>QRFJ01002129.1:0-116811 GCA_006176705.1 Cocos nucifera | reverse complement strand
AGTCTATCTCTATAGACCTTAATTCTTAGAATAAAGGATGCTTCTCCTAGGTCTTTCATGAAGAATTCTTTGGATAACCATATTTTAACTATGATCAACATGGGAATATCATTCCTAATAAGGAGAATATCATCCACGTACAATACGAGGAAGACAATAGCGCTCCCACTGACCTTTTTGAAGATACATGATTCCTCTTCATTTTTGATGAAATCCAAACATTTTGATCACATCATTAAAATGAGTGTTCCAGCTCCGAGATGCTTGCTTAAGTCCATATATGGACCTTTGCAGCTTGCAAACCTTGTGATCAGTATCACTGGATGTGAAACCTAGTGGCTATTCCATATAGATATCTTCCTCAAGATATCCATTTAAGAATGTCGTTTTCACGTCCATTTGCCATATTTCATAATCGAAATAGGCTACAATGGCAAGTAATGTGCGGATGGATTTTAGCATAGCCACTGAAAAAAAGGTATCCTGATAGTCAATGCCTTCGCATTGACTATAACCTTTTGCCACTAGTCTAGCCTTGAATGTCTCCACATTTTCATCTGCACCAATCTTTCTCTTGAAGATCCATTTACACCCAATAGGTACTATACCTTCTAGTGGATCTACCAAGGTCCAGACTTGGTTTGAGTGCATCGAGTCAATTTCTGACTGCATTGCCTCTAGCCATTTCTCGAAGTCGATATTTGATATTGCCTCATTGTAGGTTTTGGGATCATCACCATGAGCATCATTATCTATAAGAAATATTTTCTCTACTTTCTCTGAAATAATACCTAAGTATCTTTCAGGAGGATGGAAAACTCTTTTCGATCTACGAGGTGGAGGAGGTAGTGTTCTTATTGGCTCAATCTGGTTTGATTCCAATTGGTCCTTAGCTTATTATACTTGTGAGACTTTCTCATCAAGCTTAATCTATTTTCCAATACCGCTATCTTGAATAAACTATTTTTCAAGAAAGATGGCATGTCGACTCACAATCACATTATGGTCTTCTAAAATATAGAAACAGTATCCTAATGACTCTTTAGGATATCCTATGAATCAACCTCTGAAGGACCTAAACTCTAACATATCCACTTGTTGTCTTTTGACATGAGTCGGACAACCCCAAATTCTGAGATGACTCAGATTTGATTTCTTACCATGCTATATCTCATACGATATGGTAGGAATGATTTTAGAGGAAACCCTATTCAATAGATAGATTGAAGTTAACAATGAGTGTCTTCAAAAAAAATTAGAGAGGTCTGTAAAGCTCATCATGGATCGGACCATATCTAATAGAGTTCGATTTCTCCATTCTGAAACTCCGTTGAGTTGAGGTGTTCCTGGTAGAGTCCATTGAGAGACTATGTCATTTTTCTTTAGATAGTTTAGGAATTTTTGACTAAGGTATTCACCTCCTCGATCTGATCGAAGAACCTTAATGGGTTTTTATAGTTTATTTTTCTACTTCATGTCTGAATTCTTTGAACTTTTCAAAAGCTTCAGACTTGTATCTCATAAGATACACATACCCATAACTAGATAGATCATCGGTAAAGATAATAAAGTAGACAAAATTGCCTCTAACCGGCACATCAAAGGATGTATCACAGATACTAAATACACATATATGATAGAAAATAACCCATTTTATTGAATATAGTCAAAATTATAATTTTGCCCCTTGAAGTGTATTACAAGTATCAGCCAATTCTGGCTTCTAGGGTACATATATCTAATAGGTGCTAGGACATCTCATACAATGTCATCTCTATCCATAATCAACCTCAATCCCCTCTTTTTGTTAGATAATTTATCAAGCACAAAATCTTCTTTAGTGATTCCAAAAATCTGACTCAAACTATCTTCCGAAACCTCTCTTTGAACTCCTTTCAAAGTCAACACAACTCCATATGCATCTCTTTTCAAATTTTCATAAAATTTTCTAACTAGTTTAGGATACATCGAAATGTTCATAGTGCAAAAATTTTTCCATCCCATTCTATTGATCTAGGTTTTAATAGAAAAATGATAACTCTCAAAGAACTCAAAATCAATTCTCTTTCCCATTGCAATAGCCCTAGTTACCATTCTACCTACAAGTGAAAGCTGTGGAGGGGGTGATTCCGGAATACCTTGATGTTGTTGAAGTTCTTCTTGAATGGATTCCTCGGAGGATTGAGAAATCTCGGTAGGTTTGGATGCCGTCTGTTCCATTTGGGCTTTCCTTCTCCTCTCCTGTTCTTCAGCTCCTTGCATTGAACAAATTTTTCGCACAGCACTCCTTTCCCAGACCATTTTGATTTGAATCCAATTTCTAATCAAAGGATATAGGAGATGAAGGGCTAGGGGGTAGCTAGGAACTATTTGAGAAGGATTGGGGAGACGAGGGCTCCTCTGCTCACCGAAATAAAGGAGTTCTAGGGCATTGCAAACAGTGATGGGTTCGTTTTAATGCCTGTGGCCCTGACCCTCGAGTTGGCTCATGGTTATGAACTAGTTTGCTCGAGTCGACTCGAGCAATAGTTCTAAAATTTTTAAAGTTTCAGTAAAAATTTTGGCATTCAAACAATGTCTAGTATTTTCCTAGATATTGATCATTGATAATATACACAAAATTTGATTCTTTTGGATTTAATTTGATTTACCTAGAATTATGGAAAATAAAATTTAATCAAATTGATAGCAAAGTCCTAAGTTTCTTCTAATTATGCTAAATCTTTCTTCACTAAGGGATTTTGTGAATGCGTCAGCTAATTGTTTATCAGTACAAATGAATTCAAGCATCACATCATTATTTTAGATATAGTCACTTATGAAATGATGTCTTATTTCAATATATTTGGATTTAAGAGTTGAATTGGATTTTTAGTCAAGTTGATTTTACTTGTATTATCACATCTTATTGGTATCTTATTAAGTTTGAATCTAAAATTTTCTAATTGTTGTTTGATCCATAGAATTTATGCACAACAACTTTCAGCAGCAATATATTTGGCCTCTACCATAGATAGTGCTACTGAGTTTTATTTCTTACTAAATCAAGAAATTAAATTTACTCTAATAAATTGACATGTACCACTAGTGCTTTTTCTATCAAGTTTATAATCAGCAAAATTAGTATCAGAATAACCAATTAATTCAAATTGAGATACTCTATCATACCATAATTCTACATTAAGTATCATAGATAAGTATCTAAAAATTTTTTTAATAGCAAGCAAATATGATTCTCTAGGATCTGATTGATACCTAGCATACATGCAAACACTAAATACTATATCTGGTCTACTTATAGTAAGATAAAGGAGTGAGCCAATCATATCTCTATATAATTTTGTGTCTACCTTCTTATCCTTCTCATCTTTGTCAAGTTTACATGATGTAATCATTAGTGTGCCAATTGGTCTTAAGCTCTCCATCCCAAACTTCTTAAGTATTTTCTTTGTGTATTTTATTTGGTTAATGGAGATCCCTTCTTTATTTTAATTGATTTGGTGTCCGAGGAAGAAGTTTAATTTTTTCATCATGCTCATCTTGAACTCACCCTGCATTAGTTTGGCAAATTCTTGACAAAGAGATTCATTAGTGACACTAAAGATAATGTCATCCACATAGATTTGCACAACCAATAGATTATTATCTTTTCTTTTTAAGAATAAAATTTTATCTACATTTCTCCTAGTAAATTCGTTATCTAATAAGAATTTGCTTAATCTTTCATTCCATGCACATGGGGCTTGTTTCAGTCCATATAAAGCTTTATGTAATTTAAACACATGATTTGAAAATGTATGATTTTTAAATCTAGGTGGTTGTTCAACATACACTTTTTCAACTATATAACCATTAAGAAATATACTCTTTACATTCATTTGATATAATTTGAAATTCATGAAACATGCAAATGCAAGCAATAGTCTAATTGCTTCTAATCTACCTACTAGGGCAAAGATTTCATCAAAATCAAAATCTTCTTCCTGATTGTATTCTTTTGCCACTAATCTAGATTTATTTTCTATGATAGTACTATGTTCATCTAATTTATTTTTATATATCCATTTAGTTCCAATTATTGGATAGTTATTTGGTCTATCAACTAGGATCCAAATCTTATTTCTTTCAAATTGATTTAATTCCTCTTGCATGGTATCTATCCAACATGGATCATTTTTAGCTTTTTCTATTGATTTAGGTTCAATTTGTGAAACAAAAGCTAGGTAATTATTTACATTTCTAAGATATGACCGTGTTTTTACTTCTTGTGATGGATCATCGATTATTAGATCTTTAGGATGTCCATGTGCATACTTTCATTCTTTTGGTAACTCCTTTCCTAGGTTATGAGAAGGCTCTTCATTCTTTTCTTCTTTATTATTTTGAGGTAGTACATCTTTTAGTATGATATTATCTATTTTATCATTTAGATCACTTACATCCTCATCTAGACCATTTTTTTCTAGATAATTTATCATTATATTCATCAAACATAACATGAATTGATTCTTCAACAATGAGAGTTTTCTTGTTGAAGACTCTATATGCCTTGCTTGATGAGGAATATCCCAAGAAGATATCCTTATCTGACTTGGTATCAAATTTTTCTAAGTTATCTTTTCCATTATTTAGTATGAAACACTTATAACCAAAAACATAAAAATAGTTTATATTTGGTTTTCTATCTTTTCAAAGCTCATATGGGATTTTCTTTAAAATAGATCTTATTAACATATGATTTAATGTGTAGCATGCAGTATTTATTGCCTCAGCCCAAAAGTATCTAGGTAAATTACTTTCACACAACATAGTTTGAGCTATTTCTTTCAATGTGCGATTTTTTTTCTACTACTTTATTTTGCTGCGGAGTTCTAGGTGCAGAAAAATTATGATCATTTTTTTTATTATAAAAATTTTTAAAGTATTAATTTTTAAATTCGATGCCATGATTACTACGTATGCATATAATTAATGTGTTCTTTTCATTTAAAACTTTTCGATAAAATTTGAAAAATGCATTGAAGGCTTCATCCTTTTGTGCTAAAAATATTATCCATGTGAATCTTAAAAAGTCATCTATAATTACTTAACCATACTTCTTACCTCCTAGACTAGTAGTCCTTGTAGGTCCAAATAGATTCATGTGTAGCAATTCTAAAGATCTAGAGATTGAAATTATGCCTTTTGGTTTGAAAGAGTTCCTAGTTTGTTTTCCAAATTGACATATATCACAAATTCAATTCTTTTCAAATTTTAATTTTTTTAATCCTCTTACAAATTCTTCTTAACTAATTTAGAAAGTAAATCCATACTAGTATGACCTAATCTACGATATCACAACCAACTAGTTTCATTGACTTTGGCATCTATTGCCATAAGACATTGACCATTTTTCTTGTAGAGATCATTAAGATCCATCATGTATACATTGTTGTGTCTATGTCCTATGAACATGATACCATTATCATTGAGACTAGAAATAATACATAGTAAAGATTCAAATGTGACCTTAAATTCTTTATCACAAAATTGGCTAATACTAAGCAAATTATATTTTAACTCATCAACTAACAATACATCTTGGATAGACGTAGAAGGAGTAATATGAATGTTACCGATGCCAATGATGTGTCCCTTTCCATTATCATCAAATATAACCACTCCTTTTTTAGGCTTAAAAATGATAAATTAAGATTTGTCACCCGTCATATATCCTAAACAGTCACTATCGAGATACCAAAATCATTTCTTATCATGGGCTACAAGACACTCCTACACAAGAAAATTAAGTTGAGTTTTTAGATACCTAAGTCATCTTGGATCATTTGGGATTAGTGCTCATGATTTCTTTTGAAATCCTATCATTTTAACCATTTTTTTATTTAATTTTCTAAAATCACGTGCATAGGATTTGTGATCAATTTTACCATAACAATAACATGAGATGTTTGGGGTAAAATATGATGAAGCTTTGACAAATAGATTTTTGAATAGTTTTTATTTCTTATAAGATTTAAATCCTAATCCAATCTTATTAAAAATAGCTCTTTATTCATTTAGTAGCATATTTAATTTTTGAAACTATAAGTAAATCTTTCTACAAATGGTTTGATTTTTGCTAATTCATCATTCAATTTCTAGTTTTCATTAGTAAGCAAATTCAATTTTTCAAAAATCATTTCTTTTTCATGAATAAGTTTAGAATTTAGCTTTCTTAAATCTTTATTTTTTAAAATTACTTTTCTATATTCAGTCATAAGTTCAGAAAAGCATCTTGTAATTCATCAAATATAAATTCTAAAGAATTTTTAGCATTTACCTCCTCAGATGTGCCATGAAGCAAAGATTGGCCATCTCTTATGTTTCTTCTTCAAAGCTAGAATCCTCACGATCGCTTCAAGTGGCCGTCATCATCTTTTTCTTAAACCTTTTGAATATTTTCTTGAGAAGAGGGCAGTCCATCCTAAAATGACCCAATTTCTTGCACTCATAATAAATGGATAGCTCCTCTTTCTCTTTCTCCTTTTCTTTTCTTTACTTGGCTCATCCTTGAAAGTCTTCTTCTTGAATCCTTGCTTCTTCTTTCTCATAAACCTCTTGAACTTTCTTGCAATCATGACCAATTCTTCTTCTTCCTCATCTTCATTGGATTTCTCACTTTCATCATCCTTGGAGGTAGTTGTTTTGAGAGCTATAGTCTTCTTCTTCTTGGTTTTCTCCTCCATATTTTGCCTCATGTTCAATTCATGAGTCATTAAAGATCTAAGAAGCTCTTCCAATAGTAGCTTGTTGAGGTCTTTGGCTTCTTGGATAGCGGTAACTTTCGCTTCCCAAGCCTTCGAAAGTGATCTAAGAATTTTTTGAACAAGCTCACTATTGATATAAGATTTACCTAAGCTTTCAAATTATTTATAATATTGATAAATCTAGTAAATATTTTAAAAATAGATTCATTTAATTCCATCTTAAATAATTTGTATTTGTGAATAAGTATATTTATTTTAGACTCTTTTACTTGGTTGGTATCCTCGTGGGTGACCTCTAGCCTATCATAAATTTTCGTAGCCGATGCACATGTAGAGATTCTATTGAATCCACTAGGATCTAATGCATAATATAATACATTCATTGTCTTAGCATTCAATTCTATCATTTTCATGTCATGCTCATCCCAATCCTCTTTCGACTTAGAAATTTCATTATCTTCTATCTTAATTATGGGAGTGTGTGGACCTTTGATTATCACTCTCCAAAGTTAATAATCAAGTACTTGAATGTAGATATGCATGCGTGCTTTCCAATAAGTATAATTTGTTCCATTGAACAAAGGTGGATGGTTGGTTGATTATCCTTCGATAAGAGATGCACTCATTTGGGTTGCCATTTAATCTTAACTCTTAATTGTTAAATCAAATGAAGTGAGTACCAAGCTTTGATACTATTTGTTGCCTAGCAAGATAACCCAAGAGGAGGGATGAATTGGATTTTTCAAAATTTAAACAAGTAGTGAGGTATTTTCAAAAACTAATGAAGTAATGGAGTATGTTTTAGTTCTATGTAACTAAGTATGTAGAAATCTAGAAATATAAATATAATAAAATAAAAAAAATAAAGCAATTACAAATACAAAAAAATTTATAGTGGTTCGGTGCCCCTTGCACCTACGTCCACTTTTCAAGATCCACTTAAAAATTTTACTATAATCTCTCCAAGATTACAATCGAATAGTTTTTTAAGTTCACTATTCAAAATTTAGTTGGTTTTACATCGGCTTACCAACAACAACAACCAATCCACAAGCCAACCCTTGGCTTAAAATCCAATTTCTAGGCTTGGATGGGCCTTTCCCTTAGCTTCAAAATCCTATTGAAGCTAAGTTACAAGAAGAAAAAAAGTTGAACAATAGAAAATGAACAAAAAGCTTCTTTGATGAGCAAGTAGGTCGATGAAGCTTTTGAAATCTTCTTCGATGAAGGCTTTTGAGCTTATCTTCTTACTAAAAAGAATCTCTTGATTTGATGTTTATTGGAGTTGGGAGTTGAATACTCTCTATTCAAGGCTTTTTGGATAATTTCTCTTAACTTTTTTATTCCTCTCAATGATTGAATGATCATCTCACTTCCTCCAGGTATTTAGTAGCTTATTCTCCACATTAGGTATGTTGGAGAAGGCCATTTAATCATTAGAGAAGTAAAAATAGCCGTTTGAACCATTTCTGCACAGTTCTGAGCATTTTGCAAAAACTAGCCGTTGGAGTTCGAGTCAAATCTCGAGTCGACTCGAGCCTCAGTTCAAGATCTTTTACTCTGCTCGAGACTTTTTACTCTGCTCGATCCTCAGCTCGTAGACCTCGAGTAGACTCGAGCCTCTGCTCGAGATCATTTTAACTTTTATCCCAAAAATTATGTCCTTTATATTTTTTCTGCGACTTCAACTCGTGAACCTTGAGTCGACTCGAGCCTCCACTTGAGACTCTTCGAACTTCATCCTGAAAATTTTATTCTCTATATTTTTCTACAACTTCAACTCAAGAACATCGAGTTAACTCAAACCTTCGCTCAAGATCGTGTCATTTGAAACATCTGCATGCCAGTTTTGTATCAGCTCGAGCTAAATAACGAGCTGAATAAGGAGTCTACTCGAGGGCTTTTTATGTTGAAAAATTATAACCTGCCCAAATATTTTTCTCTTTAATTTTAGTTTTGAGATGTCTCTTTCAATCCTTGCTTTAGATGTTATTCATGCCTCAAAAGTGTTGGCCATAGTCTAGCGCACACCCGATGGAGCCTAGGGTGGGATTGCCAGTCGGAGGGTGGCTATTGATACGGCAGCATCCTCGGAGGTCGACTCGATGGTCGATCAGCCCTTGGTGAGTAGGGCTTAAATGAGATTGATCACCCAACCTACTGCTTGAGGTCGACCTGGCTTGATGCGGATCGACTCAGGTGTGAAGCCCCTTAGGCCCACCTACAGCACGTCATAGATGCAAGGTTCTAGTATGCCTTATAAAGGCTAATAAACCCCTCCTTCTAATGGGCAATTACCTTTTAGAAGAGTGGTTAGAGGCTACGGTCCTACAGGTGGTATCAAAGCGAGGTTGCAGGTTTGAAACTTGGCAAGCCCCCCGGGTGTCGTTGGGGGGGGGGAATTGTTGGCCATGGTCCAGCTCACACCCGATGGAGCCCAGGGTGGGGTTGCCAGTTGGGGGGTGGCTATTAATACGGCAGCATCCTCGAGGGTCGATCAACCCCTGATGAGTAGGAATTAAAAGGGATTGACCGCCCAGCCTGCCGCTTAAGGTCGATCTGGCTTGATACGAGTCGACTCAGGTGCGAAGTCCCTCAGGCCCACCCACAGCATGTCATAGATGCGGGGTTTTGGTGTGCCTTATAAAGGCTAATAAACCTCTCCTTCTAATGGGCAATTGCCTTTTAGAAGAGTGGTTAGGGGCTACGGTCCTACAAAAAGCCTTCAATATTTCCTCAATGATTCTTAAATGCACTTTTTAGAGATTTTTCATTTGATACTCGACAATTCATCTTGAAACATGATCTCAATCAATTCATTAGTCCAAATAATATACTCAAATATTTTATTCATCCTCAAAATCAATCCTTGAGGTTAACATATGTTCTCCATCGAAACTCGTTGTTCATGATGCCATTTCATTTCTTTAGTTGTTTTTGTGAACATATACAACCTTTAAAGTCTTGGTCAATGAAAAATATCTTAAAATCTTATGAGGTATCTTCTTTTCTTTTCTATTATCAATTTTGTACCTAGGCTCACCACAGTGCGGACATTCACTTGCTTGTTCGTTCTTCTTGTAAAATAATATACAATCATTTTTACAGGTATGTATATGAATATAACCAAGTCTCAATTCCCGCATGTACATTTTTGCTTCAATATATGATTTCAAAACTGTTGATCCATTAGGAAGAGCTACTTTAATCAATGCCAAATTTTGATCAAATGACTACTGACTCCATTGGTTCATAATTTTAATATGAAGCAATTTGATCAAAAACTCTAACTTCGAGAACTTTGCACAATTTGGGTAGAGTGGCTCTCATGCATCTCGAACAAGCTTTGCAAACTGTTCAGAAGTCCCTTCTACCTCATCAATATTGTATTCATGATCAGAACTGCCTTGAGATGCACTAGTACTTATGGGTACATTTGAGGTAACATCTTGATGTAAATCATCCAATAATGAACCTATACCATCATGTTTGATAGGATCAGCAGCATCAATATCATCATTGATATCGTCATCGCCGTACACAACTTTATTCGGATCATCCTTCCCATGCCATATCCAGCGAGTATACTTCTTATCCATACTAAAACATAGTAGATACTCCTCAACAAATGATATGTGATGATATACCATATTGATACATCTTTTACATGGATATTTTATCCAACTAACACTATCAGCCTTACACTATGCAAATTCAATAAAATCTCGAATACCTTTTTGATATTCAGGCAAAAAAAAATCTCTGACGTTCATCTAACTTTTGTCGATATCCATCTGACAACAAAGAATAATGATTCATGAATCCTAACTCCATCAACTCCTTCCTAATAAATGTGGTCCTATCTCTTTCAAGAATGCATCATTTTTATTATTGCCACAACTTTGTTCTTTCTTCCATATTCAAAAAAAATCCGACAGCATCTCCCTACAGTTCTCCAAGTACACGATATAGATGGATTATATTTTAACCACATCTAATATGTATCCAAAGAACAAATGAGATAATTATGATGGAATTTTTCATAATACAACAAAGAACACCATGACAACAATAAAAAAATTGACGCATTTATGAACTATTCAAACTAGGGCATCCAAGAGCCGTTCAAAGAGTTTGTTTTGGAGATCCTGGGACCGACTCTTCAATAAGAGTCTAAGATTAGATTAATGCATGAATTAAATCATTACCAAATTAAATCCTAGACTGGATCCTAGATCGAATCTCGATTTGGATCTTGATCTGGATTCCGATCGAGATCCGACCCAAATCATGATTCGATTCTCGATCCAGATTTTGAACATGATCCCAAACCAGATCTTGGACAGGATCCCAGATCAAATCTTGGATTGAATTTTGATCTGGATCCTGACTGAGATCCGACCTAAATCTCAATCCAAATTTCAAACCAAATTTCGGACAAGATCCTAGATTGGATTTTGATTGAATCCCAGATCAAATCTCAGATCGAATCTCAGATAAGATCCCGACTCAGATCCTTGATTGAAATCTCTCTGATCGAAATCTGATTCAGATCCTAGATCGGATAGTTTATACGCATTATAAATTAAAATCTTTGACCACTGCAAATTAAAATATTAAATCATAATCATAATGAAATACATGGGCTAAACAAATAAAAAGATTAAACTATAACAAATAAAAGCATAAAAATATAATTAAAAACTTAACTATTTTAATTATAAAAAAATTATTATTATTATTATTATTATTGATTATTATTACTATTACTATATTACTACTTTTACTCTTATTATTATTTTCATTATTATTACTATTTTTACACTTATTATTATTATTATATTTACTATTATTATTATTCTAACTACTATTATTACTATTATTATTATCATCATTATTATTATTATTACTATTTTTACTATTATTATTATTATTCTTACTACTACTATTACTATTACTATTATTATTATTACTATTATTATTACTACTATTATTATTTTTATTATTATTACTACTTTTACTCTTATCGTCATCATCATTATCATTATTCTTACTACTACTATTACTATTATTATTATTATTACTATTATTATTACTATTTTACTATTATTATTATTATTATTATTATTATTTATTAAAATTTGATTAAGCACTAATCCAATATCCTATGGCCCCTTCGCCCCTAACCCCCAGCGGCACCCCTTCGCCGCCTACCATCCACGGCCCCCTACCCGACCCATCATCACCGCCCCTCCATGCCCCACCCCCGACGGCCTCCCATCCTCTATGGCACCCCTCCGCCGTCACCACACTGATGCCCACGGCCCCCCACCCCATGCAGCCCTAACCCCTTACAGCCAGCACCCACCCTCCATGCCCCACCATCCGCCACCAACCATCGCATGGAAACACCCACGGTCCCATCACTACCCCCCCATGGCCCCCCCCATGCGGCCCTACCCCCGCAGCCGGCACCCATCCATCGATCACCGCATGGAAACACCCGCAGCCTCTCGGACAATTGAAAGGGAACAAAAAAAATTACCATCAATGACGCTGATAGTGGCAGCGGCAATGGCGGCGGCAACGATGGCAGTGGCAGTGGGAGACCTGGTCGCTGGCCAGTGAAAGCCAAGGAGGAGGGAGAGAGAGAGAGGATGCGGGGGCGAGAGTGGGTTTTGGCCGAAGGAGCAAGAGTGGGTTTCATGAGAACGTAGTGGGAGGGGATATTTAAAGGGCTTTACTGATGGATTTTTAGCAATGGATTTTTAACGACAGAATTTCATCACTAAAATAGTTATTAAAGATAAAAAAAATATATTTCATCACTAATAATTTCCACCAATTATTTTTTCAAAAAAAAATTTCACTCCAAAAAATATTAAAATATTTAATAAAATTATTTATGATGGAATATTAATTTACATCACAAATAACTATTATTTTTAATAAAAAAATTTTATCATAAATAATTTTTCATAAATAAATAATTTTAAAATTTTTAAAAAAGATGAGAATATTTGCAATGGAGATATTCCATCATAAATAAAAATTATTTATGATGGAATCCATCACAAATAACTATTACTTGCAATGGAAACTTTCCATTGCAAATAATTTTTCATAAATAAATAATTTAAAAAATAAAAAAAAGAAGAGAATATTTGCAACAAAAATATTCCATCATAGATAAAATTATTTGCAATGGAATATGATTTTTCATCATAAATAATAATTATTTATGAAGAAAACTTTCCATCACAAATAATTATCCATACATAAAAAAATATAAATAATTAAAAAAGATCGAATTTTTTATAATAAAATTATTTTTAAATAAAGGCAAAAATATGTTGTGCATGGTCAATGCAACAAGGTTGAGTGGTGCAAGCGCATCCACTATTAGCTAGCCCATGAGCAAATTAAAATTTTTTTAAATTTTTTTCAAAAATTAGTATTCTTTTAAAAAATTATTATTCTCTAAATATTATATAATTTTAAAATTTAAAATCCATCTTTATCATTTATTATCTAAGTAATTATCATACAAATTTGTTATAAAAGATCGCCTCGATCTGGTAGCTCTAGCTTTATAGATCAATAAAATTTGATTTCAATGATCATAAACGATTGTATGATGATCTAATAAATAAAAATTATCGATGGATCTAAAAAATTATAATGATGATCTCTATGATATTTATAGTATATTATCAAAATTTTTCTTCAATCGGATATTATTATATTGATCAATTTAGTACGGAATGATTTAGATCATTAAATAAAAAAGAATGATCAAATGGCCAATGACATCCGATTAAGATTATTTTTTAAATAAATGACCTTTGCTACTAATTTGATCATTTGTATGGTGAAGATCATAAAATTTAAACCGCACATATATAAATGATCCAAAACTATATATCTATTGATACTTATTTTTAAGATCCTTAAGTAATTATACTTATATTTTTGTAAGATCTACTTAACATGAATGATTCATATACATACAGTTTAAATTTTATAATCATCATTATATAAATGATGAAAGTATTAGCAAAGATCATTTATGTAGAAAATCATCTTAATCGGACGCTGTTTGATCGTTTGATCACTCATTTTTCATTTAACGATCCAAATAATTTTATGCTAAATTGATCATGATAATGATATCCGATTGAAGTAAAATTTTGATAGTGCACTATAAATATCATAAAGATTATCATTATAAAATTTTGGATCTATCAATGATTTCTATCTATCAGATTATCATGCGGTAGTTCGTGACCATCGAAATCAAATTTTATCGATCTGCATAGCTAGAGCTACCAGATCAAGACGATATTTTTTGACGATGCTCACATGATAATTACTTAAATAATGAACAGTAAAGATAAATTTTAAATTTTAAAATTATATAATATTTTAAGAAAAATAAAAATAATTTTTAAAAGAATATTAATTTTAAAAAAATAAAAAAAAATATTAATTTGCTTGTAGGCTAGCTAACAGTGGACGCGATCACACCCCTCAATCCTATTGCATCGATCATGGATGGCACATCTTTATCCTTTTTTATTTTTAAAATAGTCCATATTTTTTTATTTTTTAAATTAAAAATTTTGATCAGATTATTTACGATAAAATTTTTTCATCATAAATAATCTAGCATTTTTAATTTTTTAATTAATTTATTTTATTTAGATTATTTATGATGAAAATTTTTCATCATAAATAATAGATTATTTATGATGGAAAATATTTTTTTATCATAAATAATCAATTATTTATGATAAAATTTATCCATCATAAATAATCTAATATTTTTAATTTTTTAACTAATTTATTTTATTTAGATTATTTATGATGAAAATTTTTCATCATAAATAATAGATTATTTATAATAAAAAATAAATTTTCATCATAAATAATCATTATTTGTGATGAAAATTTTTATCATAAATAATCTAATATTTTTAATTTTTTAAATAACTTATTTTGTTCAAATTATTTATGATGGAATATTTTTATCATAAATAATCTATTATTTATGATAAAATTTTGATTTCTATTGTACATAACATATTATTTATGATGAAAATTTTTTATCATAAATAATCTAGTATTTTTAATTTTTTAAATAATTTATTTATGATAGATTATTTATGATGGATAATTTTTATCATAAATAATTATTATTTATGATGAAAAATATATTTTTATCTTAAATAATTAATTATTTATAATGAAAAATATTTTACGTCATAAATAAAGATTATTTGCATTAGAATTTTTATTCCATTGCAAATATATTTATTTGCAACAAAATTTTTTTCGTCGTAAATAATTTCATCGCAAAAGATCTATTTTCTTATAGTGCAAGACTTGAAAGGATGAAAGGTACATGGATGAATGAACTCTATCATGTACTCTAGGCTTACAGAACCATCCAAAGACTGCCAACGAGAGAAACTTCTTTTGCATTGATCTTTGTAATAGAGGCAGTTATCCCGATTGAACTTAAACTTTCTTTAGCATGAGTTGAAGCTTTCAATGAATAAAGCAATTCACAAGACCTTAAGGCAAACCTCAATCTATTGGAGGAAATGTGAGAAAAAGCTCAGATCAGGATGGCCACCTATAGACAAAGTGTAGCTCGTCACTACAATTCCAAAGTAAAGAGCAAAACATTCAGAGTGGAAGATCTGGTGCTTCGACGAGTAGATATTTCACAGTCAAAAAATCAAAAGAAGCTTGCCTCGAATTGGGAAGATCCTTATGAGATCATGAAAATTATCCGATCGAGAACTTATTATCTAAAAGAGCTTGGAGGGTCGATGTTTCCACGATCTTGGAATTCAGAAAATCTATGGATGCACTATCAATGATCATTTCAATAAAATTCTCCTTAATAATTCTTATTTTTTGGCATGAATTTGCAATGATAGAAAGTGATCCAACTAAGCTTCATTCTTAATCCGAACATTTAAGACAGGAGACAAAGGGAAGAGGCCCTTTTATGCTCCGACAATCTTATTAGGAATAGGAGGAGAATCTCATCCTAACAGGAATAAAAATCAATCATGTCAGAAATAGAAGGAGGACCTCATCTTGACATGAAATGAAAGGAAGAGATCCTTTCAGTGGCCCTTTTGTGCTCCGACAATCTTATTAGGAATAGAAGAAGAACCTCATCCTAATAAAGATAAAAGTCCATCATGTCAGAAATAGAAGGAGAACCTCGTTCTGATATGAAATGAAGGAAAGAGGTCCTTTCAGTGATCCTTTTGTGCCCTGACAATCTTGTTAGGAATAGAAGAAAAACCTCATCCTAACAAGGATAAAAATCCACCATGTCAAAAATAGGAGGACCTCATCCTAACATGGAATGAAGAAAAGAGGTTCTTTCAGCGGTCCTTTTGTGCCCCAATAATTTTATTAAAAATAGAAGAAGAACTTTATCCTAATAAGGATAAAAGTCCATTATGTTAAGAACAGGAAAAGGACCTCATTCTGACATGAAATAAGGAGAGAGGCACTTTCAACGATCTTTTTGAGCCCCAACAGTCTTATCAGGAATAGGAGGAGAACCTTGTCCTAACAAAAAAGATAGTCAACCATATCAAGAACAAGAAGAGAACCTTGTCTTGATGTGGAGGAAGACCTCTACTAGGGACAGAAGACCTCCTATTTATAAACAGAAGGTAATGAAGAGAGGCCCTCTCAACGATCCTTTTATATCCCAACGATCTTGCCAAGAATAGAAAGAAGGATCTTGTTTCGATAAGGGCAACATCTATTTGCGATAGGAACAAGAGGACCTCATCTTGCCAAGGCCTCAGGTCTTTAAATAGGAAGTTAACTACATGCATGGAATAAAGACTCTCGATTTCTAGACAAGAAAGTATCAGGTCCTAATTAAGTCACAAGATCTTTGATCATAGATAAGAAGGACAAACCTACAAAATGATAGGCCAAGAACGTCGCTCTGAAAAGCAACCCCAATATCAAAAACAACATAAGAAAAGTAGTATATTAATACTCAATCGAGGCAACAGTGAAGAAGAAATCAAAGGGATATCACTTCATTAAGAGAAAATTCATTACAATGGAGGTCTGCAAGATCGTTCAAAAAAAAAGGAGGGGAGAAAGAAGAAGAAAGAACAGGCAAAGTCCTAAAAAGAAGATTCCGAACCTTCGAATTTTAGACTACCAACCCCAGCTAATATAAGAAAATACTTCAAATCTTCAACTTTCTCTTCGAGGTCCCACCTCGCCACTATGCTCTCACCAAGCAATTTATTGGACTTTCGAAGATCATCTTCCACTTCTCTTAGTTTCTTTTGCAAAACTGCCAACTCAGTCTTGGCATCCTTCACTAAGCCTTCTTGGTAGACCATCTAAATTTTGAGCTCATGAAGCTCCTTCTCAATACTCTTAAAAGTCACAATGAGATTTCCAAGAGTACTCTTCAAGGTGGCAACTTCGTCTGAATTTATCTTTGAGTTGGTCTGATCTTTATTTGCCAACTGCTTTTGAAGTTGCATTATTTCAAAGTTCGACATCCTAAGTTTTTTTTTGTAATCATCGATCTACCCACACCAACTGATCTGGTAGGTATCGTATGCTTTTTCAGCATCATCTAGCTGCTTTTGAAGGTCAGAGAACTTCTTGGATTAGTTCCAGCCAAATTTCGCTTGACTCTGAGCCCCCAAATCTCTCTCAAATTGATTGATTTTTTCTCTCGCTTCATGGATTTTGGCTTTAAGAGAGCAAATTTTGGCTGTCAAGATCCAAGACTTTTCGCCAGCATGCCTTTTAATCTCCTCAAGCACTTCTTTCAGATGATGCATTTTGTTAATATAATCCATGGAATCTCTTTTATATGCTTGGCGAAGATGGATAATCTCAATTATGGCCTTCGAATATTTTTTCTTCGACTTTTGAAGTTCATCTCCTATCTTCTTCAACTTCTTATTAGTTTGGTAAACTTCTTTCTATAAATACCTGATATGAGCCTTCAAGGGGATATCTTGAGGTAGAGGATCAACTTCGATAGGAGACTACATTTAGTGTATAAAGATATATATATCATAATGCAAAGGTATCGCTAAAGAAAAGATTTATTTTCATTAATCAAAATATTATTTAAGTACAGGAAAGAAGGAAAAATAAAAAGATACAATAATAAGAGGTCTCAGACCTCTGGAGGAGCAACAAAGGAGTTCGATGCAACCTTTGTTGGTGCAGGTTCATCAACAGTAGAGGGCGCAGGTGTGACAAGAGGCACAATGAAGGAAGGATCGATCGAAGATTGGCGGCTATGGTAGATGGTCTCGCCACATCATCAGAAGCTCTTTCATCCAAGAAGCTGAGGTCGAGCTTGGGAAATCAATCGGTCATATTCTTTTAGTAGAGCTCGTACCTCTTGATGAAAGACAACTTGGCAAACTCAACTTTTATGTCCTTCATCTTCGAAGAAGCCTTGAACTCTTCCACCACCTAAGCCTTCGCCTCTCAAAGCTGCCTTGAAACCTACTCCTTTACTTCAGCAATCTTGGCTTCGGCCTTCTCTCTTCTTGATTTCAAGGCTCAACTCCTCCTTTGCTTGTGCCAAAGCCTGCTCAATGCCTTGTACCATTTTCTGGAGGCCCCCAAACTCGGCTATTTTCTCCTTAAGGAGATGGTCAGTCTCAGCTTGCTCCTCAAGAAGGTGACTGATCTCAGCCTGATAGTCTTCCTGAGCCTTCACCACTTCCAACCTCATGCGGTTCATCATCTTTATATTGGCAATTAGTTGGTAGCCCATTTGTAAAAATAATAAAGTAAGTTATGCAAATGAAGAAGCTCATAGATAAGTCAATCAAAAGAGAGAGACAAAGCGATTACCTCAAGGAAGGATCTTAGAAAGTCCCAAGTATGCTGCTCAGGATCGGCATCAATAATTTTGTCTATAATCTCGACCAAGATGCATCCGTCGATCAATTCCTTGATAATCTCCCAGTTATGGAAAGGGTTTTCTCCTAGATCCTTTTTAGAAGCATTGGATCCACTGGGACGAGTCTTGCGCTTGACTTTTTTAGAGGCCATCTTCGCTTTCTTCTTCTCCACTCCCTTTTTCTTGTCAGTGGGAGGCTCTAAAGTTCGAACTTCGATCTGATGGCTTAAGGATGTTGAAGGTGCTACAACCTCGGTGGTAGCAGCAATTATAGGGACGTCAGTAGTGCTGGCGAGCACAGCAGAGCTTGAAGCATCGACTCTTACCCTTTTTGTAGGCCCATCGGGCATAGTACCTTTCCTTTTATAGGCTCGAAGTCCTTGAAAAAACTTCTGAAGTTCACCCGCATCTATTTCTACAATAAGAAATAAATTATCATTAGAAAAAAAGATAAGAAAGTAACTTATAAAATTAAGAAATATACCTACTGGATTGAAGGGACTTAGGTCCAGATTGAATAGAGTTTGATCTTTTATGAGTTTGAAAAGAAGAAAAGCTCGATAAATCCTAAGCTTGCTGACCGAATCAAGATTGTCCTTTTTCAAACTAAGAGCTTGATGAACTGAATTCCTAAGCTGCCCCCAAGGAGGAAGTCCTAACCTAAGAGATGGTTATGAGATAAAGAAAAACTTCTCCTTCCAGTGATGAATGAAAGAAGGGATGCCTTTAAGTAACTCCTTCTTGTCAAATTAGGAAGATAGGTACCATCAATTCTTAGCGGTAGGATGGCATTTGAAGGTGTAATGGCTATGGAACAAGAAAATAGATGACCAAACTTCAGCTGAGATACAGAGAGAAAGAAAATTAATGATGAACCTAAAAGAATTTGAGACTATGAAAGCAAGAAAAATATCTAAAAATCAAAAAAGAGCTATGACAAAAGGAGGAATTGGAAGATGAAGTCCAACACGAAGGGCTTCAGTGCACAAATAGAAGTGACCCAGGGGAGGAGCACAAGCTCAATCGCTCGATCTGAAAAATTTTAATTTGTACTCTGAAGGCATCCCATACTGAATCCTTATCAGAGAAAGATCATCAAGGTGCAGAGAACAAGAAATGATTTAAGGTATAAAAACTGGATGAGGTACTACTCTAAGCTCGGCTTCTACCCTAGATTCAGAATTTTGAAAGTTCAGGTCGGTCGGACTCCTAGAACCAGCAGACTAGAACACTTCTGAAGATATTTAGATCAAAATAAATCTAAAAAATTTTTGAAAAATTAAGAGAAAAGAATAGTAAAATCTCGAAAGAAAAAGATAATTAATGAAACCTACCTAGAAAATCCGAGAAAAACATGAAAAATAAGTGAAAAGCAAAGAAACAAGAGAAAGAAGGATGAGAAACTAACCTAAGTCAGACGGAGAACTCAGGGAGGCGATTGGAAAGATAGAAAGTAGTTAAGAAGGATGTCAATGGCCGAAAGATCATAGCACAGGGAGAGCAGGATGTTCGGAGGAAGCCAAAAGCAGAGGAAGGAGAGAGAGGACTGATGGAGATGAGAAGTTGAGGAAGGAAAAGAAGTTTAAAAAATAGAAAGAAGTTTGAAACGATTATGATTGCAGACCCTCCTCAGTCGGTCCCAACCTACCACATGTCTCGTCCATTATGCCAATCTCTAACACCTGATAGAGAAATAATTGTGCCGTACATGAAGCTCTGCACCGAATGAATTTTCAAAGAAATGTCTCTTTAAGTTATTCATCCAATAAGAAGCTTCGGCACCAGAGAGAAAAAGCCAAGATTTTTTCATCTTCTGAGAGCGGGAAAGTGGCAAAGAACTTCGGTCGTTGTGATTTTTGTACTCCATTTAAAATTCAAACTCGGAAGTAAGAGGATAAGTATTGGGGGTAAAATAATCTCGCCGAAGTTCCTGGCAACTGACTTCCATTCTGTGAAACTTGCCAATCTTCTCAATAATAATTCCATACTGTAGAACTTATCAAAAGTATACTAAAGTCTGAGAGGACAAACTCGGGTAATAAAGAGAAGTGCCATTTTTATTAACTTTGCTCCTTGACACATGATGAATAACAGGTTTTTTAGTATCGAGGACCCAACCCATTCGACCTTGGTGAACAGTAGATTTCGAGGACACTCAACTCCTCTTAGTACAAATGATGCGCTCCTACCATCCGAACTCCTTCCAACCATGCTCCCTCCAGTAGCGCTTCTACCATCCAAACTCCTTCCAGTTGGTCGTAGATTCACTCAGTCTATAATGCACCCATCAACTAAACTAGTCTAAAAGGACTTCGTCACCCATGCGAGTTCAGTTCCTCATCCAAAACATAAAGTAGCTATTTTGCAGACAATGAACCTCAGTGCTCCTTTGATCTACTTCTAGCTAATCCTAAGTATTGGACGACCTGCTTAGAGCAATTGAAACGATGCCATCAACAAGTCTTTAAATCTCGAAAAAATTATTCTTGATTAGCTGGCCGAACTTCTCCAAGTTGTTGAAGGAACTACCAGCAGATTATAATCAACCCCATCAGATTCAGTCCATCCTCTGCCACTTAATAGTCGATCTCCAAGTTCAGTCAGTCTTAAGTTCTTTATTCTGACACATGCAAGTCTGTATACGAGTGTAAAGATTTTGCCTGAACTTCTACTGTGGATCTCCAATAAGCTAGCAAGTCACGACAAATGATAATCCATTTTCCATAACGAACTCCACGTGGCCTGAACAGCCCACTAGCAAAGTAGTTATGGCTATTACTATCAATTTGTTACATACTCCGTCTATATAAAGGATCCTCCAGATATGCTTTCTCCCCGAAATACAAACTTTCTGCTCTTACTCTGCTCATTTTTTCTTCCTGAGCATTCCATTTTTATTGAGGTGGAAAACTAATTTGACCGTTGGAGGATCTTATCGGAGCCAATTTTAGCCAGGACTTCATCTTGTAGGTCTCGTCGACGATCCCAATTTCTCCTGTTTCAACGATTTTTGACATCTACACCATTTTCCGCACCAATAGAACCAAAGATAAACCAACATAAGAAAGATCTTTTCCCAAAAAAGACTCAATATTTGTGCATAACTAAGATCAAGTGCATTGTTTAATTTCTCAAAAGTTATAGTCTCTCTACTTTGGCATTATAATTACCTCTAGGAATTCAGCTCCAGCTTCGAGATCTGACTCCTTGGATGGAGGCATGTCTGGCCTCGCATCATACAGATTGCAATTGAAAAACTTCGAACAATGATCTTCCTTTTCTTCTCCATTTCTTGATCCAGCCTGGGCTCATTTTCAGATTGGCAGAGCTGTTCACCTTCTTCTGATAAGCAACCACCGCCTTAACGAATTCCTGCACCAAAACAATAGAAGCAACCAAAAAGAAAAAGAATTTACCTTCCCCATTACAGTCCATCAGAATCCTATACACGAGTTTGCAACGGACGCAGCACTTCCTTTCACTACAGGATGTGTCTATGACTAAACTTAAGATTGATCAGCTTGGAAATTTTAGATGTTTCTTACCTGATAAGCCTTTGGGCATCCCGGATAATCGAATTCATCCGACCCAGGCCGCCTCATTCGCTCGGGGTGAAATTGCAATCCCATGATAAACTTACCCTCCTCACGATTGTACGCATCGGGATCGAAGAATCCCTCGACCAATCCGTCGTGCGCATGGGCCATCGGGACGAAGCGCTCGGCCAATCTCTCAACCCCCTGGTGGTGATAGCTATTCACCATGAGCTCCATCTTCCCATCCTCCAACGATCCCCGAAACCAAGAGTGCAACGGAGTGTCCTCCACCACCCTCACCGCGTGCCGGTGACCGTCGTAGTTGTTGTAGTCGATGTGCACCACCGGGTCCTTGCCATCCTTCTTTCGCTCCTTCTCGACGTCGAGATATAGCGAGCCCCCGCAGGCGACGTTGAGGACTTGCGAGCCGCGGCAGATGCCGAGGTAGGGGATGTTGCGCTCGAGACAGAGCCTGGCGAGGCAGAACTCGATGGAGTCCTTCTCACGGTCGATGGCGGTATCGCTCGCGTGGAGGCGGTGGATCTCGTCGAGCTCCTCGGAGGAGAGCCCGGAGATCTCGGCCTCGTAGTAGGAGGGGTCGATGTCCTCCCCCTCGCAGAGGAGGACGCCGTGGATCGGCTCGAAGCTTTCGAGCAGCATGTGGACGCCAGTGACACGAGGAACGATCACCGGGACCGCGCCATAGCGGACGATGAGATCAAGATGATACTCCCCTGATAAAAGAAATACACTGGCAGTGATTCCTAAGAATCAAACGAGGAAATATAATACGAAACAGAGGCAGAGTGAGAGAGTTTTTAGGTGCAAGTTTTTTTTTTTTTTTCACCTACAAAGTCGACGAATTTGTTCTTAAGGACGGTCCGGCGAGAGACAATGAGTACTCTAGGGAGGATCAGCGACAGTTCGGAAGAAGCCATCTGCTGTTGCTGCTAAGTTGCGTTAGAGATCTCGAGTTTTTTCTGAGGACTATTTAAAGGAAAACGGATTAGGGTTATGGTTTGATTTTTTTTCCCCCTCCCTTCCCTTCCCTTTCTTCTCACTTCTTATTCTATTTATTAATTAAGTATATATTTTGATAGGGATTATCTTCTTTTTACTAAGAAAATGCCGACATTGAAGGAGGAAGATGGAAAGAGGAGGCGGTCCAGGTACGAACCATCGAGGCGCCGCGTTACAGGTCAGAGTAAGGAGTTTGTTTTCCTTTTCTTCATGCCACGCTGAAAAGGACACGTGTGAGGTGATAACACTTTGGTACTACGTGTCAGAAGATAATGGGTTGTTAATGATGATTCGTGCTTAACGGTCGAGCATATCATCCTGATGAGATTTGAATTGGATTGGGTGGATGGGATGCCACGTCCTTGGTCGTTATCTTTAGTCGGTCAAACCTCTTGTGTAACTGATGACGTGTCAGAATATGCTTTTCTCGTGCTTCGGAGTAGCCGAAGAAACCTTCGGAAACGGTCGAGGGAGGAGTAATCGCCTTGCAGCACCGCTCTATTGATTGCCGGTTGTGGCGGGGAGAACTCAACCTGGGCTTGTGCCTTAGCAAGCCCTAACGTTTGAACGGACCCAACTACAAATCTTGACCTATGAGAAATGATATAGCCTGCTACTCATTGATTTTTTTTTTGATGGCATGGGACCAAATTTAAATATAAGGAAAACAGAGTCAACTCTTCGCTACCCTTTTTCTGCTACTTGAAACAGAAGTGGCTTTGGGACTATTTGTTTTGTTGTGTTAGTTGTTCGTTCTGTTATGCTCTGGGCCAACTGGACTCCTTTTTTTTTTTTTTTTTTCACTTTTATTTCTTCCTTTACTCTTCTTTTTGTCCTGTCTTCTATAGTTCATTTCTTGTATTTTATATTTTTTATTTTATTTATCAAAATATAATTGTATAAACAGTGCTGAGTCTTGCTGGTTGATGGAGTGACTGACCGGAGAGATGTTTGGGAAAAAAAGACCATAAAGTTAGGTTCAAGGGTTTGTGCATTCTAGAAGTTTCAATAATTTGCAAAGAGTTGGGTAACTCATCAAGTACCATACATTGGATAGTCGATAGATGATAGAAAGAGTGACATCATAAAATTTTAAATCATCTGCAACCCGATTACTGGAATTTCTTACAATTGGTTTTGATTGGATAGGAGGTGAGCATAACACAAGTGCGACTTGAGTCAGTATGATAGGAATAGCTCATTTCAAGGAGAAAATGTTTAATTATTTATCTAATCTTAGGTTTTTTTTTTAAATAACTTAAATATCAAAGTAGTAGAAATTTCTTACTTAGGTTGTGGATGACCTACTACCTCAAAATAACATAATTGAATTTCCAGTCCAAAAGATAGGATGTTTAAAAAATGTAAAGTGGATATTTTTATAAATATGTACATAAAGTAGATAATCGATATCAACATAAAGTAGACCATGTATTACTTCTACACGAAAGATCCTCATTATTCTTATTCCGAAGCGGTCCGATGCCTCAATTCCTAAGCACTTTAGACCTATCAGCCTCTGCATTACCCTCTATAAGATGTGTGTAAGGGTTCTAGTAGGATGGCTAAAGCCACTAATGCTTTATTTGATTGGCCCAAAGCAAGACGTCTTTGTTGGAGGTTGATCTATTATTGATAACATCATGCTTGTCCAAGAGTTTATGCACGATATTCACAGAGCTCTTTATCGCCGCAATCTCATGGCGATCAAGCCGAATATGGAGCGAGCGTATGATCGGATAAGTTGGTCTTTCCTCCGATGGATGCTTTAGGAGCTAGGCTTCAGGGAGGGGTGGATTGATTGGATCATAGACTGCATTGAAGGCCCGAGTTTCATCATCCTCATCAACGGCACTCTAATGGAGTTCTTTCTTTTCTTTGTTGGCCTTTACCAAGGTTGTCCTCTTTTTTCTTACCTATTCATTTTATGTGCTGATATCCTATCTAGGGCACTGAGAGCAGCGGTTCAAGGGTAGGTCCTAGAGCCATATTGGCCTACCCTGTCTCTATCGTACTTTTTCTTTGTAGATGACTATCTCCTCATTGAATGTGCCTCGACCTGAAATGCAAAGTATTTTGCCTCCATTGTTAGGGCCTACTGTCGATCATTGGGGTAGTTCGTCAATATTTAGAAGTCTATGGTCACTTTTAGCTTGAGAATGAAGCCCCAGGTTAGATCGGCAATCAAGAAGATTTTGAGGATTCGGGAGAAATCTAGGACATTAACCTACCTCGGTGTTCTGATCACAGGCCATCATCTACGACGGACTGAGTGCAGACCCTTAGAGCAGTGGATCCAGGAGTATCTTTAGGGCTAGCAGGCTAATGCCCTTTTCTTCATGGGCAGGATGACTCTGGTAAGATCGATGCTGATCTCTGCTCTGGTTTACCTACTGGCCAATATAATTATACCAGTTGCTTTATTAGAGGGATGGAGCAATAGATCCGCAACTTTCTGTGGAGATCTAGGCCCAATCGTCATCAAGTCCATCTACTCTCTTGGGAGGTGGTGTGCCAACCTTTGTATAATGGTGGTCTGGAGATCCATTCCTTGCTGATGAGGAGGGAGGCTCCGATTGCCAGGCATGTAGTTAGATCCTTGATCTAGATAGACTATTTATGGAGCAGGATGATGAGAACCCGCAATAGTAGATGGAGCTATTGAACTCCCATTCAGGTTGCCCGAGATTGTTCTTTCATCTAAAAGAAGATTTGTGTCCGAGGGCCCAATGCTATGGACCAGATCAGATACTTAATTAGATATGGTCGCTCGATGGAGGTGATCTAGGATGCTTGGATTTCAAGCATTATTACTCTGTCTCGTTGGCCGACCCTTGTCAGCAATGAGGTGGAGAACCACATGAGGGTGTCTGACCTCATCACTGCCAATGGTTCCAGCTAGAGAGTATAGGAGATCACTCGGCTCTTCGAAGGCCCACTTGCGGAGTGGATCCAGGCCATCCCAGTTCTAGTGCACCCCACTCAGAATGCGAGGGTCTGAGGATGTTCTTGCTGCTTGAAGGTTCTCTTGAGGAACCTGTCCTGTATGTACGGATTGACAACTCCTAGGAGGATTGATGTTGCCTTGATTTGGAGAGTTGTCGCTCATCCTAGGATAAGAATTTTTCTTTAGAAGCTTGCTTGAAATCAGCTTCCTACTCAAACACTTCTAGGGATAGAGGCATGGAGGTTTCGACCTTGTGTCTAGTCTACACGGTGGAGGATGAATCTGTGGAAAAGGCTATCCTGCACTATTCTAAGGCGAGGGTCATTTGGAGATAGGTAGTGATCTACCGTAGGAGACGAATACTGATCCATGGCTGGTGTCCTTCCTTGGGTTGATCCATCAAAGTGTGACCGACAGGATGACCATTGTTGGTGGGCGCTTGTCTTATATTATTTATCAGATTTTGTTGTCTAAGAATAGCCTTGTCTTCGATTGTGAGGTGACTCTTGCTCGATGAATACTGGAGAGAGCTGTC
The DNA here is from genome assembly GCA_006176705.1 of Cocos nucifera. Classification (NCBI taxonomy): domain Eukaryota; kingdom Viridiplantae; phylum Streptophyta; class Magnoliopsida; order Arecales; family Arecaceae; genus Cocos; species Cocos nucifera. Next base: position 90,089 of record QRFJ01002129.1, on the reverse strand, counting down.
ATCTGGCTCGGGAGTACTGCCAACTTGATACTGCCACTTCATCCCTTTATACCTCCAATCTCTAGAGCTCTCTGGCTGTCCCAGCAGCGACCCATAGGGTTCTATCCATCTCCTGAGAGCCCTTACTCTTGGGGTTTATCAAGATTAATTTTGATGGCAGTATCAGGGATAAAAGGGATAGAGCTAGCTTCGTTATCCGTAGTCCTAATAGGAGACCGGTGGTGGCTAGTGGCTCCCACCTTTTTGAGCCTTCAGTTCCAATTACGAAGCTTCATGCTGTATGGGCCGGTGTCATCTTTGCTAGGCAATAGCTTCACACAAAAAGGATTTTCTTGGAGGATGAGTCTGCTACTATCATCTCTTGGATTTAGAGAGGAGCCAGGCAACTCAAGAGTCATCCGATTATCTGAAATGTCTGGACCTCCCTTTGATAAGTTGTTGCAGTTAGAATTCAGCATATTTACTGAGAAACAAATACTGCAGTCGATTGGATTGCGACATTTATTGCAGAGCACTCTAGGGATTGGGTATGAAGACAACATGAGGACTGCCCACTGATCTTATGGAATTTTGTATATCTTGACTTTTTAGACTGCTTTCACATCAAACTGATGTAATCACCCATTTATATCAAAAAAAAAAAAAAAAAAATCGTCTGGTGCACAATGTCTAATAGATAATATCCAGCAGATAAAAGAAATTCTTTGCTTTGCCAGATTCCATCTCAAAGTACATTACAAACGCCTAGGACATCTCACTTGACAAAAAGCTGTCAGACAAGCAAGCAATCCATGAAGAGCTTATGCTCCGCCTATTAAGCTTAATTAATAACAAGGAATTTTTATCCTGATGCCACGATCGTAATAGGAGGAACATTTATACCGTTTATGAATTTAGAGGAACATTCATACATTCTCTTGGCGAACGCCATTCAGCCAAGGAAAACTGGTGATTTGGGCTTTCATAGGCTTTCCTCTCAGGCTTATTTCCGAAAATAATGAAACACGTAGCGATCCGACATCTGTGGGTTTAGACGCTTCATCTGAAGCATGAAGGATTTTGTACAATGATCTTAAAACCAGTGCCGGGGTTCATGCTTGCTCCCAAACACCAGTAAACAGTGCTGGAGGCTTGGCTGTTTAGTCAAACATGACACTGAATTATACGAGGGGTTACCAGTAGAAAAACTTGTTTGCATGACATATTCATGAATTATGACACTACTCCACTCACTGAGATGGATTTCAGATAAAACTTGCAACGGACCAGGACTCACAAACGAAATCAGCGGCCAACTGCATGTTATTTCATGAAAACTACATTCCAAAGAAGGATAGATCATATTCCTAGACAAGACTTGCAGGGTTGACCTCTTTCTTGACCACCATATTTTACCAGTATTACCTTCAAAATATTAACAGCAAAAGAACTCTCGAAGTTCCCCAAAGGAAGAGACAGGAACAGAATCAAACAGCAAGAGCATCTTTACGCCTTGTGCACTCCGAACTCACCCTCATTTGGGCCATTACTCTGCCATTCCCACGCCACCTTCATTTTGGTGCTTCACCCATCCACCAGTGTCAGCCCTGGAGTAGCTCCAATAGAACAAGAGTGACATCACCATGGAAAGCAACACCAGTGCAGCTGCTGCTGCAAAGACGCCCTTTCGCAGTGCTGCACATGATGTCAAGTCGTGCTTGGCATGGTAACCAAGATACTTTGTGTGGTACGCATTCCTAGCCGACCCTGCCACAAGGCATGCCCCCGCCACCACAAAACTCAACCTGGAGATCAGCAAAAACATCATAAATTGATCTGCTTTGCATGTCAAGGGACATTTCAGAGAATGAGATTTTGAAGTTGCAGTTCTTAATTTTCCTTAATTACAGCAATTTCCTATTGAAGGTCCCTCAGAGGATTTGGATGTCAAAACTAACCATGTAGGGCAGGGATGGCATCCAGCAAATTAGGGGGCTTTTGATGACTGTTACACATGGTTTTAGGATGGCATTTCTGGGACCATCTAATTGATAAAATGATCTTTCAGAATCCCATTACTAATTTAACATGGCATAGATATAATTAATATAGAAAATCTGAATTATTTGTTAAATGATGTGCCAATTTCATTATTAGTAAATTAGTATCTAACCATCATGGTTAGCTGAGCACATAAAAGAGATACCATGAGAACACACCCCCTATAAAAAAAATATGTTAGATAATCAATTGCCTGAATGATAGGTGTACAGATCTTGAGAATGACTTGTCAAAGGAAAATATAATAAAATTCATTAATTCAATCAAAAATCTAAATGTCCTTGTACTATTTGTTTTCTAATAAAATTTTCAATACAAAACAGACGTCACAATGTTTTTGCTATTAGTTGATGGTGGTTAGTTGGCCAAATGATCAGATAACAGTTTAAACATACACATAAAGCTGAAGATGTAATCGATAATGCATTGTTCTCTGTATATTTCAATCAATATCATCAAAATGTCTGATGATGCGGGACTGACTTTGTTATTTTCACACCTTTATTTTTCTTTATTAAGGTAATAGATTAAACTAGCATCATAAGGAGAAGAATAGGTTGACAAAGATGGTGACACTGTGGGAAAGCCAATATAGCATATATATGACTGTTCATAAATCCCCAAAAGTTCTTAATCCTCAAAGTCATCAAGAGCTAGCAGGCTGAAGTAATAAAGATAACCTACAATTTCAGAAGCTATGGATTTAATTAGCATTAACCTCAATAGAGACTCTTTGGTCCAAGTGTTGGTCTATAGGGTCCTACACGGTCGTGAAGGGTAGCCCAAGCTCGGCAAGAGGAGAACCCTAATCATGAGCAGACCAACCATCAGAATGAGATAGATCATATCTTGGTCCATTAATATGAATTTCCTTCATTAATGTGGGAAATAGTTAAAGATGCTCATTGCTAAATAAGTAAATCAAAACAACAAAAGGAAATATATATGGTTGCATCTGACCCATTAAAATGAACTCCAGAAACTTTGAACAGAATGACAAGCAGACCAACTACACTGATTGCAAAATGCGCCTCAGCTTAATCTTTGAAGTGGCATCTATTCATATCTGCCATGCAGTTTGACATTTCCCCTTATCTCAAGAGAACTAATTTATTGAAAGAGAGAAAAATTAAAGAGCAACCATAATCTGGAAAAATATCACATTGAGGAGCAAGAAGTAGAAGTTCGTCCCAAAGCCACAGGATGTGAGGACTAATTACTACAAAAATCAGCTCAAGACAATGTCCATGGTATGAGATGCTTAGTTGAAGGAATCTTTTATTTTCAGCAATGCACCCTCAAACTTCTTTTGGAATTTGCCATCATTTCCATCCCCAACAACGGATGATTCAAGCAATCCTACTGCTCATGTTACTAAACAACTGTAACTAAATCAATTTTTAGACATTCTGAATTCATGTCAACTTCACAACATAAATAGGATCTATTATAATATATATATATATATATATATATATATATATATATATATATTATATATATATATATATATATTCAACAAATATAACTAAATTATGCTTTATCAAGCATGCCCAATATGATTTATCAAGTATAATAAAACTTTGTTTACATGACTCTTAAATGATCACATATGTACCTCAAAAAAAAAGGATCACATTATTCTTTTCGGAGCTTTGCCTCCTTGATCTTTTGACAGAGTCAACATTTACTCCACATAATCTTCAAGCATTTCATATGCAAGATCAAACATAAGCAAGACCAATCATGAATCTTGAATTTCGAAGTATGCCCATTGTGTAAGTTTGATAATGTAGTCTTGTTTAGTTGTAGTAAATTCTGCTGAACGCATGAACTATGAGTTTTGAATTAGTTTGTATATTTCTTTAAATAACCTGTGAATTATTTAAAAAATGGAGAAGATTTTAATGTGTAACAATCATAAAAAAGGAACCAGGAAAGATTTCCATAAAAATAACATCCTTTGGTATGTGCCCTAGAAAACCAAGCTGAACCTATCATGAGGAGGTGAACCATCTAGAAGTTGTATGCTACCATTAAGGTAAACAAACATCCTTATGAAAGTGCAGCTTGATAGCAATGAACCTTAAACCACTTCAACTGCAAACATCCTGAAACCACTTCACAAAACTCTCTCTATCTTTAAGCAATTGATTCATACCCAAGGCCAGATAACCAGAATCTCAAGTCCTTGTAGATGACCAGACTATGGCAAATCATAATGATCAAGATACATGATAAAAGCATAGACTACCATCCCTAGTGATGCAGAACTGATTTGCATCACATTCAATAGCCTAAATTTTGCTGATTTAAAGTTCTTATGAAAGTGCAGCTTGACAGCAATTAACCTTAAACCACTTCAACCACAAATTGATAACATCTTTCTCTCTTTAAGCAACTGATTCACACCCAAGGACAGAACCAGAATCTCCATTCCTTGAGATGACCAGACTATGGCAAATCATAATGATCAAGATACATGATAAAGGCATAGACTACCATCCCTAGTGATGCGGGGCTGATTTGCATCACATTCAATAGGCTAAATTATGCTGATATAAAGTTCTTTATTTTTTTGAAGTCTAATAATAGCCAATCAAGGTTGTGTCTGATATATAGATTTTTTTCAAAAATAATATATTAAAAATTATTATAATTATTTTTTTTAAAATCAAATCTACTATATAAAGTGGGACTCATGCTATTATCTGAAGATTTAGGACTCAAAGTACTTTGTTATTAGTTAAGGACATGAATATCAATCATGACCCAAAGTAAGTCCCCTCTATAGATTTTGGAAGCTATGTACACTTCTTTATTTCCTTCTATTTTGATGATGAGCTATCTCAACATGTTACTGTTCATTTTGTTTTTTCTAAATGTTATTAAATCTTGATTGAGTGTCTTGCTATGAGGTTATTTCAAAATAATATGGTAAAGGCTGCCTTTTAATTAATTTACTCCTATTTTTTTTATTCATGGTTCTTGGAAGAAGATCTTGGTAATATCAGCTATCTATTTGCATATATATATATATATATGAAGAAACTTAAGAAATGATGAGTCCTCTTTCATCTTTTAATGTCTATAGACATGGTTTCTTGATATTAATTAATTTATTTTTTCTGTTAAAAGAATTTTGTTCACACCTCTTTTTTCTAATGTTAAATATTTTTTTGACTTACAAAGAATATTTTTTTGTGGTGCAGGCATAGCTTTTCTTTGTATCTTGGGTATGTTCTTTGATCGGGTTGCTACAGATAACGGTTATGTTCAATTTGTATGTTTATTTGCTTTATTTTGAATGACTGTTTAGTATTGGTGATGGTAGAATTTCATGATCCATGTTATAGGTTTAATTTATAAAGATCAAATTTTGTTTATTGTAGGTGCTTTAGCTTGGATTTCTTTTATGTGCAGTAGTTTATTTTAGAAGGATTTAGAGAATATCTGGTGCTCCGTCGAGAAAGAATGAGAAAAATGAGGGAACTATTTGTTGGAATTCACTTTTAAGAAGGAACCGCACCTATAGGATTTGATTATTTGGATTAGAAATTTTTTGGCATGACTTGGTTCTTCTTATAGACATTCGCTTTAGTCCCTAATTTTACAGATACTAATGGCAAAGAAAAATTCTGCTTCATCTAAATTTTTTTTGTCTTAAAGAAATTTTATACCTTCCAACTCCTCAATCGTTAATGACTATCATGATTCAAATTAACATACTTTGTGTACTCCTTGAAATAGAGAGAGAGTGACACAATTTGTAATTATTTGCTGATTATACAGATTGAGTATTCAATAAATGGAGAATAAGTATAGTGCTAATTTTTATTTATATACCATCTAGATCTTGACATAACATCTAATATTTAGTATAACTCTTGCTTCTATTTATCACTACATTCCAACTATTATTTTTTTTTGATGAATTAATTGAATCCTTTCAATCGTGTGAAATAAAACATGTATATACATATTTGGTTTAAAAAAGATAATTAGAAAAATAAATTTAAATTTATGGATTACATTTGTTGGTTGATTTTAAGATATACATTCATTTGAATTTAAGGTTTTATCATATCAAATTCATTTAATTTGAAAAGTAGTTAAATTTTTAGTCTGTAAATGCATGTATAGAGCTATACGAATTTAAACCTTGGCATTTAGAGGAATAAGCATGCAAAACTATATTCATTTAAATTCTAGATTTGTCATTCAAATTAAATTCACTATTAGCTATTTTAGATATTTTTTTATTATCATAATGCATGTCGATGATTTGAATTTATAGAGAATTTTAGAGAGTGAAAATACTATAATGAGGAAGATAAGCTTTGAAATGAATTAGATGTACCCATGGTACTTTATTGATTAAGTTTTATATGGAGTGACTAGGTTTTATATGGAGTGACTGGAATAACTGTTCAATTTTTTTTTAGATATTTAATGGTATATCTTCTTTAAGTTGACTATTGAAATTATTTTCATGCACGATTAAATATTTTGTTATCAATTAATGATATGAATATTAATCATGATCCAAAGTAAGTAAATCGAACTTTGTTATCAATCTTCGTCCCCTTAAAAGCATCAGCCACTCCCGACCCGAGCAGTAAATCGAACTCCAGTCCTGACCCCAGACCTAGCCCTAACCCGACGAAGTCAACAGGTCGGCGTTCGAAGCCCAAGTCTCCGGCGGGAAGAACCGCCACCACGGACTCCGACGACGCCTTACCGTCGACTATCCCACAAAAGCCATGGCGCGGCCGGCGGAGTGAGGCCGCAGCGGTGGACTTCATCCGGGATCGGCTCGACCGGATCTTCGCCTCTACCCGGGAGCAGAATGCCGGGGTCTTGGAGGGAAAAGAGGTCTTAAAGCAGAGGACTTTGGAAGACGAGGAGGAGGAGAGCTCGGAGGGTGGGGAAAGGAGGTGGTGGAAGAGGAGGATCCGGACTGGCCTTTGGATGCGGATATCAGGTGGGGATCACTTGCTTCAATTGCTTCATTTCCTTGCCTTACTGAGCTGGTTTGATGAATTCTATTGGATTTGGGCAGAAGTATGCCAATTTTGTTTGTTTTAAACCTTAATTTGGCTGATATTCGATTTTTTAGGCTAGGAAAGGTAAAAATAAACATTTTTTTGTTGTGGTTGCTCGTTTACTTCGGGAGGTGCTCTGCAGATTGCCGGACTGAGTTCTTTTGTTTTTGTTTTTCCCCATATATGATTGGCATAATCACTGAAATTTAGATTTTTTTTCATTCAGAAGGGCTTCAATGAATTCTTCAACATCTGCAAAAATCTGTCACCACACCGTTGGCTTTCTTTTTCTGATCTTTATTTTTTTTTTTTTATCTCTGCCTTAAAATTGATGGACTTGTGGAGCTGGAAGAGGTTGTTTTGTGGTGTAAAGGAAAAAATGATGTTTGCTGATAGGCTATATATGCTTCTATTTGCTGGACTTCTAAAATTCGTACATCAATGATTGAAACAGATTAAGTAATGCTGATTACTGGTTTGCAATTTACTTGATAGGTGATCTATATCTTTGCAGTGGGATTTAAGTTTGGACAGATGACCAATATATGCTTATCAGTATCTGATGGCCCTTCTTTCACAATTTACTATTTTAAATACAGGAAACATATTATCAACTCCCGTATATTTCTCATTGTCATAAGAACTTCTTATATCTGATTATTGTTGACATCTCTGGCAGGATATGACGGGTATTCAATACAAATTTCCGTATTAACATTTTGCATGTTATATAATGAGTTATATACTTTGCATAAGGTAATGCCTCTGACACTGGGTCGTATGATACATGCTTTGATTTGTAGATGGGGTGCATCTTTGTGGTTAAACTTTCATAGCTTTGTTGTGCTTAGTAGCTTTCTTGCGTTCTACTGGACCGTGTTCTAGTTAAAGCAAAATAGCTCTTCTGCTTGACAAATACCTGTTCTCTTCTATAACATTAGTTATGACAGAACTATTGCTAACCTGGCTATTTTGCTTGATGTTATTATGCTCGTATTTTGCAGGAAAATGGCAACGCAATAAGTATGTTGGTGTCTCTCTAGTAGGAAAGACACTGGCAGTTATGGGATTTGGAAAGGTTGGTTCAGAAGTTGCTAGGCGTGCAAAGGGACTTGGAATGCATGTAATTGCTCATGATCCATATGCACCTACTGATAGGGCCCGTGCTGTTGGAGTTGAACTTGTATCTTTTGATGAAGCCATATCCACATCCGACTTCATTTCTCTCCACATGCCTCTTACTCCTAATACATCAAAGATTTTGAATGATAAGACTTTTGCAGATATGAAACAGGGAGTGAGAATCATCAATGTAGCCAGGGGTGGAGTGATTGATGAAGATGCTTTAGTGAGAGTACTGGAACAGGCAAAGAAGCACCATAAGTGTAACCACTGATTTTCTAAGTGGGCAAAGAAGCTGCTACTTACTGATGGCTTCCTAGGTTAATAAACTCTTAGATTTTGTAAAGTTAATCTTTTGGTATTAGCAATTTAATTTTATTTTATTCTCTTTTTGACGTAGCAAAAGTGAGCTCAGAACTTGTATATAAAGTATGGAAGATCAGTTGAAACTTGTTTATTTCATGTTTTGAGTTTTAGTATTTATTTTTTTTATGTTCAGAAATTTGATGGTGTATGGTTTTATTTTTTGAATTTTGATAAAACTAAAAAGATAATTGAAATAATTTTTTTGAGACTATCATTATGTATGTTCAATTCTCTTTAATACAATGGTAAAGATTATCTTATTTATAGTTATTTTATCTTTTTGAAGCTACTAGTTTTCATATATTATTTAGTGGTATCGGAAGCTTAAATAAGTTACCAATGCTTCATTTCTATTTTTATTTATTATTATAGATGATCCACGTTTTAAAATTAGACTGGATAGTAATGTCTAAAAATTGATTATATATCCATGCTTTATTATTGATGGTAGAGGTTCATTTAGATCCATGCTTTGGTAACTTCCATGAATCCTAATATGTGTATATTTAGTTACCTACGTTTAATAAAAGAGGATGTACATTAAGTCTATACTCACGTATGTACTCTAACCTACGTTAGATATTACGTGGGTAAAGCAGGAGATATACACATGGAAATAAATAACGTGGATATAAGCTACATCCACATCGGACATACCCATGTTTAACTAAACGTGTGTACCAATGTGGGTATAGGTATATTCTTATATTTTTTATGCTTTTATTCATATATTTTTCACGTGGGTGTATCTCAGCTTTCTTATAGTTTTGAGGTTAGCATTAATGATTTCTTTTGGAACTTAAATTTGCTTAATCTTTATATTTTTATATGCATTAGCCCAATAATCAAATGATTTATGTCCAGCTTTATTGCATTTAAAGCATATAATAAATTTCTTATCAAAATGATATTTATCAATAGAAATTTTTAAAAATCTTAATTTTATAAAAGAGTTAGCTTTAAATGTTATATTTTATTTATCCATTAACATATGCAAATTTTATGAACTAATGGAGAATTTATCTATAATTAATTTTAGTTCATTAATTTTATTTTTTAAAGTTTCATTCTTTTCTAACAAATCTTTTTGTTTAACTAGTAATTCATTTTTTTCATTGGATTTTAATCTATCTACTTCTTTTTGTATACTTTCATTTTATTTAATTAAGTCATTTTGTTTAGTTTGCAAATCTTTCTTATCTTCTTCTAATATATCTTTATCTTTACTCAAATCTTAATTTTCTTTCATAAGCTTTTTGTTTCTTTTAAATAGCCTTTTAAAATCTTTAAATAATTTAGAGAATGCATTATGTAATTCATTAAAAGTAAAATCATTTGACTGATTTAAATTTATCTTTTTATTGTGAGCCATCAAGCATAGGTTTGTCTCTTCTTTACTTCAGGATAACTCTTCTTTTGAATTTGAGCTCTCACTATTTTTTCGATTAGCTAATATAGCTATTCTTCTTAATTTTATTGAGCTCTTTTTCAGTGGGGGATAGTCATTTTTATATTTTCTAAATTAATTTTTTTCTTCTTTTCCTCTTCTTGATTCAGAATTTTTTTTCTTATAAATTTCATGAACCTTCTTATAATCACTGCTATTTCTTCATTATCTTTCAAATTCTCGATAGAATCACTTGAACTTTCTTCAATGGCCGATGACTTGAGTGCAAGGATTCTCTTCTTCATCTCTTCATCCTCCATGCTTTGGTTTATATTGAGCTCATGTGTCATGAGCGATCCGATTAACTTTTCCAAAGCAAGCTTGCTAAGATCCTTAGCTTCTTGAATTATTGTTACTTTTGCTTTCCAAGCCTTCGGTAAAGATTTAAGAATTTTGCATACAAGATCACTGTTAGAATAGTCTTTTTCAAGACTCTTTGATTCATTTAGAATTTTAGTAAATCTTATAAATATATCACTTATTGTTTCATGAGGTTCCATTTTAGACAACTCATATTTATGAATCAATATGTTTATTTTAGATTCTTTGACTTGACTTGTACCCTCGTGGATCACTTCAAGTCTATCCTAAATTTTTTTTATAGATAAATATTTTGATATTCTATTAAATTTATTATAATTTAATGCATAATATAAAATATTAATAGCTTTAGCATTTAATTGAGTTAGCTTTTTGTTTAGCTTATTCCAATCTTTTTCAAATTTAGGTATATAAATTATTGACAATCATTGTGGATGTATAAGGACCATTAAGTATGATATTTCATATGTCATAATCTTGTGCTTGAACAAAAATTTCCATTCTAACTTTTCAATAAGTATAATTGGTGCAATTAAAAAATGGTCTAATGGTTGAGTATCCTTCACTCAACAAAGAATCAAATGGGTCAGCCATAAGATCTTTAACTCTAAAATAAAAGAAAAAATTAGAGCACCTACTCTGATACTAATTGTTGCCTAGGTATGGCTATCCAAGAGAGAGGATAAACTGGATATTTAAAAATTTAAACTCTAATTATACTGAATTTTGAAGTTGTGTGCTTAGTAAAATAAAGTAAAACACAAGTATAGAATGAGAGCAATATAAATAACACAATAACAAACATAAGAGATCAAGCTTTTATGATGGTTCGGCATCGAACTCGGCACCTATGTCCACTCCCCAAGTAATCCACTTGAAAATTCAACTATAATCACTCAAATAATTACAGTTCGATTATTTTTCTTGGGTTCACAATCCAATCCGATTAGTTTTGACTTAGGCTTGCCAACTACAATCTTTATAACGATTATTTTCTGGGCCACAATCAATCCAGTTGATTTTCTCCAGATCACCAATTAAAATCACACAAGATTATTTTTCTCTAGACTAACAATCAACCTCGATTAGTTTTAATCTTGGCTCACCAATCAAATCACTACAACATCCAACTCTAGGCTTAGACCAATCCAAGTTTCTCATCCCAAGAAACTTGAAATAAAATATAAAAATATAAATATTAAGTTTAAAAAAATAAAAACTCTTTGAAGAATCAAAAAAAATTCGAATGATGATAGTTGAATGCTTGACTTCTTAAATGCTTGAGTGATGATGAGGCTCCTTGATTCTTGACTTGATTGCTTTCTCACTTTAATTCATTCTTGCTCTCACTTGCTTGAGGATGTTTTGTAGTGGAAGAACAAATGTTAACTTTGAAATCAACTCCTCTTCTCTTTTCAGCTCACTTCTTTGGCTTTCTTCAATGAATACTCAATGAAACTCTCAAAAAGCTCCTTTTTAATGCTCAAAATATTTTTTTTATATATTCTTAAGATTTTTCATCATTTTAATTTATTTTGGAGATCTTCACAAGTGATCTAGCTATTAAAAATAAAAAAGTAATCATCAAAAAAAAAATTAAAATTGAAAAAATATAGTCCTAAAAAAATTAATCATTATAGTGAACTTAGTCGACTAAGTTTCTCTGAGTTGACTAAGTTTTAGTCTGCTCAATCTAACTTAGTCTATTAAGTGGACAAAGCTTGAAAATATATCTACTGCTGTTTTTTGAGATTGAGTCGACTAACTTTTTGACTTAGTCGACTAAGTCCCCTGGATCCTGAATTTTGATCTTTCTATGCTTTCTGTCTTCTTTTTTCTCTGAGACTGAGTCGACTAACTCCCGGCTTAGTCGACTAAGTGTTGCACCAAGCATGCCATGAGTTTTTTAGTAGCTTTTCTTCTCCGAATTTATTTGTAGGCTAGACTTGCTTTTTAAACTTGATTTAACTCTTATTAACCATCCTTTTTAAGATGTGTCAAGTCTAGTTTTTTTTCAATAACTTTTTGATTGATAATACTCAATTTAATTGATGCAAATTACTTAGAGCATTGTGAGCACTTGAAATTTAAACTACACATCCTCAAAAATAATATTAGTAACATAATAAATTATACTTAAAATTTTTTGTCATCATCAAAATTAATTTTTAGATCAACAATAATCATTGATGGAGTCATCACTGTATCAGCTTCTCATTTCTGGTGGCTCCACGAGTTCGCCTAATCACTGTATTAGCTGCAGCAAAATAAAAGTTAAAACCAGTTATTTATGCATAATAAAAATTTAAAGTAAATTAAATATAAAAAATATAATATATAAAATCAATCTATCATGGTAGAAGGTGATGTGCCTACCTCGGTAGATAGCTACTGAGATGAAGAGGTACCGACATCTCCATGTCGGTCCTTTCTGTCAGATCGTCCTCCTGATGGCATAGCTTAAAATTAATTATTTATATATGATAAAAGATTAAAGTAAATTAAATATTAAAAAAGTATAATATTTAAAATTAACCTATTATGGCAGGAGATGATGTGTCTATCTGATCAGAAGACTATTGCTGAGATAGAGATATTGATATCTCCGTGTGGGCCTCCTATCAGATCATTCTCCTAGTGACATAGTTTAAAATTAGTCATTTATACATGATTAAAAAATTAAAATAAAAATATACAAATAGCACACAAAATATATAAATTATAATAAACAAAAGCAATGTACATTATGCCAATGGAATAATTAAATTAAATATTTTGAAAGACTATAATTAATTTATAAACTTTAGTAGGGATTAAACAGTAACACAAAAAAATTTATGCAATAAATTTCTAATTATTTTTATTATAAAAAATATTTTTTAAAAAGTATTTTTAAATATTTTATTTTATTTATCATTATTATTTTATAATATTTATTATTTATTTTTATTAATAAATTATTAATTTTAAAAAAATAAATTTTAAGAAATAATTCTTTTATTTTTTTTCCTTCCTTCTCCTTCCCCCGCACACCAAAACTCCCCCGACCCCCCGCTGCTCCACCCCTGACCCGCCAACCATCGCTTCTCCAGCACCATCCCTAGCCCCCAGCGTCCGTGCCACCCCTGTACTGATCCCCTAACCTGCCTTCGTGCAACCAGCCCCCCCCCCGAGCCCTGACGGTCGTCCACCGGCCGCTAGTTGTCGCGTCTACGGCCCATCCCAGCATCCCGACAGTCTGCACCACCCCTGCACTGGCCCTTGGTCCCGGCCCACCTCCATCGACCACCCCCTCTCTCTGTCGGGCCGGTGACCGTTAGGAACACAAAGCCCATCCTTCGCCCCCCACCCGCACCTACCGCACTGCTGCCTCCCCCGCCCGCCCCCTTCCGTGGCTTCACCCCCTCTCCCTCGGGCCCCAACGGCCATCCGCAGGAACACAACTCTGAAGGAAAATCCTGATTTTCCGCTCCAGATTCGTTCAGATCTGATCAGATCAAGAGATATATTTCAAAAATTTTTCTCTTGATCCCAATCAGATCTTGATATGTTTCAGATCTGATTCTTATTATTTTAATAAAATAAAATTAAAAGATAAATTAAATCAAATTTAATTTACCTGATCTGGGTAATCCTATTACCCTGTTGATGATCCTGTTTGCAGCGGAAGGTTCTGGATCTTAGCCACGCAAGCGCCTGGCCTCTACCGGTATCCACTCGGGTTGGATCTGGAGATCCTCTTCTTCTCTATCACACCTCCAAAAATTAGATCTGGATCTGATCTGGAGGATCTTCAAAACTCTTTTGAAGATGAGCAGTCGTCCTTTGCAGCAGCGCAGCCTTCTTATTTTTGATCGCCTTTCTTTGATCTGAATCGCACCAACCAAGGTCCAAAACTCCTTTTGGACGTGGAGAGCAAGGGGAGAAGAGACTATGGCATGGAGAAGGAGGGGAGAGGCAGCCTTGGGGCATGGGATTTCTCAATTGAATTGCTTCTTTTTTTTAATCTGAGTTGGGCGCAGGGTCTTATTTATAGACTAAGCGTGATCCAACTCCTCTTCCTCCCAACCAATCACAACCCTTTGTGAAATCAGATCTAAATCTGATTGGTGGGAATAGAGACCCCTGGATTCCTCCTTAGAGGGTGCCTAAGACCAGTCAAAGTTGGTTCTTAGAAGAACTCTAATTGGAATCCAAAAAGGAGATGGAGTCCTTGTCCAACAAGGACTCCTAGGCGCCTCCAACTTGGGCACACGCCTAGGGTGGCATGCGCCCTTCTCCTTGCCAGGTTCTGGCAGGGGGACAGGCCCCCACCAGCTCTCCAATAGGTGCATGACATGTGGTCAAAAGTCAAAGTATCAATGGTCAACGTTTGACCAGTCAAAGGTAGACTTTTGACCAAAGTCAAAGAACAAGAAATGGCAGGTGACCAAAAATGGCAGGTAGTGTCTTACAAATAAGACAACCTTTTCTGACTTGGACAACCTCCTAGTCAGACCATATGAAGGCCTCTGTTTGAGCACAAACTCCTTTGGCTCAGACAGGACAACTTATTTATGATAGCAAAAGAAGAACGTTAGGTTCAATCGAGTGCTAGCACGATTTCCTTGAACCTAATTGAATCTCATTCAGATCAATTGAACTAGATCAGTTCAATTGATGATCACCAGATTCAAACCCTTGTTTGTGTGACCCAGTTAGGTTCAGTTCTGTATGGTAATGGGATATGTCATGATCTCTATCATCGACATCATCGAAACTCCTTTCGATGGATCAGAACTCTTCTGATTCGAACAGCTAGAATGATCGATCATCTAAATCATTCTAATTGCTCCCAAAATCCACCAGTGACACCTAGCAGTATATGGTGGCAACCCATCAGAGCTGAATGCGAACCTCTTGGTGCAGCTACCTGTGTGATTCAGTTCTTCTATCTTGAGCCCCGATCAGATTAGGGTTAAGGTGAACTCGTCAAACCCTAGTCTCTGTCATATGATGTAATCATTCGATTCGAGTCCAATGTGAAAATCTAAATAGAAACTCTTTCTATTATTTCACTCTACCATGGCCATGGATTTCTGGACTTGATTCTCATGATCATCATAGGGCTACTCCTCTACCACCGAGGTAGATAGATTCCATCTTGATGCAATCCAGTTCCTACAATGAACATGTCATAGCCAACATACACCTCAGGGTTCCATATGGCTAGGAGATCCGAGTAATGGTGTAGTCAAACTATAACACCCTCAAGGTGAACTGCCGATGCATCTCAGGTCAAAGAACCAGACACACTACTGCAGCATCGAGTCAGTCATTGACGAGAAGGTAGACTCCCTAATGACTACTCGAGGTGGTCACGCTCAGTGCCCTCGTTCTCTAACGAGTACCTGTACTCTCGCTCCGGTGTCTCCACACCGTAGACTCAAGACTCATCTACTAAAGAGAAGCGATTGTACACCAACCTTCCGGATCAATCACCATCCTCGTGATGATCCTATGGTCGGGAGCAATTTATGAGTTAATAATGATTATTCATGTCTTAAATTTTCAACTCTTGAAAATATGAATTATCATTACCATTAACTCAAAGGATGTATCACAGACACTAAATACACATATGTGATAGAAAATAACCCATTTTATTGATTTTAGTCAAAATTATAATTTTGCCCCTAGAAGTGTATTACAAGTGTCAGCCAATTCTGGCTTCTAGGGCACATATATCTAACAATCTCCCACTTGTCCTAAAGCCAATTGGCTACAAGTCTAAGTCCCATCTTCTCAAGGTGGGCTTCGATCTTCTGCTGGCCCAACGGCTTTGTAAGTGGGTCTGCCACATTATCTGCGGAGTCGACTCTCTTGACCTCGACGTAACCCTTCTCGAGGTAATCGCGGATGAGGTGGTATCGCCGCTCAATGTGCTTGGATTTCTGGTGAGACCTCGGCTCCTTAGCAAGGGCTATGGCGCCATTGTTGTCGCAGTATAGAGGAATGGCATCTGATGGCATTACTCCAATTTCTGCAGCAAACTTCTTGTACCAGAATGCTTCCTTCGCAGCCTCTGATGCAGCGATATATTCTGCTTCCATGGTGGAATCTGCTATCACCATTTGCTTGGAACTCTTCCAGCTGACAGCTCCACCATTGCACACAAACAGACTCCCAGATGTCGACTTTCGATCATCTATATCGGACATGAAATCCGAGTCTGTGTATCCCTGGACTTGGAGTTCTCCATTACCAAAGACCAACATCATATCCTTAGTTCTTCTCAAGTACTTAAGGATACATTTCACAGAAGTCCAGTGTTCTTCACCTGGATTTGACTGATATCTGCTTGTGACACTCACAGCATGGGCTATATCAGGTCGTGTACATAGCATGGCATACATGAGGCTCCCTATTGCAGAAGCATAAGGGATCTTGCTCATGCGTTCTATTTCCTCAGGTGTGCTGGGGCACATCTTCTTGGAAAGATGAATACCATGTCTGAAGGGTATTAATCCCCTCTTAGAGTTTTCCATACTAAACCTCTTTAGTACTTTCCTCTATGTACATCTTCTGTGAAAGTCCTAGCATCCTATTCGGTCTATCCCTATAGACCTTAATTCCTAGAATAAAGGATGCTTCACCTAGGTCTTTCATGGAGAATTCCTTGGACAACCATAATTTGACTGATGTCAATCATGGGAATATCATTCCCAATAAGGAGGATGTCATCCACGTACAATACGAGGAAGACAACAGCGCTCCCACTGACCCTTTTTGAAAACACATGGTTCCTCTTCATTTTTGATGAAACCAAACTTTTTGATCACATCATTGAAACGAGTGTTCCAGCTCCGAGATGCTTGCTTAAGTCCATATATGGACCTTTGCAGCTTGCAAACCTTGTGATCAGTATCACTGGATGTGAAACCTAGCGGCTGTTCCATATAGATATCTTCCTCAAGATATCCATTTAAGAATGCCATTTTCACGTCCATTTGCCATATTTCATAATCGAAATAGGCTGCAACAGGCAAGCAATGTGCGGATGGATTTTAGCATAGCTACACTGGGAAAAGGTATCCTGATAGTCAATGCCTTCGCGTTGACTATAACCTTTTGCCACTAGTCTAGCCTTGAATGTCTCCACATTCCCATCTGCACCAATCTTTCTCTTGAAGATCCATTTACACCCAATAGGTACTATACCTTCTATGGATCTACCAAGGTCCAGACTTGGTTCGAGTGCATCGAGTCAATTTTTGACTGCATTGCCTCTAGCCATTTCTCGGAGTCGATATCTGATATCGCCTCGTTGTAGGTTTTGGGATCATCACCATGAGCACCATTACCTACGAGGAACATTTTCTCTACTTCCTCTGAAATAATACCTAAGTATCTTTCAGGGGGATGGAAAACTCTTTCCGATCTACGAGGTGGAGGAGGTAGTGTTCTTATTGGCTCAACCTGATTTGGTTCCAATTGGTCCTTAGCTCGTTGTACTTGTGAGACTTTCTCATCAAGCTTGAATCTGCTTTCCAATGCCGCTATCTTGAATAAACTATTTTTCAAGAAAGATGGCATGTCGACTCACAATCACATTGTGGTCTTCTGGAATGTAGAAATAGTATCCTAATGACTCTTTAGGATATCCTATGAATCGAGCTCTGAAAGGACCTAAACTCTAACTTGTCCGCTTGTTGTCTTTTGACATGAGCCGGACAACCCCAAATTCTGAGATGACTCAGACTTGGTTTCTTACCGTGCCATATCTCATACGGTGTGGTAGGAACGGTTTTAGAGGAAACCCTATTCAGTAGATAAATTGAAGTTAACAATGAGTGTCCCCAAAGAAAATCAGGGAGGTCTGTGAAGCTCATCATGGATCGAACCATATCCAATAGAGTCCGATTTCTCCATTCTGAAACCCCGTTGAGTTGAGGTGTTCCTGGTGGAGTCCATTGAGAGACTATGCCATTTTCCTTGAGATAGTCTAGGAATTCCCGGCTAAGGTATTCACCTCCTCGATCTGATCGAAGAACCTTAATGGGTTTTTCCTAGTTTGTTTTTCTACTTCATGTCTGAATTCTTTGAACTTTTCAAAAGCTTCAGACTTGTGTCTCATAAGATACACATACCCATACCTAGACAGATCATCGGTAAAGGTAATGAAGTAGACAAAATTGCCTCTAGCCGGCACATCAAATGGGCCGCACACATCAGTATGTACTAGGGCAAGGAGATCTGTGGCCCTCTTCCCCATGTCCAACAAAAGGGAGTTTAGTCATTTTGCCTTGAAGACAAGATTCACAAGTTGGATATGACTCGAAAGTCAATGGACTCAATAGCCCATTTTTCTCCAATTTGTTGATCCTATCTTCTGCTATATGACCTAATCTCAGGTGCCATAGATATCTATCATTTGGACTATCCCTAGGTCGTTTGGCATTCACGTTTTGCTCGATAGTTAGAATAGGTACATCAATATGTAGCTGATAAAGACCATTAATAAGGAAAACCATTTGCAATTTTATTTCTTTCATAAAGAATGTTACAATGGTCCTTAAAGAAGGTGAATCACATAACCTTCTTGTGCTAAGCATGAAACAGAAATCAAATTCCTGCTAGCTGCAGGCACATAATAACAGTCTTTCAAAACTAAGTCTAAACCAGATGGTAATCGAAGAGGGTATGTTCCCACGGCTACTGCAGCAACTCTTGCTCCATTACCGATGCGTAGGATCATGTCTCCATCCCTCAGCCTCCTGCTATCCTCAAGACCCTGCATAGGAAGTGCACAGATGAGCACTAGAACCAGAGTCAAGCACCCAACTGGATGCAGAAGAAACCGTAAGGTTAGACTCAATAACGAGCATACCTCCAGAAGGACCTTCCTTCTTGTTCTTCAGGGTGGCCAGGTAAGTAGGGCAGTTCCGCTTCCAATGGCCGTCGCTGTTGCAATGGAAACACTTTCCTTTGACATCGGCCTTTTTCTTCGATTCTGCCTTCTTCTTCTTTGATCCTTCCACCTTTTGCTTTTTCACAGACTTCTTTTTCTTTCCATAAGACTTTCTTTTGGAAGAAGTCCGTTCCATAGCAAGAACTGAGCCTTTAGAACCTTTCATAGAAAGCTCAGCGGTAACCAGCATATTCATTAACTTCGGCCAAGGAATTTTGAAGTTTATGCATGTGGTAATTCATGATGAATTGCCCATATGCATCAGTCAAGGATTGCAGAATAATATCGTTCTGCAGATCCAAGTCTAACTTCACACCGAGCTTCTCAAGCTCTTCCATGTCCTTGATCATTGTCAGACAGTGATCTTGGACTGACTGCCCATCACGCATCTTAGCCTTAAAAAGTCATTTCGTGACTTGATATTTGGCTGCGCGACTCTGTTCACCAAACATCTCCTGTAGGTGAGCCAACATTTGGCGAGCAGTCCCGATATCTTCATGTTGGCGCTGGAGCTCATCAGACATCGAGCCCAACATGTAATATCTGGCCTTATTATCTTCGTCTATCCATTTTTCCAGAGATGCTCTCTGTTCAGTGGATGGACGGGCTGGTAAGGTGGGAGGGTCCTGGTCCAAAACATGGGTTAACTTCTCGGAACCCAAAATAATTTTGTAGTTCCTGAGCCAATCTTTATAATTGGGTCCAGTCAGTCTATGTGTGTCCAGGATACGTGCCAATGGGTTGGACGCAGACATTTTCCTGTAGAGAGTCAAAGATTCTAGTTAGATACTGTAATTTTGACTTGACCAATTTATTTTAGGGATTTTATTTTTAAATAAATTAGCTCCCACTATTTTCTCGGATCCCTACACTCCCTCTGTAGAGATGCAAAAATCTCCACGATTAATGATTTCTAGTGGGTGGTGCGGTCTCACCAACTGACTCATCACCTCACCTAACAGTTATTGGTGATGGGTTAGCCAATGAGTGAACAACTCTTGTTCAATGATTCTCTAATCATGGTGCACCCAAACTTGGTCTCTAATTCATGAATCTCACCGTATCCGAAATATTGATCCACTCCTTAGTTAAGTCAGACCCACCATTTGCATAGACTGGGTTCCTAATTGAGTCTCTCACCGTATCCAAAATATTGAGCCCAACTCATCCTCCAGCCCATAGCATCCAATGCCTAATAGACATGGTTGCATCTTTCCGGTGCAACTGAGCCACTGTATCCAGTCCGAGAACAATCAACCCCGGGAAGGGCCCGCACATCTACAATGGTGGAAGACCTCAGACTTAATCTTTTCTTAGGGAGAATTGATTCAGGTCTCATTAAACTAGACTTGGCTTAGTCATAACAATTATGACTAACCTAGTGGCATGGGTTAGCTCGGATTATTGACCACCTCAGATCAGAACTGTGTCAACAGATATGGCCAGGTAAGTGAGACCGGTGGAAGGAATATGCCATTAACTCGTACAAGAATGCATTCAGGTCGAGTAGCTTCCAATTAAAAACCAGTCGGTCGTCTGTGCCAAACTTACCTTAGACACCAAATTGTTGAGTCAGAACCAATTGGGTTAGCCTACAATCCAGACTCTAACCTCTGAGCCTAATTAGGTCTTGCTTGATCGTGACTCGATCTTGACCCAGACTTAATCCTATTAGGCTGGTCAATTTAAGCATTGTTGATCCCATCTAACCAACTCTTGATTCGGTTTGATCAACCGCTTAGACCTAATTGAGCTACCCAAGCCCGAACCCAGTATTATGAATATGTCTTAGATCTGAAAATTCTCAATTTTAGACCTAATTAATATTCCATAAACTTAATTCTTAATTAAGTAGGGTTCATAAACAAAATATGCACAATAAATCCTAGGGTTTCAGGATCTAGGGTTTTGCAGAAAGTAAGTTTTGGATTTCTGATTAAGGACGAACACGCAGCACCCCTACACATCATAAGAACACCCCATCGAATGGGAAGAGAGGGCCTTTAAACCCTTCTTCATTCTTATGACCGGACGGCCAAGAGGAACGCCTTAATCAGGAACATTCAATACTACAAAACAATATCAGATCTATATCATATATCTCATATATAAAGTAGATCTAATCATGGCATATTTTGCATACATCTCATGTATCATAATCATGCATGTTTTCAGATCTAAATTATCTCATAATAATCTAAAAAATTAGATTTAAATTGATCTAATCAAAATAAATTCTAATCTAGACAATTATGTAGAACTATTCTACAACTAGTCTAGACATGCATCAATCATATCTCATATGATATTCAAAAATTAAATAATTTTTATTTGCTATTTTTTAGATGTTATTATAACACTTATAATATCAAAAAATAGTAAATAAAAGATCTAAAATATGATTTAATCAGATTAAATCAAAAATATGCAAGAATATTCTATAGAACTATTCTATTCTAGAACTAGTCATGCATATCTTCTAATCTTAGATCCAAATTATTTAATTTTAATTTTTTCTGATTTCAGATCTGATCACATCTCATGTGACATCTAAAATTAATTATTTTTTAATTAAAATAAATTTAAAATCAGATCTAAATAATTTAGAACCATGGCTCTGATACCAGTTGAAGGGAAATCCTGATTTTCCGGTCCAGGTTCGTTCAGATCTGATCAGATCAAGAGATATATTTCAAAAATTTTTCTCTTGATCCCAATCAGATCTTGATATATTTCAGATCTGATTCTTATTATTTTAATAAAATAAAATTAAAAAATAAATTAAATCAAATTTAATTTACCTGATCTGGGTAATCCTATTACCCTGTTGATGATCCTGTTTGCAGCGGAAGGTTCTGGATCTTAGCCACGCAAGCGCCTGGCCTCTACCGGTATCCACTCGGGTTGGATCTGGAGATCCTCTTCTTCTCTATCACACCTCCAAAAATCAGATCTGGATCTGATCTGGAGGATCTTCAAAACTCTTTTGAAGATGAGCAGTCGTCCTTTGCAGCAGCGCAGCCTTCTTATTTTTGATCGCCTTTCTTTGATCTGAATCGCACCAACCAAGGTCCAAAACTCCTTTTGGACGTGGAGAGCAAGGGGAGAAGAGACTATGGCATGGAGAAGGAGGGGAGAGGCAGCCTTGGGGCGTGGGGTTTCTCAATTGAATTGCTTCTTTTTTTAATCTGAGTTGGGCGCAGGGTCTTATTTATATAGACTAAGCGTGATCCAACTCCTCTTCCTTCCCAACCAATCACAACCCTTTGTGAAATCAGATCTAAATCTGATTGGTGGGAATAGAGACCCCTGGATTCCTCCTTAGAGGGCGCCTAAGACCAGTCAAAGTTGGTTCTTAGAAGAACTCTAATTGGAATCCAAAAAGGAGATGGAGTCCTTGTCCAACAAGGACTCCTAGGCGCCTCCAACTTGGGCACACGCCTAGGGTGGCGTGCGCCCTTCTCCTTGCCAGGTTCTGGCAGGGGGACAGGCCCCCACCAGCTCTCCAATAGGTGCATGACATGTGGTCAAAAGTCAAAGTGTCAATGGTCAACGTTTGACCAGTCAAAGGTAGACTTTTGACCAAAGTCAAAGAACAAGAAATGGCAGGTGACCAAAAATGGCAGGTAGTGTCTTACAAAT
The DNA here is from genome assembly GCA_006176705.1 of Cocos nucifera. Taxonomy (NCBI): domain Eukaryota; kingdom Viridiplantae; phylum Streptophyta; class Magnoliopsida; order Arecales; family Arecaceae; genus Cocos; species Cocos nucifera. Next base: position 67,156 of record QRFJ01002129.1, on the reverse strand, counting down.
AAGACAACCTTTTCTGACTTGGACAACCTCCTGTCAGACCATATGAAGGCCTCTGTTTGAGCACAAACTCCTTTGGCTCAGATAGGACAACTTATTTATGATAGCAAAAGAAGAACGTTAGGTTCAATCGAGTGCTAGCACGATTTCCTTGAACCTAATTGAATCTCATTCAGATCAATTGAACTAGATCAGTTCAATTGATGATCACCAGATTCAAACTCCTTGTTTGTGTGACCCAGTTAGGTTCAGTTCTGTATGGTAATGGGATATGTCATGATCTCTATCATCGACATCATCGAAACTCCTTTCGATGGATCAGAACTCTTCTGATTCGAACAGCTAGAATGATCGATCATCTAAATCATTCTAATTGCTCCCAAAATCCACCAGTGACACCTAGCAGTATATGGTGGCAACCCATCAGAGCTGAATGCGAACCTCTTGGTGCAGCTACCTGTGTGATTCAGTTCTTCTATCTTGAGCCCCGATCAGATTAGGGTTAAGGTAAACTCGTCAAACCCTAGTCTCTGTCATATGATGTAATCATTCGATTCGAGTCCAATGTGAAAATCTAAATAGAAACTCTTTCTATTATTTCACTCTACCATGGCCATGGATTTCTGGACTTGATTCTCATGATCATCATAGGGCTACTCCTCTACCACCGAGGTAGATAGATTCCATCTTGATGCAATCCAGTTCCTACAATGAACATGTCATAGCCAACATACACCTCAGGGTTCCATATGGCTAGGAGACCGAGTAATGGTGTAGTCAAACTATAACACCCTCAAGGTGAACTGTCGATGCATCTCAGGTCAAAGAACCAGACACACTACTGCAGCATCGAGTCAGTCATTGACGAGAAGGTAGACTTCCTAATGACTACTCGAGGTGGTCACGCTCAGTGCCCTCGTTCTCTAACGAGTATCCTATACTCTCACTCCGGTGTCTCCACACCGTAGACTCAAGACTCATCTACTAAAGAGAAGCGATTGTACACCAACCTTTCGGATCAATCACCATCCTCGTGATGATCCTATGGTCAGGAGCAATTTATGAGTTAATAATGATTATTCATGTCTTAAATTTTCAACTCTTGAAAATATGAATTATCATTACCATTAACTCAAAGGATGTATCACAGACACTAAATACACATATGTGATAGAAAATAACCCATTTATTGATTTTAGTCAAAATTACAATTTTACCCTTAGAAGTGTATTACAAGTGTCAGCCAATTCTGACTTCTAGGGCACATATATCTAACAAACTCCCCCCCCCATCCTTCACCCTCGACCACTCGCACCGCATGCCTCCCACCTACGCTGCCGCCCTCCTAGCCCGTAGCTTCAGTTCACCCCCACCCTCCTCTTGCTAGCCTAAATGAAATTAAAAAGAAGAAAAAATGCCTTTTCTTTGATCGATGTGGATTGGGGGTGAAGTCGAGCAGAGCGGGGGAGTGGGAGTAGTAGTAATGATGGTGGGGGTGATGGCAGCAGCGGCAGTGAGGGTGGTGGTGAGGACTGACGGCAAGAGAGAGTGTGAGAGAGCCGAGGGAGAGGGAAAAAGAGAGGGAGCATGATCGGAGACGAAAATGGAGGAAGAAATAGGAGGGTGGGAGTGGGTTCGACGAGAGACGAAAATAGAGGAGGGAAGTAGGGAAAAGGGTTTCGGCTTTGTTTTTTCTTTTTCAAATATTTGCTAATGCAAAATTTATGTAGGTAAAGAGAATAATTATCTATGTAAAAATTTTGCGTCGGTAAATGAACAATTTACCTACACTAATTTAACATTGGCAATTTTTTTACAAAAATTAAAAAAATTAATAAAAAAGTTTAATAATTTTTCAATGCTACGTTAGTATAGACAATTAACTTAATTACTTATGCAAATGTAAGCATCGGCAAATGACCTCTTTACCTACACAATATTTGCATAGGTAAATATATTTTTTAATTTTTTTATAAATTATTTGTCGACGCTAAATTTGCATAGGTAAATGATATCTTTACCTATGCAAATTTAGCATCGACAAATATTAAACTATTTACCCATGCTAACATGCATAGGTAAATAGGGTATTTACCTATGTAAGAATAGAGCATCGATAATTTAGCTTTTTACCTATGCAAATATTACATCGATAAATGATTTTATTTTTTATTTTTTTTATTTTTATAAAATATTTGCTTTCTCCAACCTAATACAGTAGTGGGGATACAAAGACTATCTCAAGCAAGCTGAGCGGGGGAGAGGTGGTGCGTGGTGTAGAGCTAGGTAGAGCAAAGTAAAGAGAGAGCAGAGGCAGCGGTGACAGTAGGAGAGAGGTGGACTGTCTCAAGCAAGCTAAATTCTTTTTCCTAGTTTTCTCTGAATATGATATAATTTTAGAATTTAAAGTCCATCTTCATTATTCATTATCTAAATAATTATCGTTAGAGTATCATCATAAAAGTCTGCCTCGATCTCGTAGCCCTAGCTATGTCGATCAATAAAATTTGATTTCGACGATCAGAAATGACCGTATGATGATCTGATAGATAGAGACTATCGATAGATTTAAAAATTTACAGTGATTATTTCAGTGATATTTATAGCATACTATCAAAATTTTACTTCAATCGAACATCATTATCATGATCAATTTAGTATGAGATTATTTTAATCATTAAATAAAAAATGAATGATCAAAGGGCCAAACGATGTCTGATTAAGATAATTTTTTAGATAAATGATCTATACGATGGTAATCATAAAATTTAAACCGTACATATATGAACCATCCACGTTAAGCGGATCATATAAAAATATAAGTATAATTACTTAAGGACCTTAAGAATCAATATCAAGAGACATATAGTTTTAGACCGTTCATATCCGTGTGGTTTGAATTTTATGATTATCATCGTACAAATGATCAAAGTAGTAGCAAGATCATTTATCTAAAAAATTGCTTTATAATCGAATGCCGTTTGACCTTTTGATCATTAATTTTTTATTTAATGGTTGAAATCATCCTATGTTAAGTTTATCATGATAATGATGTCCGATTAAGATACAATTTTGATAGTATGCTATAAATATCATCAAAATTATTGTTGTAAGTTTTTAGATCCATCAGTGTGTTAGATATATGTGTCCTAAAAGCCAGAATTGGCTGACACTTGTAATACACTTCTAGGGGCAAAATTATAATTTTGACTATAATTAATGAAATGGGTTATTTTCTATCACACATGTGTATTTAGTGTCTGTAATACATCCTTTGAGTTAATGGTAATGATAATTCATATTTTCAAGAGTTGAAAATTTAAGACATGAATAATCATTATTAACTCATAAACAGCTCCCGACCATAGGATCATCACGAGGATGGTGATTGATCCGGAAGGTTGGTGTATGATCGCTTCTCTTTAGTAGATGAGTCTTGAGTCTACGGTGTGGAGACACCGAAGCGAGAGTACAGGTACTCATTAGAGAACGAGGGCACTGAGCGTGACCACCTCGAGTAGTCATTAGGAAGTCTACCTTCTCGTCAATGACTGACTCGATGCTGCAGTAGTGTGTCTGGTTCTTTGACCTGAGATGCATCGGCAGTTCACCTTGAGGGTGTTATAGTTTGACTACACCATTACTCAGGTCTCCTAGCCATATGGAATCCTGAGGTGTATGTTGGCTATAGCATGTTCATTGTAGGAACTGGATTGCATCAAGATGGGATCTATCTACCTCGGTGGTAGAGGAGTAGCCCTATGATGATCATGAGAATTAAGTCCAGAAATCCATGGCCATGGTAGAGTGAAATAATAGAAAGAGTTTCTATTTAGATTTTCACATTGGACTCGAATCGAATGATTACATCATATGACAGAGACTAGGGTTTGACGAGTTCACCTTAACCCTAATCTGATCGGGGCTCAAGATAGAAGAACTTAATCACACAGGTAGCTGCACCAAGAGGTTCGCATTCAGCTCTGATGGGTTGCCACCATATACTGCTAGGTGTCACTGGTGGATTTTGGGAGCAATTAGAATGATTTAGATGATCGATCATTCTAGCTGCTCGAATCAGAAGAGTTCTGATCCATCGAAAGAAGTTTCGATGATGTCGATGATAGAGATCATGACATATCCCATTACCATACAGAACTGAATCCTAACTGGGTCACACAAACAAGGGTTTGAATCTGGTGATCATCAATTGAACTGATCTAGTTCAATTGATCTGAATGAGATTCAATTAGGTTCAAGAAAATCGTGCTAGCACTCGATTGAACCTAACGTTCTTCTTTTACTATCATAAATAAGTTGTCCTGACTGAGCCAAAGGAGTTTGTGCTCGATCAGAGGCCTTCATATGGTCTGACTGGAGGTTGTCCAAGTCAGAATAGGTTGTCTTATTTGTAAGACATTACCTGCCATTTTTGGTCACCTGCCATTTCTTGTTCTTTGACTTTGGTCAAAAGTCTACCTTTGACTGGTCAAATGTTGACCATTGATCCTTTGACTTTTGACCACATGTCATGCACCTATTGGAGAGCTGGTGGGGGCCTGTCCCCCTGCCAGAACCTGGCAAGGAGAAGGGCGCACGCCAAGGGTGGCGTGAGCCCAAGTAGGAGGCGCCTAGGAGTCCTTGTTGGACAAGGACTCCACCTCCCTTTTGGATTCCAATCAGAGTTCTACTAAGAATCCAGTTTGACTGGTCTTAGGCACCCTCTAAGGAGGAATCCAGGGGTCTCTATTTCAACCAATCAGATTTAGATCTGATTTCACAAAGGATTGTGATTGGTTGAGAGGAAGAGGAGTTGGATCACAAGAGGTCTATAAATAAGACCCTGCGCCCAACCCTAATTGGAAGTCTTAGTGAATGCTATTAGACACGCCCCAAGGCTGCCTCTCCCCTCCTTCTCCATGCCATAGTCTCTTCTCCCCTTGCTCTCCACGTCCAAAAGGTGTTTTGGACTTTGGTTGGTGCGATTCAGATCAAGGAAAGGCGATCAAAAGCAAGAAGGCTGCGCTGCTGCAAAAGGACGACTGCAGATCTTCAAAAGAGTTTTGAAGATCCTCCAGATCAGATCCAGATCTGATTTTTGGAGGTGTGATAGAGAAGAAGAGGATCTCCAGATCCAACCCGAGTGGATACCGGTAGAGGCCAGGCGCTTGCGTGGCTAAGATCCAGAACCTTCCGCTGCAATCAGGATCATCTACAGGGTAATAGGATTACCCAAATCAGGTAAATTAAATTTGATTTAATTTATCTTATTTTATTTTATTTATTAAAATAATAATAATTAGATCTAAAATATATCAAGATCTGATTGAGATCAAGAGAAAATTTTTGAAATATATCTCTTGATCTAATCAGATCTGGACGAACCTGGACCGGGAAATCAGGATTTCCCTTCAACTGGTATCAGAGCCATGGTTCTAAATTATTTAGATCTGATTTTAATTTTATTTTAATTAAAAAATAAAGTGATTTCAGATGTCACATGAGATGTGATCAGATCTGAAATCAAAAAAAAATCAAAATTAAATGATTTGGATCTAAGAACATGAAGATATGCATGACTAGTTCTAGAATAGAATAGTTCTATAGAATAGTTTTGCATGTCTTTGATTTAATCTGATTAAATCATATTTTAGATCTTCTTATTTACTATTTTCTGATATTATAAGTGTTATAATAATATCTGATAAACAGTAAATAAAAATTATTTAATTTTAAATATCATATGAGATATGATTGATGCATGTCTAGACTAGTTGTAGAATAGTTCTACATAATTATCTAGATTAGAATTTATTTTGATTAGATCAATTTAAATCTAATTTTTTAGATTATTATGTGATAATTTAGATCTGAAAACATGCATGTTTATGATACATGAGATGTATGCAAAATATGCCTTGATTAGATCTAAATTTGTATATGAGATATATGATATAGATCTATAACTGTTTTGTAGATTTACATGTTCCTGATTAAGGCGTTCCTCTTGGCCGTCCGGTCATAAGAACGAAGAAGGATTTAAAAGCCCTCTCTTTCCATTCGATGGGGTGTTCTTATGACGTGTAGGGGTGCTGCGTGTTCGTCCTTAATCAGAAACCCAAAACTTACTTTCTGCAAAACCCTAGATCCTGAAACCCTAGGATTTATTGTGCATATTTTATTTATGAACCCAACTTAATTAAGAATTAAGTTTATGGAATATCAATTAGGTCTAAAATTGAGAATTTCAGATCTAAGACATATTCATAATACTGGGTTCGGGCTTGGGTAGCTCAATTAGGTCTAAGCGGTTGATCAAACCGAATCAAGAGTTGGTTAGATGGGATCAACAATGCTTAAATTGACCAGCCTAATAGGATTAAGTCTGGGTCAAGATCGAGTCACGATCAAGCAAGACCTAATTAGGCTCAGAGGTTAGAGTCTGGATTGTAGGCTAACCCAATTGGTTCTGACTCAACAATTTGGTGTCTAAGGTAAGTTTGGCATAGACGACCGACTGATTTTTAATTGGAAGCTACTCGACCTGAATGCGTTCTTGTGCGAGTTAACGGCATATTCCTTCCACCGATCTCACTTACCTGGCCATATCTGTTGACACAGTTCTGATCTGAGGTGGTCAATAATCCGAGCTGATCCCATGCCACTAGGTTAGTCATAATTGTTATGACTAAGCCAAGTCTAGTTTAAAGAGACCTGAATCAATTCTCCCTAAGAAAAGATTAAGTCCGAGGTCTTCCACCATTGTAGACGTGCGGGCCCTTCCCAGGGTTGATTGTTCTCGACTGGATACAGTGGCTCAGTTGCACCGGGAAGACGCAACCATGTCTATTAGGCATTGGATGCTATGGGCTGGAGGATGAGTTGGGCTCAATATTTCGGATACGGTGAGAGACCCAATTAGGAACCCAGTCCATGCAAATGGTGGGTCTGACTTAACTAAGGAGTGGATCAATATTCCGGATACGGTGAGATTCATGAATTAGAGATCAAGTTTGGGTGCACCATGATTAGAGAATCATTGAACAAGAGTTGTTCACTCATTGGCTAACCCATCACCAATAACTGTTAGGTGAGGTGATGAGTCAGTTGGTGAGACCGCACCACCCACTAGAAATCATCAATCGCGGAGATTTTCGCATCTCTACAGAGGGAGTGTAGGGATCCGAGAAAATAGTGGAAGCTAATTTGTTTAAAAATAAAATTCCTAAATAAATTGGTCAAGTCAAAATTACAGTATCTAACTAGAATCTTTGACTCTCTACAGAAAAATATCTGCGTCCAACCCACTGGCACGTATCCTAGACACACATAGACTGACTGGACCCAATTATAAAGATTGGCTCAGGAACTACAAAATTATTTTGGGTTCAGAGAAGTTAACACATATTTTGGACCAGGACCCTCCCACCTTACCAGCTCGTCCATCCACTGAACAGAGAGCATCTCTGGAAAAATGGATTGACGAAGATAATAAGGCCAGATACTACATGTTGGGCTCGATGTCTGATGAGCTCCAGCGCCAACATGAAGATATCGGGACTGCTCGCCAAATGTTGGCTCACCTATAGGAGATGTTTGGTGAACAGAGTCGCGCAGCCAAATATCAAGTCACGAAATGACTTTTTAAGGCTAAGATGCGTGATGGGCAGTCAGTCCAAGATCACTGTCTGACAATGATCAAGGACATGGAAGAGCTTGAGAAGCTCGGTGTGAAGTTGGACTTGGATCTGCAGAACGATATTATTCTGCAATCCTTGACTGATGCATATGGGCAATTCATCATGAATTACCACATGCATAAACTTCAAAATTCCTTGGCCGAGTTGATGAATATGCTGGTTACCGCTGAGCTTTCTATGAAAGGTTCTAAAGGCTCAGTTCTTGCTATGGAATGGACTTCTTCCAAAAGAAAGTCTTATGGAAAGAAAAAGAAGTCTGTGAAAAAGCAAAAGGTGGAAGGATCAAAGAAGAAGAAGGCAGAATCGAAGAAAAAGGCCGATGGCAAAGGAAAGTGTTTCCATTGCAACAGCGATGGCCATTGGAAGCGGAACTGTCCTATTTACCTGGCCACCCTGAAGAACAAGAAGGAAGGTCCTTCTTTGGAGGTATGCTCATTATTCGAGCAAAACGTGAATGCCAAACGACCTAGGGATAGTCCAAACGATAGATATCTATGGCACCTGAGATTAGGTCATATAGCAGAAGATAGGATTAACAAATTGGAGAAAAATGGGCTATCGAGTCCATTGACTTTTGAGTCATATCCAACTTGTGAATCTTGTCTTCAAGGTAAAATGACTAAACTCCATTTTGTTGGACATGGGGAGAGGGCCACAGATCTCCTTGCCCTAGTACATACTGATGTGTGCGGCCCATTTGATGTGCCGACTAGAGGCAATTTTATCTACTTCATTACCTTTACCGATGATCTGTCTAGGTATGGGTATGTGTATCTTATGAGACATAAGTCTGAAGCCTTTGAAAAGTTCAAAGAATTCAGACATGAAGTAGAAAAATAAATTGGAAAACCCATTAAGGTTCTTCGATCAGATCGAGGAGGTGAATACCTTAGCCGAAAATTCCTAGACTATCTTAAGAAAAATGGCATAGTCTCTTAATGGACTCCACCAGGAACACCTCAACTCAACGGGGTTTCAGAACGGAGAAATCGGACTCTATTGGATATGGTTCGATCCATGATGAGCTTCACAGACCTCCCTGATTTCCTTTGGGGACATTCATTATTAACTTCAATCTATTTACTGAATAGGGTTTCCTCTAAAATCGTTCCTACCACACTGTATGAGATATGGCACGGTAAGAAATCAAGTCTGAGTCATCTCAGAATTTGGGGTTGTCCGGCTTATGTCAAATGACAACAAGCGGACAAGTTAGAGTTTAGGTCCTTTAGAGCTCGATTCATAGGATATCCTAAAGAGTCATTAGGATACTATTTCTACATTCCAGAAGACCACAATGTGATTGTAAGTCGATATGCCATATTTCTTGAAAAATAGTTTATTCAAGATAGTGGCATTGGAAAGCAGATTAAGCTTGATGAGGAAGTCTCACAAGCAGAACGAGCTAAGGACCAAGTGGAACCAAATCAGGTTGAGCCAATAAGAACACTACCTCCTCCACCTCGTAGATCGAAAAGAGTTTTCCGTCCCCCTGAAAGATACTTAGGTATTATTTCAGAGGACGTAGAGGAAATGTTCCTCATAGGTAATGGTGCTCATGGAGATGATCCCAAAACCTACAACGAGGCGATATCAGATATCGACTCTGAGAAATGGCTTGAGGCAATGAAGTTAGAGATCGACTCGATGCACTCAAACCAAGTCTGGACCTTGGTAGATCCACCAAAAGGTATAGTACCTATTGGGTGTAAATGGATCTTCAAGAGAAAGATTGGTGCAGATGGGAATGTGGAGACATTCAAGGCTAGACTGGTGGCAAAAGGTTATAGTCAACGTGAAGGCATTGACTATCAGGATACCTTTTCCCCGGTAGCTATGCTAAAATCCATCCGCACATTGCTTGCCGTTGCAGCCTATTTCGATTATGAAATATGGCAAATGGACGTGAAAACGGCATTCCTAAATGGATATCTTGAGGAAGATATCTATATGGAACAGCCGCTAGGTTTCACATCCAGTGATACCGATCACAAGGTTTGCAAGCTGCAAAGGTCCATATATGGACTTAAGCAAGCATCTCGGAGCTGGAACACTTGTTTCAATGATGTGATCAAAAAGTTTGGTTTCATCAAAAACGAAGAGGAACCATGTGTTTTCAAAAGGGTCAGTGGGAGCGCTGTTGTCTTCCTCGTATTGTACGTGGATGACATCCTCCTTATTGGGAATGATATTCCCATGTTGACATCAGTCAAGATGTGGTTGTCCAAGGAATTCTCCATGAAAGACCTAGGTGAAGCATCCTTTATTCTAGGAATTAAGGTCTATAGGGATAGACCGAATAGGATGCTAGGACTTTCACAGAAAATGTACATAAGAGGAAGTACTAAAGAGGTTTAGTATGGAAAACTCTAAGAGGGGATTAATACCCTTCAGACATGGTATTCATCTTTCCAAGAAGATGTGCCCCAGCACACCTGAGGAAATAGAACGCATGAGCAAGATCCCTTATGCTTCTGCAATAGGGAGCCTCATGTATGCCATGCTATGTACACGACCTGATATAGCCCATGCTGTGAGTGTCACAAGCAGATATCAGTCAAATCCAGGTGAAGAACACTGGACTTCTGTGAAATGTATCCTTAAGTACTTAAGAAGAACTAAGGATATGATGTTGGTCTTTGGTAATGGAGAACTCCAAGTTTAGGGATACACAGACTCGGACTTCATGTCCGATATAGATGATCGAAAGTCGACATCTGAAAGTCTGTTTGTGTGCAATGGTGGAGCTGTCAGCTGGAAGAGTTCCAAGCAAACTGTGATAGCAGATTCCACCATGGAAGCAGAATATATAGCTGCATCAGAGGCTGCAAAGGAAGCATTCTGGTACAAGAAGTTTGCTGCAGAAATTGGAGTAGTGCCATCAGATGCCATTCCTCTTTACTGCGATAACAATGGCGCCATAGCCCTTGCTAAGGAGCCGAGGTCTCACCAGAAGTCCAAGCACATTGAGCGGCGATATCATCTCATCCGCGATTACCTTGAGAAAGGTTACGTTAAGGTCAAGAGAGTCAACTCCGCAGATAATGTGGCAGACCCACTTACAAAGCCGTTGGGCCAATAGAAGATCGAAGCCCACCTTGAGAAGATGGGACTTAGACTTGTAGCCAATTGGCTTTAGGACAAGTGGGAGATTGTTAGATATATGTGCCCTAGAAGCCAGAATTGGCTGACACTTGTAATACACTTCTAGGGGCAAAATTATAATTTTGACTATAATTAATGAAATGGGTTATTTTCTATCACACATGTGTATTTAGTGTCTGTAATACATCCTTTGAGTTAATGGTAATGATAATTCATATTTTCAAGAGTTGAAAATTTAAGACATGAATAATCATTATTAACTCATAAACAGCTCCCGACCATAGGATCATCACGAGGATGGTGATTGATCCGGAAGGTTGGTGTACGATCGCTTCTCTTTAGTAGATGAGTCTTGAGTCTACGGTGTGGAGACACCGGAGCGAGAGTACAGGTACTCGTTAGAGAACGAGGGCACTGAGCGTGACCACCTCGAGTAGTCATTAGGAAGTCTACCTTCTCGTCAATGACTGACTCGATGCTGCAGTAGTGTGTCTGGTTCTTTGACCTGAGATGCATCGGCAGTTCACCTTGAGGGTGTTATAGTTTGACTACACCATTACTCGATCTCCTAGCCATATGGAATCCTGAGGTGTATGTTGGCTATAGCATGTTCATTGTAGGAACTGGATTGCATCAAGATGGGATCTATCTACCTCGGTGGTAGAGGAGTAGCCCTATGATGATCATGAGAATCAAGTCCAGAAATCCATGGCCATGGTAGAGTGAAATAATAGAAAGAGTTTCTATTTAGATTTTCACATTGGACTCGAATCGAATGATTACATCATATGACAGAGACTAGGGTTTGACGAGTTCACCTTAACCCTAATCTGATCGGGGCTTAAGATAGAAGAACTTAATCACACAGGTAGCTGCACCAAGAGGTTCACATTCAGCTCTGATGGGTTGCCACCATATACTGCTAGGTGTCACTGGTGGATTTTGGGAGCAATTAGAATGATTTAGATGATCGATCATTCTAGCTGTTCGAATCAGAAGAGTTCTGATCCATCGAAAGGAGTTTCGATGATGTCGATGATAGAGATCATGACATATCCCATTACCATACAGAACTGAACCTAACTGGGTCACACAAACAAGGGTTTGAATCTGGTGATCATCAATTGAACTGATCTAGTTCAATTGATCTGAATGAGATTCATTTAGGTTCAAGAAAATCGTGCTAGCACTCGATTGAACCTAACGTTCTTCTTTTACTATCATAAATAAGTTGTCTTGACTGAGCCAAAGGAGTTTGTGCTCGATCAGAGGCCTTCATATGGTCTGACTGGAGGTTGTCCAAGTCAGAATAGGTTGTCTTATTTGCAAGACATTACCTGCCATTTTTGGTCACCTGCCATTTCTTGTTCTTTGACTTTGGTCAAAAGTCTACCTTTGACTGGTCAAACGTTGACCATTGACCCTTTGACTTTTGACCACATGTCATGCACCTATTGGAGAGCTGGTGGGGGCCTGTCCCCCTGACAAAACCTGGCAAGGAGAAGGGCGCACGCCAAGGGTGCCGTGAGCCCAAGTAGGAGGCGCCTAGGAGTCCTTGTTGGACAAGGACTCCACCTCCCTTTTGGATTCCAATCAGAGTTCTACTAAGAATCCAGTTTGACTGGTCTTAGGCACCCTCTAAGGAGGAATCCAGGGGTCTTTTTTTCAACCAATCAGATTTAGATTTGATTTCATAAAGGGTTGTGATTGGTTGAGAGGAAGAGGAGTTGGATCATAAGAGGTCTATAAATAAGACCCTGCACCCAACCCTAATTGGAAGTCTTAGTGAATGCTATTAGACACGCCCCAAGGCTGCCTCTCCCTTCCTTCTCCACGCCATAGTCTCTTCTCCCCTTGCTCTCCACGTCCAAAAGGTGTTTTGGACTTTGGTTGGTGCGATTCAGATCAAGGAAAGGCGATCAAAAGCAAGAAGGCTGCGCTGCTGCAAAAGGATGACTGCAGATCTTCAAAAAAGTTTTAAAGATCCTCCAGATCAGATCCAGATCTAATTTTTGGAGGTGTGATAGAGAAGAAGAGGATCTCCAGATCCAACCCGAGTGGATACCGGTAGAGGCCAGGCGCTTGCGTGGCTAGATCCAGAACCTTCCGCTGCAATCAGGATCATCTACAGGGTAATAGGATTATCCAAATCAGGTAAATTAAATTTTGATTTAATTTATCTTATTTTATTTTATTTATTAAAATAATAATAATCAGATCTGAAACATATCAAGATCTGATTGAGATCAAGAGAAAATTTTTGAAATATATCTCTTGATCTAATCAGATCTGGACGAACCTGGATCGAGAAATCAGGATTTCTCTTCACAGTGATCTCTATCCATCAGATCATTATACGGTCATTTGTAGTCGTTAAAATCAAATTTTATTGATTGACATAGCTAGGACTACCTGATCGAGATAGACTTTTATAATGATATTCTAATAATAATTATTTAGATAATGAATGATGAAGATAAATTTTAAATTCTAAAATTATATCAATAAATTATTTATGAAAAAAATTAATTAAAAAAATATTTATTAATGTAAAATTTGTATAGGCAATAATCCTATTTGCCTATGCTTTTGTCTTGCATAGGAAATAAGCCTCATTGCCTTTGCTAACATAGCATCGATAAATAGTTTTATTTTTTATTATTTTTTATTTTTATAAAATATTTTTTGATACAAAATTTGTGTAGCCAATGAGGCTTATTGCCTATGCAAATTTTATGATAGAAAATATTTTCTTTTTTATTTATTTTTTTATTTTGGTAAAACTTTTTTCAATGCTAAATAAGCGTAGGCAATGAGGTTAATTGCCTATGTTTCAGTTTTGCATAGAGAATTACCTCATTGCCTATGCAAATTTAGCATCGATAAAAATTTTATCAAAATAAAGAAATAATAAAAAAGACATGGTGGTGTGGATCAGGGGTAAAGCCGAGTAGAGCGGGGCTAGCACGATGGTGGAGATCGGTAGCAGTGATCGAGTGAAGCAGAGCAAAGCGAGGGTGGCCGATGTGCGGTGTGGAGGTGGAGCAGAGTAGAGGAGTCGGTGGTGGGGGGGGTGGTAATGGCGGTAGCGACAATAGTGGCGGCGGCGGTGAGGATTGATTGTGAGAGAGGGAGTGAGAGAGCCAAGGGAGAGGGAAAGCGATCGACGGTAGATGGGTTCGATGGAGAAAGGAGGAAGAAATGGGAGAAAAAATGAAGATGGATTAGGTGGAAGTAGGTTCGGCAGGAGATGAGAATAGAGGAGGGAAAGGGTTTCGGCGACATTGATATGGCATTGCTTTTTTTCTTGCAAAGTATTTACTGACGTAAATTTTTTGTAGGTAAAGAGAAAAATTATCTATACAAACGTAAGCGTCGGCAAATGACCTCTTTACCTATGCAACATTTACATAGGTAAATAATTTTTTTTTAATTTTTTATAAACTATGTACCTATGTAAATTTAGCATCGACAAATATTAAACTATTTATTGACACTAACATGCAAAGGTAAATAGAGCATTTACCTATGCAAGAATAGAGCATCGATAATTCAGCTCTTTACCTACGTAAATATTACGTTGATAAATAATTTTATTTTTTATTTTTTTTATTTTTATAAAATATTTACTTTCTTCGACCTAATATAGTAGTAGAGATACAAAGATTGTCTCAAGTAAGTTGAGCGGGGGAGAGGTGGTGCGTGGTATAGAGCTAGCTAGAGCAAAGTAGAGGGAGAGCAGAGGCGATAATGGTAGTGGAGATACAAAGATCGTCTCGACTAGACTAAATTTTTTTCTAATTTTTTTAAAATATGGTATAATTTTAGAATTTAAAGCTCATCTTTATTATTCATTATCAAAATAATTATCATTAGAGTATTATTACAAATGACCATCTCGATCTGGTAGCTCTAGCCATGTCAATCAATAATATATGACATGCTAGGGCTATTGGATTAAGGTAGTCTTTTGTAATAATATTCTAATGATAATTATTTAGATAATAAATGATGTAGATGGACTTTAAATTCTAAAATTTTATCCATAAATTATTTAAATAATGATAAATTATTTATAAAAAATATAAAAAATTAATAAAAATATTTGTTAATGCTAAATTAGCATAGGCAATGAGGTTAATTACCTACGCAAGATGGAAGCGTAGGCAATTAGGCTTATTGCCTATGCTAATTTAGCATCGATATATTATTTATAAAAATAAAAAAAATTAATAAAAAAAATTTATCGATGCTGATTTAACGTAGGCAATAAGCCTAATTATCTATGCAAGACTTAAGTATAGGTAATTAGTCTTATTGTCTATGCTAATTTAGCATCGATAAATTATTTATAAAATTAAAAAAATTAAAAAAATATTTATCGATGCTAATTTAGCATAGAAAATAACACTAATTATCTACGTAAGATATAAGCATAGGCAATTAGTCTTATTACCTATGCTAATTTAGCATCGATAAATTATTTATAAAAATAAAAAATTAATAAAAAAATATTTATCGATCATAATTTAGTATAGGCAATAAGCCTAATTACTTATGGAAGATATAATCATAGGAAATTAGACTTATTGCCTATGCTAATTTAGCATCAATAAATTATTTATAAAAATAAAAAAAATAATAAAAAATATTTATCGATGCTAATTTAGCATAGACAATAAGCCTAATTATCTATGCAATATGTAAGTATAGAAAATTAGTCTTATTTCCTATACTAATTTAGCATCAATAAATTATTTATATAAATAAAAAAATTAATAAAAATATTTATCGATGCTAATTTAGTATGAAAAATAAGACTAATTATCTACGCAAGATATAAGCTTAGGCAATTAGTCTTATTGCCTATGCTAATGTAGTATTGGTAAATTATTTATAAAAAATAAAAATAAATAAAAAAATATTTATCAATGCTAATTTAATGTAGGCAATAAGCCTAATTACCTACGTAAGATATAAGCATTGACAATTAATCATATTGCTTATGCAAATTTAGTATCGACAAATATTTATCAAAAATTAAAAAATTAAGACCATCCATTATCGATGCTTTGGTTTAAATGCCAACATGACTATTACGTCGCTAATTATATTTTGCATTGCTTTATCTATAGCGTAGCTAATTATGCTAATTTTGTCGATGTTTAACTTTTTGCATAGCTAATTGTGCTATTTGCTTATGCAAAATTTTGCGTAGATAAATTTTGCATCAGTAAAACTCCTATTTCTTATAGTATGGGCTCATCGTGGACTGCTTTGGAGGGAGGGTTCATGCCTCTAAATAAAGTGAAAGAAAAGCCGAATCCTCCCCGGAATCGGTTTCCTCTCCAATGGGATCGGGTGGCAGGAGTCTTCTTCATCGTATTTCTTTTTTTCATTCCCTAAAATTCATGCAGGGGAAAACATTCAAGGTTGGATTATTACATGCTATAGCGGGGGTGCCTATTCGTTGTGCTAAATTGCCCCTGGATCTAACCAATCATAGTAGTTGAGTCTCCCTTTAGATGGATGGAATCAGCATAGAGTCTAGTGGAGCTAAGCCTTACACAAGCAACCTCCTACTCACCTCCAAGGATAATAGTATCATGAATTTGACTGCCTTCAGCAGCAATGAATCAAGAGTTGGGGCTTTTAATTATAAAACCAGTGCCACTTCTACAGCTATCATCAGACATACTACCATCAAAATTTACCTTGATAATGATCATCCAAACCACTACAAGAGCTAAAGAGTAGTTCTAGATGTCCTGAACTATCCCAGTCTCTCCAATAGGATGCAAATGCATAACTTTTGCTTTCTAAATGAGAACTCTCTCAAATGTGAAATGCATTGGTTGACTGCTATTTTTAAACATATGGAGGTTTCTATGGCAAGAGAAATGTGATAAACTAATTAAGCATACTTGATACCCCAAGGTCTAGCAAATGATCTGCTCATGCAACCCCTTAGATGTGCTAGAAAAGTATCAACTGGCATCGTCGGCAGGAGGAAATCCAAAGAACTATCATAGTCCACACCTATTATGTCCTCGGACATTGGAAAAGAACATGCACCACTAACTCCTCTACAATTGAGCAAGCTTCACCACTTGAGGAAAAGTTTATCCCTCGCCTATTTAAATCCCCCTTGGGTGGGAGGTGGCCCTATGCCACCTTTAAAAGGAGTAAAGCAACTCTCGGATGAATACCGGGTCTCTAAATCCATGCACCATCTATCCACTGATCCAGCTATGCTTCGTAGAGGTCATAATGGTCCTTGGACTTTATCTTCGAGCTGCTGGTAAAGTGCATGCCAAACCTATCTATTAGGAGTGTCATATCTAGGACTCAAAATTTTTCTATAATTATAATGGTTCAATAGCTTTTCTTTAAAACTTTTGAACCAGCGATGCAAGCTTGGGAGCATCAATTGAAGATGGTAGGAGATAAACTTTATTTTAACCATTGTTGATGACATTCGATAGTCTATCTACAATAAAAAAAAATCCTAAGAAAATAGAGATAAAATATCCAAGGAACCATTGCTGAATACCTTTCCCTATGGAGAGAAGACAAAAGAATAATTTGTAACCATATCCATATCATTCTTTTACACGCACTGCAGGTGCTAAGATCTAGTTAGAGTAGTTATATGTTTATTATATGTTTACCAAATCCTGGGAGAAGTATATATAAAAATATGGTGTAACCCACGATAATACATCCAAGAACCTATACAAACCACGTATCTAAATCATTGTGACATAAAATCATCTTGAACTGATGTGATTAATAAGAAGCTTTTGGATTTATTTCCATGATGACTAAACTTCTTTTTGATCGAATGGTCTCATCCATCGGTTTATTGTCCAAGGATCTGCAATATTAGGAATTGTAAAGTGTGAATTCTGTCATCTTAGATTGATAATCACTTTCCTGCAAGCCGATTTGTAGATGTTTCCAAGTGGCCACATGGATCCACCATCAAGTATTCTGAAATATTGAAAAAGTATATGTGCATGCACGCACCCACACGTTTTCTATTTTCTGATTTCATGAACTTTTTGAATTTCATCCATAGACAAACACTCCACATGACAAAATCATGATTAATAGTTTCACAATTTATAAAATATGATGATTGTGTAGTACATCCAAATGCACCATCAAAAAAAAAAAAAAAGGAAAAGATACAGATCCAAACATTCAATATCAAAAGTATAAAGGTACATATGAAGAACTATCAGAAGTAAATATAAAGTGACTTTAGAAAATAAGCTTTTAGCTATTGGTCTAATAATTATCTTCAGTTAATCAGCGAGCTGACCTACATTTTTCCATAGTGGCTCTGTGTAGTATCTTCCATATCCCCTTCTTTCAGCCTCATCAGATTTTTCGGAAAGCTAGAAGACTACCTGCGTATGTATGACATAGAGGTTTAGATTCATCTTTGCAAATGCTGTTCCTATCAAGGGCTGCACATATACTTGAATGAAGGACATGCTTCTTTCTTTCTTTCTTTTTAAATTCTTCTTCAGTCATGCTGACCACTGCAAATTAGGCTTGACATGTTTCATTCCAAAGCTTTGAAGTATCATAAGCACCAGATGACTTAATATTTCTTTGACTTTGTCTTATATACAGCACCAAGGCTAATAGCATATTCTACCTAGCATAGCACAAGCAGAAAAAAGCATTTGTTGAATCAGCTTAACTAGTAGGATTAGGTGCGGTTCTGAATGAATGTGAAGGAGAACATATGTACGGCTTTGGAGGCTTTTGCAAGTCATTGATGCTTCCTTCCAACATATCAACTATGCTGCTCATTGAAGGTCGATTCCCTGGCATCATCTGTATGCACCACAAACCAACTAAGATCATCTTTTTCGCAAATTCTTCTGATTCTATTGTCAATTCAAAAGCCTGTAAATCTCCAACTTGATCCAAATGATCATAAATCCAATGTGGAAAATAAATTTCACTAGTATTCTCTACACTTGCTTTTACATTCTTTCTTCCTCCAACCATTTCTAAAACCATCATGCCATAGCTATAGACATCTGATTTAGTAGAAACAAGTCCAAAATTCCTAGAGAAGACTTCTGGGGCAATAAACCCTATGGTTCCTCTAGCACATGTCACTGAAAGGTTACTATCCTTTGGAGGGCATAATTTAGCTAACCCAAAATCCGCAATTTTAGGACAAAATTCTTGATCTAGAAGGATATTGTGGGGTTTGATGTCAAAGTGTACTATGCGTGTGTTGCACCCACGATGTAAATATTCTAGCCCTCGGGCAATGCCAATTGCTATTTCATACAACTTTTCCCAACCAAGAGTAGTTTTTGGTTTCTCTGAATAGATGTACTTCTCCAGTGATCCATTGGGCATATAGTCATAAATGAGAGCCCTTCTAGACCCCTCCAAGCAAAAGCCAATTAGACTAACAATGTTAACATGGGAGGTCCTACCAATGCTGATAACTTCATTCACAAATTCCTGTCCATCGCCTCTGGAGTTTCTTAAGAACTTCACAGCCACCAAACGACCACCCTGCAAGCTACCTTTGTACACAATGCCATAACCTCCTTGGCCAAGTTTGTCACGGAAAGAGTTTGTTATCTTCTTCAGATCTGCAAATTTGTATCTTTTCGGGGCAAGGGAACCATAACTTTCTATAAGAGCTTCAATATTTTGTGCACTGTTTGATTCACTCCTCCAAAAGATGATTAACTTGATAAGATTTCTGTGTCGGTGCAGGGAGAAAAGGAAAAAATAGCAAGAGAAAAGTAGACCTGCTGTGATCATTGCTATTGAACCTGAAAATAAAGGAGAAAAACATAAATATAGCTCGAAAAATGCCAATGCTTGCAACTTCAAAGGTTGTTATGCATATAGCCGGACACTTGAGGCAAGGAATAAAAAGCTTTTTAAAATCCTCTCCAATGGGAATCGGGTGCAGGAGTCTTCTTCATCGTATTTCTTTTTTTCATTCCTAAAATTCATGCAGGGGAAAACATTCAAGGTTGGATTATTACATGCTATAGCGGGGGTGCCTATTCGTTTTGCTAAATTGCCCCTGGATCTAACCAATCATAGTAGTTGAGTCTCCCTTTAGATGGATGGAATCAGCATAGAGTCTAGTGGAGCTAAGCCTTACACAAGCAACCTCCTACTCACCTCCAAGGTAATAGTATCATGAATTTGATGCCTTCAGCAGCAATGAATCAAGAGTTGGGGCTTTTAATTATAAAACCAGTGCCACTTCTACAGCTATCATCAGACATACTACCATCAAAATTTACCTTGATAATGATCATCCAAAACACTACAAGAGCTAAAGAGTAGTTCTAGATGTCCTGAACTATCCCAGTCTCTCCAATAGGATGCAAATGCATAACTTTTGCTTTCTAAATGAGAACTCTCTCAAATGTGAAATGCATTGGTGACTGCTATTTTTAAACATATGGAGGTTTCTATGGCAAGAGAAATGTGAATAAACTAATTAAGCGATACTTGATACCCCAAGGTCTAGCAAATGATCTGCTCATGCAACCCTCTAGATGTGCTAGAAAAGTATCAACTGGCATCGTCGGCAGGAGGAAATCCAAAGAACTATACATAGTCCACACCTATTATGTCCTCGGACATTGGAAAAGAACATGCACCACTAACTCCTCTACAATTGAGGCAAGCTTCACCACTTGAGGAAAAGTTTATCCCTCGCCTATTTAAATCCCCCTTGGGTGGGAGGTGGCCCTATGCCACCTTTAAAAGGAGTAAAGCAACTCTCGTGAAATACCGGGTCTCTAAATCCATGCACCATCTATCCACTGATCCAGCTATGCTTCGTAGAGGTCATAATGGTCCTTTGGACTTTATCTTCGAGCTGCTGGTAAAGTGCATGCCAAACCTATCTATTAGGAGTGTCATATCTAGGACTCAAAATTTTTCTTAAATTATAATGGTTCAATAGCTTTTTCTTTAAAACTTTGAACCAGCGATGCAAGCTTGGGAGCATCAATTGAAGATGAGAGAATTACCTCATTGCCTATGCAAATTTAGCATCGATAAAAATTTTATCAAAATAAAGAAATAATAAAAAAGACATGGTGGTGTGGATCAGGGGTAAAGCCGAGTAGAGCGGGGCTAGCACGATGGTGGAGATCGGTAGCAGTGATCGAGTGAAGCAGAGCAAAGCGAGGGTGGCCGATGTGCGGTGTGGAGGTGGAGCAGAGTAGAGGAGTCGGTGGTGGGGGGGGTGGTAATGGCGGTAGCGACAATAGTGGCGGCGGCGGTGAGGATTGATTGTGAGAGAGGGAGTGAGAGAGCCAAGGGAGAGGGAAAGCGATCGACGGTAGATGGGTTCGATGGAGAAAGGAGGAAGAAATGGGAGAAAAAATGAAGATGGATTAGGTGGAAGTAGGTTCGGCAGGAGATGAGAATAGAGGAGGGAAAGGGTTTCGGCGACATTGATATGGCATTGCTTTTTTTCTTGCAAAGTATTTACTGACGTAAATTTTTTGTAGGTAAAGAGAAAAATTATCTATACAAACGTAAGCGTCGGCAAATGACCTCTTTACCTATGCAACATTTACATAGGTAAATAATTTTTTTTTAATTTTTTATAAACTATGTACCTATGTAAATTTAGCATCGACAAATATTAAACTATTTATTGACACTAACATGCAAAGGTAAATAGAGCATTTACCTATGCAAGAATAGAGCATCGATAATTCAGCTCTTTACCTACGTAAATATTACGTTGATAAATAATTTTATTTTTTATTTTTTTTATTTTTATAAAATATTTACTTTCTTCGACCTAATATAGTAGTAGAGATACAAAGATTGTCTCAAGTAAGTTGAGCGGGGGAGAGGTGGTGCGTGGTATAGAGCTAGCTAGAGCAAAGTAGAGGGAGAGCAGAGGCGATAATGGTAGTGGAGATACAAAGATCGTCTCGACTAGACTAAATTTTTTTCTAATTTTTTTAAAATATGGTATAATTTTAGAATTTAAAGCTCATCTTTATTATTCATTATCAAAATAATTATCATTAGAGTATTATTACAAATGACCATCTCGATCTGGTAGCTCTAGCCATGTCAATCAATAATATATGACATGCTAGGGCTATTGGATTAAGGTAGTCTTTTGTAATAATATTCTAATGATAATTATTTAGATAATAAATGATGTAGATGGACTTTAAATTCTAAAATTTTATCCATAAATTATTTAAATAATGATAAATTATTTATAAAAAATATAAAAAATTAATAAAAATATTTGTTAATGCTAAATTAGCATAGGCAATGAGGTTAATTACCTACGCAAGATGGAAGCGTAGGCAATTAGGCTTATTGCCTATGCTAATTTAGCATCGATATATTATTTATAAAAATAAAAAAAATTAATAAAAAAAATTTATCGATGCTGATTTAACGTAGGCAATAAGCCTAATTATCTATGCAAGACTTAAGTATAGGTAATTAGTCTTATTGTCTATGCTAATTTAGCATCGATAAATTATTTATAAAATTAAAAAAATTAAAAAAATATTTATCGATGCTAATTTAGCATAGAAAATAACACTAATTATCTACGTAAGATATAAGCATAGGCAATTAGTCTTATTACCTATGCTAATTTAGCATCGATAAATTATTTATAAAAATAAAAAATTAATAAAAAAATATTTATCGATCATAATTTAGTATAGGCAATAAGCCTAATTACTTATGGAAGATATAATCATAGGAAATTAGACTTATTGCCTATGCTAATTTAGCATCAATAAATTATTTATAAAAATAAAAAAAATAATAAAAAATATTTATCGATGCTAATTTAGCATAGACAATAAGCCTAATTATCTATGCAATATGTAAGTATAGAAAATTAGTCTTATTTCCTATACTAATTTAGCATCAATAAATTATTTATATAAATAAAAAAATTAATAAAAATATTTATCGATGCTAATTTAGTATGAAAAATAAGACTAATTATCTACGCAAGATATAAGCTTAGGCAATTAGTCTTATTGCCTATGCTAATGTAGTATTGGTAAATTATTTATAAAAAATAAAAATAAATAAAAAAATATTTATCAATGCTAATTTAATGTAGGCAATAAGCCTAATTACCTACGTAAGATATAAGCATTGACAATTAATCATATTGCTTATGCAAATTTAGTATCGACAAATATTTATCAAAAATTAAAAAATTAAGACCATCCATTATCGATGCTTTGGTTTAAATGCCAACATGACTATTACGTCGCTAATTATATTTTGCATTGCTTTATCTATAGCGTAGCTAATTATGCTAATTTTGTCGATGTTTAACTTTTTGCATAGCTAATTGTGCTATTTGCTTATGCAAAATTTTGCGTAGATAAATTTTGCATCAGTAAAACTCCTATTTCTTATAGTATGGGCTCATCGTGGACTGCTTTGGAGGGAGGGTTCATGCCTCTAAATAAAGTGAAAGAAAAGCCGAATCCTCCCCGGAATCGGTTTCCTCTCCAATGGGATCGGGTGGCAGGAGTCTTCTTCATCGTATTTCTTTTTTTCATTCCCTAAAATTCATGCAGGGGAAAACATTCAAGGTTGGATTATTACATGCTATAGCGGGGGTGCCTATTCGTTGTGCTAAATTGCCCCTGGATCTAACCAATCATAGTAGTTGAGTCTCCCTTTAGATGGATGGAATCAGCATAGAGTCTAGTGGAGCTAAGCCTTACACAAGCAACCTCCTACTCACCTCCAAGGATAATAGTATCATGAATTTGACTGCCTTCAGCAGCAATGAATCAAGAGTTGGGGCTTTTAATTATAAAACCAGTGCCACTTCTACAGCTATCATCAGACATACTACCATCAAAATTTACCTTGATAATGATCATCCAAACCACTACAAGAGCTAAAGAGTAGTTCTAGATGTCCTGAACTATCCCAGTCTCTCCAATAGGATGCAAATGCATAACTTTTGCTTTCTAAATGAGAACTCTCTCAAATGTGAAATGCATTGGTTGACTGCTATTTTTAAACATATGGAGGTTTCTATGGCAAGAGAAATGTGATAAACTAATTAAGCATACTTGATACCCCAAGGTCTAGCAAATGATCTGCTCATGCAACCCCTTAGATGTGCTAGAAAAGTATCAACTGGCATCGTCGGCAGGAGGAAATCCAAAGAACTATCATAGTCCACACCTATTATGTCCTCGGACATTGGAAAAGAACATGCACCACTAACTCCTCTACAATTGAGCAAGCTTCACCACTTGAGGAAAAGTTTATCCCTCGCCTATTTAAATCCCCCTTGGGTGGGAGGTGGCCCTATGCCACCTTTAAAAGGAGTAAAGCAACTCTCGGATGAATACCGGGTCTCTAAATCCATGCACCATCTATCCACTGATCCAGCTATGCTTCGTAGAGGTCATAATGGTCCTTGGACTTTATCTTCGAGCTGCTGGTAAAGTGCATGCCAAACCTATCTATTAGGAGTGTCATATCTAGGACTCAAAATTTTTCTATAATTATAATGGTTCAATAGCTTTTCTTTAAAACTTTTGAACCAGCGATGCAAGCTTGGGAGCATCAATTGAAGATGGTAGGAGATAAACTTTATTTTAACCATTGTTGATGACATTCGATAGTCTATCTACAATAAAAAAAAATCCTAAGAAAATAGAGATAAAATATCCAAGGAACCATTGCTGAATACCTTTCCCTATGGAGAGAAGACAAAAGAATAATTTGTAACCATATCCATATCATTCTTTTACACGCACTGCAGGTGCTAAGATCTAGTTAGAGTAGTTATATGTTTATTATATGTTTACCAAATCCTGGGAGAAGTATATATAAAAATATGGTGTAACCCACGATAATACATCCAAGAACCTATACAAACCACGTATCTAAATCATTGTGACATAAAATCATCTTGAACTGATGTGATTAATAAGAAGCTTTTGGATTTATTTCCATGATGACTAAACTTCTTTTTGATCGAATGGTCTCATCCATCGGTTTATTGTCCAAGGATCTGCAATATTAGGAATTGTAAAGTGTGAATTCTGTCATCTTAGATTGATAATCACTTTCCTGCAAGCCGATTTGTAGATGTTTCCAAGTGGCCACATGGATCCACCATCAAGTATTCTGAAATATTGA
This sequence comes from Cocos nucifera, assembly GCA_006176705.1. Classification (NCBI taxonomy): domain Eukaryota; kingdom Viridiplantae; phylum Streptophyta; class Magnoliopsida; order Arecales; family Arecaceae; genus Cocos; species Cocos nucifera. The sequence goes on along the minus strand of QRFJ01002129.1, from coordinate 42,161 downwards.
AAAAGTATATGTGCATGCACGCACCCACACGTTTTCTATTTTCTGATTTCATGAACTTTTTGAATTTCATCCATAGACAAACACTCCACATGACAAAATCATGATTAATAGTTTCACAATTTATAAAATATGATGATTGTGTAGTACATCCAAATGCACCATCAAAAAAAAAAAAAAAGGAAAAGATACAGATCCAAACATTCAATATCAAAAGTATAAAGGTACATATGAAGAACTATCAGAAGTAAATATAAAGTGACTTTAGAAAATAAGCTTTTAGCTATTGGTCTAATAATTATCTTCAGTTAATCAGCGAGCTGACCTACATTTTTCCATAGTGGCTCTGTGTAGTATCTTCCATATCCCCTTCTTTCAGCCTCATCAGATTTTTCGGAAAGCTAGAAGACTACCTGCGTATGTATGACATAGAGGTTTAGATTCATCTTTGCAAATGCTGTTCCTATCAAGGGCTGCACATATACTTGAATGAAGGACATGCTTCTTTCTTTCTTTCTTTTTAAATTCTTCTTCAGTCATGCTGACCACTGCAAATTAGGCTTGACATGTTTCATTCCAAAGCTTTGAAGTATCATAAGCACCAGATGACTTAATATTTCTTTGACTTTGTCTTATATACAGCACCAAGGCTAATAGCATATTCTACCTAGCATAGCACAAGCAGAAAAAAGCATTTGTTGAATCAGCTTAACTAGTAGGATTAGGTGCGGTTCTGAATGAATGTGAAGGAGAACATATGTACGGCTTTGGAGGCTTTTGCAAGTCATTGATGCTTCCTTCCAACATATCAACTATGCTGCTCATTGAAGGTCGATTCCCTGGCATCATCTGTATGCACCACAAACCAACTAAGATCATCTTTTTCGCAAATTCTTCTGATTCTATTGTCAATTCAAAAGCCTGTAAATCTCCAACTTGATCCAAATGATCATAAATCCAATGTGGAAAATAAATTTCACTAGTATTCTCTACACTTGCTTTTACATTCTTTCTTCCTCCAACCATTTCTAAAACCATCATGCCATAGCTATAGACATCTGATTTAGTAGAAACAAGTCCAAAATTCCTAGAGAAGACTTCTGGGGCAATAAACCCTATGGTTCCTCTAGCACATGTCACTGAAAGGTTACTATCCTTTGGAGGGCATAATTTAGCTAACCCAAAATCCGCAATTTTAGGACAAAATTCTTGATCTAGAAGGATATTGTGGGGTTTGATGTCAAAGTGTACTATGCGTGTGTTGCACCCACGATGTAAATATTCTAGCCCTCGGGCAATGCCAATTGCTATTTCATACAACTTTTCCCAACCAAGAGTAGTTTTTGGTTTCTCTGAATAGATGTACTTCTCCAGTGATCCATTGGGCATATAGTCATAAATGAGAGCCCTTCTAGACCCCTCCAAGCAAAAGCCAATTAGACTAACAATGTTAACATGGGAGGTCCTACCAATGCTGATAACTTCATTCACAAATTCCTGTCCATCGCCTCTGGAGTTTCTTAAGAACTTCACAGCCACCAAACGACCACCCTGCAAGCTACCTTTGTACACAATGCCATAACCTCCTTGGCCAAGTTTGTCACGGAAAGAGTTTGTTATCTTCTTCAGATCTGCAAATTTGTATCTTTTCGGGGCAAGGGAACCATAACTTTCTATAAGAGCTTCAATATTTTGTGCACTGTTTGATTCACTCCTCCAAAAGATGATTAACTTGATAAGATTTCTGTGTCGGTGCAGGGAGAAAAGGAAAAAATAGCAAGAGAAAAGTAGACCTGCTGTGATCATTGCTATTGAACCTGAAAATAAAGGAGAAAAACATAAATATAGCTCGAAAAATGCCAATGCTTGCAACTTCAAAGGTTGTTATGCATATAGCCGGACACTTGAGGCAAGGAATAAAAAGCTTTTTAAAATTTATGCTCTCAAACTTCTATGTTCCTACTAACAAAAATTTGAGGGCCTAAAAGCCATAAATTTGATGCGTCTTTAAACTTCATTTTTAGCTAGAGAGAGGAAGCGATAAAAGTTTCCAAGACACTTAATAACAAATAATAATATAAAAGCTCCTGAAGAAATTTCCTGTTGTTTAATATTGTTATTCTCATAAGTTAGTTTTCTACCATATCTAAGACTCAGCAGTTATAATCACCTTCTGAACTACAAAAAATCACAACAAGATTGAGGCAATTGATTTTTTTTTTTTTTTTTTGTGAGAAAAGAGGCAATTAAATAACACTTATTTTTTCTTCAGAAAAATAGGATGAATACTTCCGTGCATCAACTTTCCTCTCGTTCCTTCAATCTGAATATCATCAGCAAAGGCACTCAAACCCACCCACTTCTCACAAAAACTCAACTACTTCAAAATCCTCTTTTTAAGAGAAGCAGAGTGATCAGGCTCCGCTTCTTTTTAATTAACTAGCTAAGCCATCATAACTGTAGATAACCATTCTACTAGAACTCAACATTGTGTTTATAGCTTTTGAATCTACGAAGTGAATTAAACCCCCTCAATACTAGTTTTCTTTTAAATTTTTCTAGAATTCCAGTGAGCTCAAGACAAAATGCCACCATGGCACGGTATATTCACCTTGAAGAACTAACATACATTCCAGCATCAGTGTGTTCCTCTTTGTTAAAGTCCTCTTCAACACTCTTATGTCATATAATAATAAAAGTGGCTAAGTAGACCACATCAAGAAAAAAAAGTCGGGTCCGTTAATCAGCTAAAGAAAAAAGAAAATGAAAAAAAGAATGCAGCTTCACCGGACATAAATTATTATACAATTGAAATCATTTCGAAGTAACAAGTTTGTCATCTTGCATTCACAGTTTCCCGAGTACGAATCAATGATATCTGAATTTCTTTGGCTCCTGCAACTACCATAAATATCAAGCAAAAGCTATACGTGTCAAGAACTGAGCTATCCTGAATAACTTTCCATGCCTATCTCGCAAACTTGCATTAATAAATGTGATCAGTTATTCTATTTGTTTAATACTAACCACCGGATGAGGGCACGTTTTGGCTCATTTGTTCTGAACCAAAAGCACAAGTCAGTCCTTAACATACAATTCAGTAAAAGGTTTTCAAGCTAATTTTTCTGGTTCCGACAATATTAAAGAATCTTTCTTATGACATAACAAATGGCAATCTATGTTTGTAATATAAACCGAGCCATCATAAGCATGAAACGACTGTAGGGTCCATCTTTGGGTTAACGTGGCAGAGATGGACGGTATACCTAGGGGTGTCAATAGGCTGGATATGGCCTAGGCTCAGACTGAGCCTGGAATTGAAAGCTCAGACCTCAGCCATATCCAATTTACCGCCTGAAATGAAATGGATGCCGGGCCTATGAAACAAAAGAGAGGCCTGATGTGTTTCAGATTTTCAAACCTAAATGGTGATGTGGGATCAACTGGCTTTGATGCAGAAAAATTCAACAATTGATGTTAGCTTTTATGCTGGTATGGTGAAGAAGCTCGATAGGAATATTTTCACCACAGTTTAAACTTTTAAACGACTCTGTAATTCATCATAATCCACTTGGATTCATAGATGCAGCACAAGCTGAACCAATGATAGAAGAAACTTGAAAGGGCATAGGTTTTCTCCCTCAAAAAGAAAGAGCATGGATCTTTGAGAAACGCCGGAACAGGAATAGTTAAGTCTGTCCTGATGACTTTGTGCTTACTGATAAACCTAAACTTGACATCAAAGCTCATCCTCAATCTGGTGTCCCCACCAGTACCAGAATTGATGTGTCTTAGGTACATTTTCACTCTTACAAGAACATGGGACAAATGAATCATGACTTCCCCATAAAAGGAAGTACAATAACCATGATGTCTCCGACAAGAATTAATGGCTCAACTCTGACTGATAGATGATCGGATCCCTTAAGGCCCCCCTCAAATGACATATCTATCATCTAAACTTAGAAGGAACTCGGATTCCAACATACAACGGCATGGACAAGATTTTAATCTTAGTTTTGCTTATCCAGAATATTATTTAGAATTTATTTAAATGCTTGGACCCAAAATTTCATAGAAACAAGGGTTTGTGCCAATAAAACTACCTAAATAAGACTGGATTAGGCTTGTCTTTATAAATACCCAAAGAATCGTTACTATGGGCTGGTCCAAATCTTCTAGGGAGAAAAACGATCTCAGCATATCTTTTTTTCTTCCTACGAGATTTGGGCCAAGCCTACTCTTGTTGATTGTAAGTTGGCATAACATTGTTCTCATCAATTAGAAAACAGTGAGTTTGCTCTTTTTTTCATGTGATATACCTAGATCTATTTTATCTTTCACTTTCCAATTTCTTTAGGTTTATAATAATTTCAGCACCATTACCCAAAATAAAATTTTCAATAATCATTTGGGAGCTTAATTCTGACTTAGGTGGTAAATATTTAGCCTTTAAGCAACTGCTCAAATCATATGGGCATCTCATCATCATCATTTCTCAACAAAATGATGCCTAAGAGCACAAGCATTGTGTGTTGTTGAAAAAACAAGGACGCTATGCATCCTATCCTCATGAGTGGAGGGGAATCTGTCGAAACCTATATCTATTAATCAATTACCCATTCTTTTAGTTTGAATTTTATTAAATAAAGACAAGTTTCTTTGTAGCATTAAACTTTAGGACTTCGGGGAAACAAAACTAAAAGCTTGATGACTTTTAGAGCTGTGCGAAAGCTTTGTCAGCTTCATGAAAATTGAAGCCATCTTTAACTCCTTCAACGAAGCTTTAGGTTTGTGTTGTTGGAGTGGCAGTTTCGTGGATGTCCCAGCGAGAAACTGAAACTAGTTTTATGGTCAAAGACTGATCGAGAAAAGCTTCAGATTGGAAACATTCGTTTAGAAACTTCCGTGAAGGAGGTAAAACACTTTTGTTTCCCCAAAGGAATGCGTTGCCTCTGCAATGTTGCCATCATGGATTGGCATGGTCATTATCCCATTCACCAAAGGATGTCAAGGAGTAGAAGAGGTTTAAAGATAAACAAGTAGTCTAGCATAAATATATCTTTTTTTGACTGAAAGTCTAGCATAAATATATCAGATAGAAGAGGTAGAGAAAATGTATGAACCATGCCTAACAGGTAAGATCCATAAATGGCCCATTATATTTAAAATTTAGGTGTAATATGAATATTCAGGTTTCATCCTAATTTGGATATGTTTAAGGAGTTCATCATGGATTTTTTTTTGGCACCATATATTCTTTACTGTTCACTTGATATACTCCCAGACATATATAGGAGCAGATCATGCAATCAATCTTACGCTATAAACACCACTTCCCAAACTGGTATAGGATCATGCTAAAATCATAACACTGATGATTGAAGTACTGAAGGATGTTATATGAGGAGGTTCATCATAATATAGCACACAACAAGGATTAGCTGCAACACACAAAAAATGGGGCTGAATTGCATTACTCAAAAAACTCATAAAGTAAATATAATTTCCATTAATATTTCAGATGTAAAATTCTTAACGGAAGTTGACTAGGAAAACAGAAGCATACCTACTAGGAGCAGCTCTGTGGTGGATATGTCGATCTCTGCAAGAAAAGTACTAAATTAGCACAAGACTGAGAGTCACAGAAATGCAATCAATCTAGCTATGTCTTATTCATTTCTTTACAATATCTTAATTCTTAGGAGTGAAGAGCCGTGGCTGGTAAGAGTGGAGCCACTATCATCTCATTATGCTCTCTTTTCTCTGACTCTTGCATCAAGTATAATGTTAGATAATACCACTTCCACACCTTATTCTCTTGGAACTCTGGTTATATTTGACTTGAAAATACGAGGTGACATTTCACTATTGAATCAGGGAAAATGTAGTAGTCAGGAGTGTAATTCCCTCATCAACCAAGAAGAACAGGAACATTAAAGGGATTGAAAAAGCTCTCGAATCTTCAAGGACCAAACTGAGGACTGGTTTAGTTTTGTTGTCATATATGAAAGGATAGGAAGTTCTTTGCAAGTACTTTGTTATTTAATCTTTTATCGTTCTTTTAGCTTTGTATACACTCTTCCCTTTGCTTTAATGGAAGAAATTAAAGACCTTGCCCTGTAGAGATACAGGCAAACTACTAAATTGCATAGATTATGCACAGATAGTCCGCCATCATAACATAATGGCTGTCATGCATCGGGGTCTATGCAATATATGGGCCAGCAGTCTTGGTCTGATGCATCATCACCGTCATGCAATACCATGATTGCAAACCGGACTGCATGGGCGAACCTAGGGAGTATGTGGATTCACCCCAAACCTTTGTCCAGTAGCTGGATGGCAGCAGAGGTCACTCGAGCAGCGTACCATTCCTCTGATGGGGCAAGATTAAAAAACCAAATGGCTACGGAAACGAACCACAAATTGCAGAAGAACACGACGTAGAGAAACATAAGAAGAAACCGATGGAGACAGATGAATTGAGTGGTCAAATAGTTAAAAAAACCTGATGTATTTTTCTAACTTATTGTATATAATTTATTATTTTAGGTACTAAGTAAAATTAGAAATGTTTATTTGATCAGATTCGTTTTATGGTGTTTGACTTAGTCAAATAAACTGTTAGGTGGTTTCATTTGACGTAAAAGAGTGCTTGTAACCGAAAGCTGCATGGAAGATTAAAAAGCAAAATATTAGTAGATCCGGAGAAGTAACAATTTTTAATGTTAAACTTCTAATTCTATGCTAAACGGGTACGATAGGTAGCATTTGAATGTCCATTCAAAACTATATGAAATGGTAAAATAATTCAATGGTGAGAATTCTCTCATGATCCGTTTGATTCGGGTATGTCAGGGATAATCTGATAATTTATGAGAATCATTTATCTAGAAAAATGATTGTAGAAGAAAATTTTTTTTATTATATTTGGTTGGTGAAAAAATTACTCCAAAAAATGACATCGAAAAAAAATTATTACGTTTGATTGGAGATAATCCTACATAAAAATATGATAAAATTTATAAATATACTTTTCAATATAAAATAATTTTTTAATACTAAAATAATATTATCATCTTCAATTAGTTTTTATATGACGACTATAATCATATGATCCTTTGCATAATGGCATCTCCATCTTAATTTTTTTACAAAAAAAATTTATTGAATAAAATTTGAAGGATATTAAAATAAAATCAATGATTACATATGCAGCTTTATTGAGAATATTTTTGTCAAACATGGATTACCACCACTTGATAATTTGTCAAATACCAACCCTCTATGGTATTTATTTTACCATCTCTCTCAAAAATAAGCATGGAACCCATCAATTTTTTTATCATCTCTCTCTTCCACTTTTCATACCAAATATGATAATCTGACATACGAATCATTTTTCCATATCAGATTATCTCCAACCAAATAGTCTCTCAGTGAAAAAAGCCATAGTCTTCCAACTAGAATTTTAGGATTTCTCTCTTTTATTTTACTTTCCGTTAAATTATCTTTTAGAAAAATTTATAACAAATGGATCAGCGGACCATGTCAATGCATGCATAAGGTGCCGGCCGGCAAGCTGCTTTCTTTCTTACACATCAAAACCTTATGCCACATGGAAAACAAGATATCTAATTTGGATACCACCAAAAAAAATCACATCATGAATACTTAATTCCATTTGTTGAACCAAGTCAATTCCTCATATATCTCTTACACCATCGTTCTTATGAAGAAAGAGGGGAGTTATAATGCAAAACATACATGCAAAGAAAGAGGGGAGTTATCCTACCCCCCCCCCCACACACAAACATATATATAAAAGTTAGGTTAGAATCAAGTCACATGGATTTGGACTTAGATCCAGTCATATCAAAATTCTATATGAGAAGTCATACGACTTAGAGACCTCTAGCCCATACATCATAGTCAAAAATTATACAGCCTAAATAAAATTGAATTAGATACATCTTTTGATCATCTGATGTATATATTAGGAATTTTTAAATCATATGATTTTTAGTGTGCAAGTAGTTTTAAGATAGTAGATCATATTTAATAACTTAAATCATTAATATAGGATCCTTATTATCTAATTTTGATCTAACCAGATCTTAGTCCAAATCTAGTTGATCTTACATAAGTCTTAGATACATCTTTATTATCTAGTGTCCAGTTGACCCTAGCCCATACATACATACATACATACATACATAGATACATAACTTTTTTGGAAATGATAAAACAAAAAATATCTTTTACATATCCACCTAGTTTATCGACTTTTTCGGAAATGATAGAACGAAAAATGTCTTTGTACACGACAAAAAAATTATCCCATGGAGACCTGTATAATTATTGGGTTTATACCAATGAACAAAAAAAAAAAAAAAAATACAACTTGAGCAATGAATTAATAAGTCGAATAAAAGCTCTAGAAAAAGGAAAAAAAAAAAAAAGGAATTTCTTGCTCTAGATGTGCTCAAAAAAAGACTAGATTTTGCAATCATGAAAATAAACAAAAATGCTTGACCAAAACATATGATCCTTTATTGAACGGATCATGCCATGGAGCAATAAAAAAATTTGATTTGCCTACAATTGTGAATGATTTTTTTCTTATATGGAAGATTCCATAAAAAGTTTTTGGATAAATAAGTTCCAGGAGCTACTTTCTAATAGTTTTTGAGAATTTGAACATCAAAAAAATTCACTTGGTGATGGTAAATTATTTTTGAATTATATTGGAAATTCTTTAACTTCATTTTTTTTTGAATTCACACCCAATTTTTGTTGAAAAAACTATTCTTTATTAGCATAATAAAAAAATTAATTCAAAAAGTCAAGCAAAATCTTTGAAATTTGTATTTGATATAATTATAATTGTTCTAAATAATCAAACAACAAGAAATGAATCTATTGGAATAGAAGAAATCAATAAAAATGGTTCTTAATGGTCATATAATTGACCAAGGTTCTGGAAGAACATTGACAAATGAATCGGTCTGATAATTAGTACTCCTTTTTTATCAATTTTGTAAGCACTAGATTTTTTTGAATTTACCATAAAAGAAAAAAAAAAAGGATCTTTCTGAATTAGCATGCCATCAAGGTGCATCTCTCCTCTTTGAATGGAGGATATAGCAATTTTCCTTGGATTTATCAATCTAAGTAGGAGACAATATGCCTTGATATATATATATATATAGGGATAGCCTTGGATAAGATTGTTCGAATTTGGACTCAAATTTGATCAGACCAAAACTAGATAATAGCTATCTAGCATCAATGATCCAAGCCATTTGATATGATCTACTACCTCAAAACTGTTTATATATAAAAAATCATATAATTTAAAGATCTCTAATTAATATATCAAGTGATCAAAATATACATCTAATTCAATTTTATTTAGACCATTCAATTTTTGGCTGCTTGATACATGAACTAAGAATTTTTAAATCATATAATTTTTTATATGTAAGTAGTTTTGAGATAGTAGATCATATTCAATAGCATGGATTATTGATGTAGGATCTCTATTATAAAGTTTTGATTTGATTGGATCTAAGTTCAAATACGATAGATTCTAGTTTCTCTCTCTCTCTCTATATATATATATATATATTCACGGCGCTGGTTTTGGTTTTTAACTTACAAACTAAGATTTTTTTTTCTTCTTCTTTTTTGTAATTTTTGATGCAAGTGTTATCTCATGTTTATATGATTAATAACCACACAGGCGTACCTCTATCGGATTGAGGACACGAGTCAAGCATCTTGGCATCCGAGCAGAAGCAGGTGTGTTCATCTGGGGAGTTGTCGTTGTACCCACAGATCCCACCGGATTCGGTGCATCCGCTACACCACCCGCTTCCCACAGTCCACTTCAGCAAAAAACCCTCCTGCACTGCTTCCCTAAAGCTTAGGTCACCATTCACCAGCTGGTCCGCCGCCTTCTCGTGTATCGGTATGACAGCAGTTGAGCTGCACTCCGTCGACAGATCTGAAGTGCTATCATTACCGAGCTTGTAGTATGAGTGCCGGTTGCTTGTATTAAAAGGGCAGTCAACGCCATGAAGTGTTGAAGTTGAGGGAAAGGAGGTGCAGTTGTTGTACAACGTGAGATTCCTGTCAGCGTCTGTGTACTCGAAGAGGTCGAGATTGATGATTGTACTCTTATGCGGTTGGGGACATGACTGTTGGACGAAATCTGCGTCGACAATGGTGAGGAGGTGATTCATGTAGTCAATATTCTTCACTTGGTATCCTGTGTTGTTAACGTGGATCACTAGAGTGGAATCGGTACAGTCGAGGTCAAACCCCGGGTAACCACAGTAGTCGGGCCGATCAGCTTTGCGGAAAGGGAACGTCACATTGAACCTGATGGCTCCGCAGGTGTACAGAGCAGGAGTGCAGTCGATGTACTGATGGTAGGTGGTTTCGGAAACGGAAGGGGGCCATGAAGATAACGCGAGGAAGTGGAGGATGAACAGAAGAAGTACTTGAGAAGAGGATGGAAAGAGAGAGCTTAGATACATTGTAGGGAGAGGCCTCGTTGACAAATGAGCTAGCGCCAGTGCGCATTTGTAAGCGGATCGGGAGCATTATGTAAGGACTCGTCTGGTTCGTAATGTTGAACAGGCGAACCCAGACACTTCTAAGCAGTTTCTCGGCTACGTGGGAGAAGGGGTATTGCTGACTCTGACTGAGAAGAAATTCATATATACATGGACCCGAAAACGCAGCAGAGTCACTCGATGGGGAGATGTTGTCCTAGTCAACACGGCTTAACATAAACTGGTCGGAAGAAACCGCAAACGCAGTAGAGTCACTCGATGGGGAGATGTTGTCCTAGTCAACACGGCTTAATATAAACTGGTCGAAAGGAAGAAATAACAAACAGTTTCCCAAACGGTACGGATTGTATATCTTTCTCTTTTTTGTTGTGCGTGACATCAGCAGCTGGATTGCATTTTGTGCAGTATCTCTATCTCACTATTTATGCTGATTGATGGAAGGAAGAGGTTGGAGGACTTTGAAAGCTGTGCAAATTACGTTCCGAAGTAATGAAAAAGATCAACTGCTCTTTCGCACGAAAGATACAATCTGAATCCTTCTCCGAAAATTTAAGGCCAGCAGATCCTTTACAAACATGGCTTAATGATCATAAACATGAACCAGTCGACAAAGGGACCGACCATCGGTTCCTTTGAAATTTCAAGGTCAACAGATCCTTTACATCCTTTGAAATAGCATCTCACTTATCCAGCAGATACGTTTTTTTGAAGCCCTCCTTTTCCAAGATCTATTAATAGATGAACCAAATCGAGTGGACCAATCCAATAGTTGCTTGCCAGATTATCCCTTGTATTTAAACAATTCAAGATCAAATCAGAGGTGCCTGTTATCTACTGCACATATGCTTTGGGATTTGGATTGGTCTATCGGATCTAGTTCATATAATAATCTCTTCTTTCCAAGGTCTCGAAGGTTTTCGTGAGATCTGGGCAATCGATGCTTATTATTGTCATAGTGCATTTCCAAACAAACTACTACACACTACAATTGCAATTGAACTCTTAATTAGGAGAAATTATTGGATGGATCAAGTCCACCATAGACCTAAAATGAAATCACCTTATTTTATCCTCTTTTTTTTAGTATGATTTTATCTTAGGTCCATGATGTACCTCATCCATCTAATCGGCAACCATCACAAGCATAATCCCCATCCTCAACATACCCCTTAATAGAGTTGTTAGGGCCCATCCACCATTCCATTCGTTGTTCCCTTCCCATGAAGATGTTCTCTCTTCTGCTGCTGCAGGAGAGAAAAAAGAGAGAGAAAGATTGGATTTTTTCTGGTCTAGGATTAATTGATGGCAATGAGATCTAGAAATGTAGTTTTTTTTTAAAAATAGATTTAAGGGCATATTTGGTTAATAAGAGTTAGAATTTGAAATAAAAATAAAAATAAGTGACTCTCATTTTAGCCATTTGATTGGGAGACATTCCATTCTCATTTTGATTCCAAAAGAATGGGAATACCCTAATTCTCTAAAATTCAATCCTACTTTCCACCAGTATTCAAACCTCATTTTGATTCTAATTCTGATTCCAGTCATGAACTAAATGCATCTTTAATGTCCATGGTGGGGTATGATTTCAAGCTTTTATGCATTTTTTATAATAGATGAAAATGATAGTTACTGGGAGATTACTATCTATTTTTTCCTTTCATCATTTTTATTTGCTTGAGATTTCTGCTCCCCATTTTTTATTCCTTATTTGAGCATAGTAAGCGTGCAATGATTAGAAAATTCTTTCTGGTCGAAATTTGAATGAGATGAAATTTGGAAGCTCGCTTGGGGGAGGATGGAATAAAATGTCAACTATTTGGGCCTAATCTAGCTTCAAACTTTGGAATGACTTAGAAAGACAACATGGGCTCGATATTCGTAGCTACGTCCTTGTACACAAATGAATGTCAATCTCAGGCCTGATCCAAGGCTGAACTCAAACCCAACCTGGCCCAAGCTCGCTCGAAGCCCTATGCTATTGGTCTTAGTAAAGATCTAGGTTCAGGTTGCATCTTTCGTGCCAAAGGATGATTCACCTTCTTTCATAACATCAACCAACCATTCGATTATACAATAGCTATTTCGAGATCCATGCAAGTAGATGAAAAAAAGGTTTGAAGTGCTTTGAGATCTATGTGAGGTGCGTTCCAGTAGTTGATGTTGCGAAAGAAGATCAAACATTCATTTACACAAAAAATACAACCCAAACCCTAAGGCCTTCTATTGGTTCCTAATCATGGAGGACTCATCTGTCCCATGCGATGGGTCTGTGGAATGGACTCATGCTAGTCAAAATCAAGATTTTCATCTGGCTGGCTAGTTATACACAATAAGCCATTTAGTGTGGAGAATCTATGAAAATGCCAAGAGGGAGCAAGTCAGCTATGTATGCTTTGTAAGAGATGTGATGAAATTATGGAGCATCTATTCTTGATGTGCAAGTTTGCTTGATCTATTTGGTCAAATATTAAATGTCTTTCTAGGATCACAGGCACCCCGTGTTCCATTCGTTCCTCATGGACTATTTGGCAAGCTATACAAGCACCCAAATGCATGGACTGGGATTGCTCAATGTTGGCCTTGCTTTGGGCGATTTGAAGAGAAATTCTCGTCTATTCCTTGCTAAGGAAGCTGGATCCATGGATGTCCTCTGGACCTCTCACACTACTTCGATATGCTTGTTGAGTAGGAGCAGCATCGGAAAAGAAGAAAGCCAAGTTCTCCGTTTTGTCTTCTCCATACCACCACACGCCTAGATCGATCGGTTCTAACTAGCCATTGAATTTAGGTTTTTTTGATGCAGTTTTACCATGGCTCTTTACCTTAATTTGATTTGTTTCCTACTTCTCAGATTTGTATTGGATGAGTTGGGCTACTGTGGTTTCTTTTTGGATGAGTTGGATTTGTATTATGGGTTGTTTTTCCCTATTCCTCATAGCTGGATAAGGAATTCTGAAAGGGGCTTGGATTTCTCACCATATACTTATACAGAGTTAAGAAACCTTGGTTTTGCATAGTACATGTAACCGCTTCTAGCTTAACTAACTCAACTGCATAATACATTTCAAATTATATTGCTTTTATAAGCCACTATCACCAAAACAGATCCTCCACTAGTGATACTACTACACATGCTGAAACATACCTCCAAATTCAGCTACTCCAAAAACTGTTATGAAAAAGAGCGGGGGGTGAGACTTTGGAAAAGTTTCAGTGAGTGAATAATCCATCTAACATTAAAAAATAAGAATATTTAATTCTATAATTCAACATAATAATAAAAAATTAAAATATAAGAATTGCTTTTGGTACTTCACAAAGCTGAAATATATACCCCACTGGGTTAAATCACAATACCAAATCATGCCATGCCAATACAAGTTTTTTTTTCAACTACTATCAACTGGATCCCAGAGCACTCCTTTCAGGACAGTCAATAAGTAGTATGCTATGATGTCAAATTATATAAATGAGCTCCACTGGGCATTTTGATAAATTGTCAAGCCTCATTGGGCATTTCGATACACTACCAAGCCTCACTAGGCATTCTGATACACTGCCAAGCCTTGAGCATTACATGGATGTAGACTGTGGAGATGCTAGCTCATGCCAATATAAATACTCATGCAATGTGAGGATGCACTTTATAGGTTGATCACTCCTATGAATAATTTTTTTCAAAAACACCCAACAAGTTAAAATTTTCAAAGTTGAATAGGAAAAGCCAAATAATTTCAAATCCTGCTTTCATACTTGCATATATATATATATATATAAGTTGGAGGATACTAAAGTTAATTACTTTCTAAAGTAAATTATTTTTATAAAAAATATAATAAGTAAAACACCAAGGCTAGATGAGAAAACCACTCACCTCAATAGGCTACTAGCTACTGGTTAATTGGCTTATTCAAAGCATCTTTCCAGCTCTTTTCTTTTTCTATTTCATTAATAAATATGAATTAAACTCATATCATGATTCAAGATCAGAACTACACATACTTTGCCTTTATACTCTTACTTTAGTCTTTCAACTATTTCTTTCTACTTTATCTTGCTTACTTTAGTTTAGGTCTCGATAAACTTCCACACAACTCATAAATTTTCAGACATTTATTTCTATTTTGATTCTTATAATTGATTTTCGATTTAGTTAGTATCATTTTCATTCATAACTATGCCATCTACCCAATTTCAGCATCAATAATAGCATAATTCATTTTCAAACACAGCTTAAATTGTATAACTTAATTTACTATAACCTTCCATCTAATAACGATACTTAGAAAATCAATTTAAATTTAATTTGCAGCTTAGGAACCTTACCTCAAATGATTAAAATACTACTGCCAGCCAAAATAGGTTCTTCTTTTCCTAATTTCAGCAACTTCTTCCTTAATTCAATTGATCACTCAATTCTCTTTTTACCAGTTGATTTTTCTTTGATTTCATTTAAGAAGCTACCTCTTCCAGCTCTTTTCTCTCTCTAACCTTTCTATTTAACATAGAAACTCAGAACAACAAATAAAAGGAACCTGTGGCTTTTATTTTAGAAGAAATAATAGAATTTGCTAGGTATCACCCCATCAAGAAGCCAACATACCTCTCTTTCTCTCTTTTAATTACGTGGCATAATCTAAGGAAGCCATCTATTAAGTTATTTTCAAAAAAAAATATTTAAAAATCTTCTTTTAAAACCTCATGGCTAGCACTATTTTTTTGTTCTCGCTGGTCGAGCTAGCTTGGCCCCAAATTTGGCCAGCTCGAATGCCACTCAAGTTAGCTCGAACTCAAATCGGACTAGCTCTCTCAAAAACTATTCTTCAAAATGTCCTCATTTATTTTACTCTTCATTAATTTTAAAATATAAATATAAATAAGAAAATATTCTCTATTTGGAATCAATAAAAATATCAAAAAAATCAAAATTCTTAAGAATGAGATATCAAAACTTGGGTTCTAGTTCAAATTTTCTAAAACTCGAAATTTTTAAAACTTTTTTTCTTTAAAATAAATAGATTAAAGATCTTAAAATTTATTAAAAATTAATTTATAACTCACTAATACTTAAGATCAATTACTGTCAATTTTGATAGCAAGAAAATTCATATTTCATATAGCTCCCCATACAGGTGCTAGATTCCAAACTTAGAATATTTTTAGAATTCGAAATGATAGATAGTCATAATTTATGCTCAAATAGCTCAAATATATCATAAATAGACCATATGCTATAGATATATGAATATAAATTTTTTAATTTATTATTTTATTGGTCTGGGATGTTACATTATTAGCAATGGCTAGGATTTTCATCGCTAATAATGATATTTAGAGACCAAGATTTTTTAGATTGACTTTTACGATGGGATTAGCGATGGTGGAAGAAAGTTAGCCATCGTTAATAGTCTAGATTCTCATAGTGCTTATTATTAATATTTTATTTTTTTTATTATAGGATGCTAGAACATTCGGCTCTTGTTCATCAGCTATTGGAGAGGATATATAGGAGCAGGAGGAAGATAAGGAGGATGATGAGGAGGATCTCACATAATTATATATATATAATTTTGATACTTGTAAAGCAGTATAAATTTATAAATTTATAAAATTTATATTTTTAATATAAATTTATTTTATATTTATGATTATAGTAAATAATTATTATTTTATTTATAATAAATTTTAAAAAATATAATTTTTTGTTACTATGATTAAAATAGATTTAAAAAAATCTAATTATAATTTTTTAAAAAAATAAAATACTATTAGCAATAGCATTAGCGATGTTATTATACATTGATAAAAAATTATTATCGATAGCATTAGCATCAGTATTGCCATCACTAGTAGTTTTAATTATGAAAAAAATTAAAATAAAAATTAAAGTATTAACAATGATTTTGTTGTTGCTAATACTGTCACTATCACCAGTATTAGCAACGGGATTGTTGCCGTCTCTAATAATGATAATTAGCGATGATCTTATTTTCGATGAGCTTTTAGTGATGGAATTCTATTACTAATAGTATTAGCGATAGGAATTTGCTTATTAGCGATGGCATTATTCTTGTAGTGCATCTGGAATGCATGTGAAAGAATGATATGGATGTGCTTACATATTATTCTTTTGTCTTCTCTCCATAGGGAAAGGTATTCAGCAATGGTTCCTTGGATTTTTTATTTCTATTTTCTTAGGATTTTTTTTTAATGATTGTAGATAGACTATCAAATGTCATAGGTGATGGTTAAAATAGAGTTTATCTCCTCCTATCTTCAATTGAAGCTCCTAAGCTTACACTGTGAGTTCAAAAGTTTCAAAGAAAAGCTATTTAGCCATTATAATTATAGAAAATTCATGAGTTCTAGATATGATTTGGCACTTTACCAGTAGCTTGAAAATAAAGTCCAAGGACCATTATGTCCTCTATAAAGCAGAGCTGGATGGATGGTGCCTTGATTTAGAGACTAAGTATTCATTTGAGAGTTTCTCTATTCCTTTCAAAGGTGACATAGGGCTGCCTTCCATCCAAGGGGGTTCTGAGTAGGCAAAGTATAAGCCTTTCCTCAAGTTGTGAAGCTTGCTCAACTATACAGGAGTTAGTGGTGCATGTTCTTTTGTAATGTTTGAGGGCATAATGGGTGTGGGGACTATGATAGCTCCTTGGATTTTCTCTTGTTGGCAATGCTAGTTGATACTTTTCTAGCACATCTAAGAGGTTGCATGAGCAGATCATTTGCCAGGCCTTAAGATATCATGAGTGTTTAGTTAGCTTACCACATTTTCTTGCTATAGGAACCTCCAGATCTTTAAAAATAGCAGTCAACCAACGAGATTCACATTTGAAAGAGCTCTCATTTAGAAAGCCAAAGTTATACATTTGCAACCTATTGGTGAGCCTTTGCTACTTCAGGACATCTAGAACTCCTCTTCAGCTCTTATAGTAGTTTGGATGATCTTTATCATCTAAAAGTCCCCACCCTTGTGCTTCATCAAGATAAATTAATTTTGATGGTAGTGTGTATGATGGTAGCTGTAGAAGTGGCACTCTTTTTATAATTAAAGACGCTGACTCTCGATTCATTGCTATTGAAGGCAGTCAAATTCATGATACTATTATCCTTGGAGTCGAGTAGGATGCTACTTGGGTGAGGCTTAGCTATACTAGACTCTATTTGGGTGCTGATTCTATTTGCCTGAAGGGAGACTCAACTACTGTGATTGGTTAGATCTAGAGGCAATTTAGGGCAATGGATGGGCACCCCTGCTATAGGATATATAATTGGTATTTTGTAGGGGATTGTGCCACTTTTTAGGCTAGTCATATTTATTGGGAGGCCAACAAAACTAAAGATTAGGTTCCCTCCTATGTTGCTAAGCACACCCACGGAGATATGTTGTTAGTTGATTATTTGACCATGCCACCCTCCCGCCATAATATTTTATCTTTTGGTTTTGTTGGATGTATGTTTACTAGATTTGTGTGATTCGTCTGGCCTATCAAAAAAGAAAGAGAAAAATCTAAACTTTTTAGTGTTCAGAAAAAAAAAAATACTAACAAAATTGTACAGCAAGGCATTTTCATGCGGTCTATATTGATACAAGTAAATTTGTCAAAGCTTGTAATATGGGCCATCGTTGTGTATATATATATATATATATATATATATATATATATATATATATATGATAGCAACAAGTTCAAAAAAAAAAAAAAAAATCTATAACAAGTAACCTAATCTTGTCTCTTTTTAACATCTTATACATCAGAACTTCAATTTGATCAAGTAATATCTTCTAACACTAGATCAAGGTACTATTTTTGTATGGTCATGCTAATTAATTTACTCCAACTACCTTCACCAATTTATAAATACATTTAGATGAAACAAATAGAAAATGCCATACCTTATATAAGATAAGTTAATTTCTTAGGCATACTCTACATTTTGGCTAAGAACTAATGATATCATGCCTTAAACCTAAGATAATAATATTGTTGGGGCACTAATTTGCCTCCTATTGGCTTTTCTTTTAATATTGTAGTGCATTTTTAGTATTTTTAAATATGCGCCTCCAAAATACTAAAATTTGTATATATGCCCTTTGTTTACAGTACTTTCAATTTTGTCTATAACTTGGTTTCTGTTGATACAAAATCTTGTCGTCGTTGGAGGAATGTTGGAGTCGGAGAAGATGAGGTCACTGCTAGTAACCTGTAAGGCAAGTCTTGATCAGAGCCTGAGGGGATGGCTCCAGCAAGATCCTCCGACGATCAAATCAGCTCTTTCGGCTAACAGAAATAAAGTACTCAATTGAAAAAGTTGCAGAGTATTGAGAAGAAGAAGAGAGCTTGAAGAAAATATATCTGAATGATTCCTTTTATAGCTTGGAGTCTGTAACAAACTGATAGTGACTGCCGCAACCGCTTGATAGTGGGCCGTTCGGGATCACGTAGAGTTTATTATGAAGAGTGGTGTCCATCGCGACCGCTTGGTAGTGGGCCGTTCGGAGCCACGTGGGGTTTGTTATGGAGGGTAGTGTTTGTCGTCACGACATGCCAGTTCGTTGAGATTTAATAGTCATAGTTCGGAGTAGGTGTTGGTTGGTGATGAATATTTGAGTTACATCAATGTTAAAGAAGCTTGAACTCCTCTTAGGCAGTTTGTGGATGAGTTGATTCATGCTGTGTGTGGAGTCAGGTTCATACAGAGACCCTCCTGGGCGACTGCAGAAAGTTCGACTGGGAGAGGCCCTAAAGAAGTTCGACTGTTGGAGAAGTCCGAAAGGAGTTCAGCTGCTGGAGGAGTCTGAAAGAAGTTCGACTACTGGAGGAGTCCGAAAGAAGTTCATGATTGAAGTTCTCCTGCGATTATGAGTTACACCTGGCTGAGCACTAAACCGAACTTCGGCGGGAGTGAGGTTTACCCGAACAATAGTCTCCCCACTTTCAAGTTCGAGATTTGAAGGAAGTACAAAGACGACTGTCGAAGTTTCTTCTCGGACTCCTGCCTTGTCGGGATGAGACATTCTAGCGTTCATCGTGCTGGCACAAAAAATTTTCAAATTTAAAATGAGTTCGAAAAGATGGCACTTCGTTTCTCCCACCAAAACTTTGCCCTAGGTACGGTGCCATAAAGACTCCGCTTGCCGCCGCTTTTCCATCATGATGAATGGGATATACGATGCACACTGACTGCCCGAGGTCGATCCGCGATCATAACTGCTTCAAGTTACTTCTGGCTATTTAAGGTCTTTTCCCATCGCTTGGAATTCATTCCTGCCCGAGTCTTCTCCTTCCTTCATCCCCCGTTCATCTTCTTCCCAAGGGTTTTAGCCTTCTCCCTCGTCTTCCTAAGCTTTGGACATCCTTTTGATTGGTTCTCATTGCATCTATCGTCCTTTCATTCTCCCTAGACTGCTTAGGTCAGTCTCCTAACCCTTTTCTTAGGTTATTCATGCTTTCCATTTATGGCTTCTTGCTTTCTTGATTTTTGGTAGCGACCTTTGTCCTGCATTTTTTCTTATTTTTATTTTTTATTTTTAGGGGTTTTCTTGGGGTTTAATTTTGATCAGAATGTCTTTTGAAATCTCTCACTCCATCAATTCATGGGGCTCATCTGGACCGACCTTCTTTGACCAAGTACCTCTAGCCGATGTAGAACCTAGGAACATATCTCGCTCGTCTTTCACTCCAAACGCCATCCTGTCTGTTCTTACTTCGGATGACCTTTCTCTGATCCAAATCCAATATGGGATTCCTCCAAAATATGATCTTGAACTCCCTAGCTCTGATGATCGAGTCATCTCCCCTCTGATCGATCGATTTTGTTTGTACTTAGAAACTTTGCATGCCGGGCTTAGGCTCCCACCGCCACCTTTTGTAGTCACTCTCTTCTGATTTTTAAACATCTATTTCACATCTATCATACCAAACTTCTTTTGGTTCGTCATAGATTTTTTCTTTCTTTATCGATTGATCGAGGTTCAGTCGACAATTTTGCTTTTTAGGAACTTCTACACCTTCAAGCGTCATTTTTTCGTGAAGGATTTATGGTACTTTTTTCCTCAGATCGGTAAGAAGGGGTTATTGAAAGGTGCCCCTTCTTTCATTCATAACTAAAAAAAAAATATTTTTTTATACATTGTCCGACCCTACCATTAGGTCTTCTTCCTTGGGGTTATATTAGAGAGTCAGTTTGCCGAGCTCCTAGCTTGGATGGAGCCGACCTTGATTCCTCCAATAAACTTAAGGTGTACCGAGCTCCTCTTCTTTCTGACCTTTTAAAAGAATAGATCTTGTTCAACTTGGGTCTAAGCCCCCTCAATCCCGCTGGTATATCTTTTAATTTTTGAATTCGCACGGTTTTGCATACGTGTATTGCCACCGATCGTACTTCTTTTCCTATAACAAAGATAGATATACAAGCTGCCGAGATGCTTACCAAAGAGCTCTACACCAAGAAGAGAAGAAGGAAGGCACCAAGCAATAGCTCGAAGAGAGCGAAGGTCGGTGCTTATAGCCCCATAGTCCCCGCCTCCACTGTCGCTACGCCCAAGGTCACCGCCAGTGCCGAAGCTGCCTTAACCATCGAGGTCGGCACTGCTGGTGTGGGCTCAGTGACACCCCTGCCCTCAGGTCCTTCCAGCGGGGATCGGGCTTCAGAGCCCCCTACCAAGGAAGAGATGGGGGAAGGAAGAAAAAGGAAGAAGTCATTGCCAATACGTCCTACAAGGCTCGCCTAGGCGGACCGAATGGCAACAGCGACGAACGAGGGGAGGATCCCTTTGACGATCCAAAGATCATTCGAGATCTTACTGACAGGTTTGCCATGTCGAAGGTGGTGAACTAGATGGCCGACCTTGACTTGTGGCAGCTCATCTAGGGTTCACTCGAAACCATCCTCAAGGTGATTGCTCCATTGCTCGATTCTTTCTCTTCTCTTCTGCTTTTTTTTTGTAACACCAATCATTTATTACAGTCAGATCATTAGATGCTCGCCTACATTAAGAGGGCGCGTCGTCAGGAGGCAGAGGCACAGAAGGCCCAGGAGGATCTTCGAGTCGAGATCCACCATCTTCAAGAGAGGGTCACCGAGGTCGAGCACCTTACATAGGAGAAGGCGACGGACATCAGGAGTCTCTTGGGTGCACTTCGTAAAGAGGAGTTCATCTCGGTCGGGCTCAAGGCTGCACTTCGTAAAGAGGAGTTCATCTCGCTTTCAAGATCGAGTGACCTTGGTGGGGAAGATGTCCGGGCTTGAAGGTGAGCTCAAGACTGCAAGAGATGAAGTAGCTTATCTTCAAAAGCGATTACATAGTAGTCGGAAAGCTAGTGTGAGTGGTGCGTTGGAGGAGATCACCTCTTTGAAGAGGACCATCGGTGAGCTTTTAGAAGCAGCTGGAGCGGAGAAGGCCGAGGTTCAATGGTTGAAGCTTTAGCTCATCTATGAACATCGGGCTGTTGAGGACACGGAGGCCGAGTCTGAAGTCTTGAGGAGACAACGATGATAGTTTGAGGGTAAGTTTTGGCTTGCCAACAGAATGTACGTAGATGGTTTCTACAAGAAGAAGGAGCTTAAGGAGGAGATCCTTAGGTTAAAGCAAGCCTTGGTGATGGTCGGGGTCAGCAGCCTGAAGTCGAGGAGTCCAATTTCCCTTAGAGCTTCGGCCTCCTCTTCTTCTTCTTGTTTTTTTTCTCTCAGTGTAATCGGTCTTGTCGGCCTATATTTTGTTTGTAATGAACTTAGTTTTGTAATCAAATGGTACACTTCTCATTATTTTTGTTTCGCATGAATTCAATGCTTATTCATGGTCTTATCTTTTTTACCTCATTTTTCTCTACTTTGCCTTCTCACGAAATGCTTGTTATGGACACCGAACTAGGACCTCTTCCATATATCAGGATAGGGTTCCACCTTTTGTATTTGATGTAGTCAAGTCATCGCAAAAAGAAAACACGTGTAAGGATTCTCTACCGAGCTTCTTCCTTTCCTTCTTCTTTGGTCAACGAGGTTATGATTTTGGTGCACGTTAGGACGAGGCTTTTCTTTTATTCCTAACATGGCTTATGGGGGTGTGTTTGGATCATCGGTAGGGCCTCTTCCCTATCTTGTATTAGTTTAGCAAGGTCTTCGATTTTGCTCACGTTAGGACAAGGTTCTCTTTCTGTTCCTAACGGACTGTAGGGATACATTAGGTCCATTGATAGGGCCTCTCCCCTCATTCTATCTTAATTTAATGAGGCATTCGACCTTGCTTATGTTAGGATGAGATTCTTTTTTTGTTCCAAATGGACTGTAGGGGCATATTAGGATCATTTATAAGGTCTCTCCTCTCATCCCGTCTTAATTTAATGAGGCCTTTGACTTCGCTCACGTTAGGATGAGGTTCTCCTTCTGCTCTTAATGGGCTGTAGGGACACATTAGGGCTATTGATAGGGTCTCTTTCCTCATCCCATCTTAATTTAGTGAGGCCTTCAACCTTACTCATATTAGGATGAGGTTCTCCTCCTGTTCCTAACGGACTGTAGGGACATATTAGGGCCATTGATAGGGCCTCTCTTCTCATCCCATCTTAATTTAATGAGGTCTTTGACTTTGCTCAGATTAGGATGAGGTTTTTCTCCTACTCCTAATGGGCTGTAGGGGCACATTAGGACCGTTGATAGGGCCTCTTCCCTCATCCCGTCTTAATTTAACGAGGCCTTCGACCTTGCTTACTGATAGGTACGCGATGCTGTCGTTAAGACACCGTGTTTATCAGTTTAATCCGACTTCTTAAAATCATTAAAATTGCGTAGATAGTAGTGAGTCGGGTCGAATCCACAGGGAAGGTAGTGTTTTTAGATTTGAAGTCTTTGATTTTATAAAAGAAAAAAGATAAAAAAGAAGAATTTTAAGATCAAAAGTGAAGTCGGAAAATAGAAAGCGAAAATTAAAAGATACAGAGATTTAAACTTGGTACTAAGATCTACTAATTAGATCTTAGCATCTACTTGCAAAAAATAATAATTAAAGTGCAAAATTAAATTACAATAAAAATAAAAAGTAAGAAATTAAAATGCAAAAATAAAATTTTTATTAATTAAAATTTTAAAATTTAAATACATAAAATTTAAAAAGAATAAAATAAAATAGCCTGATCTCTGATCTTGGATCGGCATTGGCAGAAAGATGGTGTAGAAGCTCGGCTCTTCTTCTCGGCACCCGTTGCTTCGAAGCAGCCTTTAACCCATAGCCTGGCTTCGCCCTGTACCAAAGCTTCACCTTGATCGGAGATATTGATTTTCTGATGGCCTGGGGTCCTTTTTATAGAGCTAGGAGGGCTGGATATTTTTTCTAAAGGCAATATGGGACTAATAGCCTTTGTAATCATCAAAATACAAAAGAAATTCGGATAAAATTTGAATCAAAATAGCTCTGATATGACTCTGATAAATCTGATAAAATCCAGCCGTTCAATAGGAATCCAACGGTCCAAAAATCATCAAAATCGGATGCAGATAAGCTCAGATCGGGTCGGATTAAATTCTGGCCGTTGGATCGCGCTTGATCGAGGAAATCTGGCCGCAAATCGCGCTTCGGGAGTCTTGATCACCGCCGGCAGCTTTCTGGACCGTCGGATCATCGCCTGGATCGAGCGCTGCCGTCCGATGGTGATCCGCGTGATGTTTGTATCTGAATAAAATTCGGAAGCAACCACAGCCGTCCGATCCTGACCGCAAACAACCACATCCGTCCGATCGCGCAATAACTGTTCCCATGGACCGCGTGGACCGGCCGCACCGCACACCGCAACCAATCAGCGCCGCTGTTGTCGGACGAAAAGACTGAATTACCCTTGTGAGCCGCGATAAATTTCTGTAGACCCTTTAAGGGGTCTAGGTCCACCACGTGGCAATCTCTGATTCGCCGGAATTTTGCTGAGCTGGCGGTCCACGCCTGGATCGTGGACCGGCTGATGGCTTCAACGGCTGAGTCGGCTTTGATGGCTTCGGCTTGGCTTGGTGGCTCGGCTTGCGGAGCCGGCTGAGCCGTTTTCTTTTTTTATTTAATTTTTATTTATTTTATATTTTTAAAAATTCATATCTTTTTCATTTTAGCTCCGTTTTACTTGAAATTTATTTCGTTGTGATCAAAAAAATGAGCTCTTTCTATTGATAATAAAATTTTATTTTTTAATTTTTATTATTTTTTTATTATTTTTTAATTAATTTTTTAATTAATAAAAATATGAATTTTTTTAAAAATTATATATAAATTGATTAATTAATTTTTAAAAATTAATATAAATTAATTAATAAATTAATACTTTTATTGGTGAATTTATGATGCTTATCACACCCCCCAACTTAAGCTTTGCTCGTCCTCGAGTAAAGAAAGAATTTAGTTTTAAATACCTTTTAACTTTAGAGTTTCGAATTTTACCTAAGCAATTTTCAAAATGGCCATTGATATTCAGTAGAGCTTAAATGAGATATATCATTGGGGTATTAATACTTATCAATAGAAAAATTAAGTAAAGAACATTAAATTTTTTCAGAACTTTTTCTAAATTATTCCACTTTTATCTCTGATTTGTCTAAACTTTCATATAGGCAGGTGTATTGCTACTTCCATCCTTCATTTATTAATTTTTATTTTTCACATTGCCCACTTTTTGATGCGAATATCATTGCTTACTTAGGCAACGGGACCCGGTTACTCGGTGGGAAACCAATGTTTCTTTTTTTTTTTTTTTTTTTTTTTTTTTTTTTTTAACGTTGTACCACTATTGAGTGTCTTAACTCCTTAAGCTTTCTATTTGATCCATGTAGCGAGTCTTGGGCCAATGACTCCCAAACCAGTTGGCTTTAGGGCACTAGGTATAGAATACCCCTCGGGCTTACTAGCTCGAATCAATAGGCTACGAGTTAAGACTAGCTTTACAACGAGCTTCTTTGCCCTTCCCACCTTTTGATGCGAAACTCAATGCTTGCTTAGGCAAAGAGGCCCGGATTACTCAGTGAGAAGTACTTGGAAACTATTTTATTAAAATAAATTTTTATATGAAGAAACGTATAGTTACCCTACACAAGCCTATAAAAAGTAGACTTTTCTTTGATGCTAGTAGAAATAATTAGAAATGCTCCAAGAAAAAAATTTTATGTTCTGGACTTAACTCTTTATTGAATTTTCTTAATACTTGATTCCTCAATATCTCATAGATTCTCTGATCTGTGTATCAATTTTCTTTTTAAAAATGCTTAGTTTAATTCGATTCTTAAGCATAATCAAGTATCTAAATACTAAATACTAACTTTTTTCGAGGACTTAAAATTTTAAAATTTTTATTTTTTCTCCCCCCAACTTAATCGACATTGTCCTCATTGTCCTCAATGGAGAAGAAGAAAAAATAAAGGATGTAATAAAGAACATGAAAGAATACACCTAATTTTATTTATTTATTTATTTATTTTATTTTATTTTTTTGGTCCAGCACATGCCTTTGAAAATTTGAGCTCTCCCTCCAACTTATTCAAATTATCCTAAAAAAAATAAACTAAAAAGATAAATTAGATAAAAACTAAATATTGGGTTGCCTCCCAACAAGCGCTAAGTTTACCGTCTTCAGCCAGACACAATGTAGCTCACTATCCTGTGTCGAATATTGGATTGACAAATTCCAATGGTTTTGGATTGCCAATCTCAGAAAGTTGATTTATAATCCCATTATTGATATAATTCACTTTGTTAATTTTTAGGGATATAATTTTATGATTCCATTCTCAGACCCATGTTTATTAAGAATTTCTCCTATTTGTTCTTCTAAAATGCTCATGAATGGAGTTTTAGGAGTTAAGTTTGATTCAATGGGTGCTGGAATGGTGACTAAAGGCGGATTTTAATTCTGGAGGTAAATTAATGTGATCCTGCTTAAACAACTCCATTGACATTTCATTACATGCCTTTTGATTTTTATAAGAAGAACCAGCTTCTAGGGTTGAAGGGAATAGGACATTAGGTTTATAAGTCTCGGGTAAATCATCTATTCTCTTTTTCCTTATTTCTATCTCATTTAAACTGGAACTAGCATCAGTACTAATTCCTGGCTTGGGTTCTTCTATGTGGTTAGTCTCAGTACTAACCAGTTCCTCTAAATTTTTATTTTGGCTAGCATCAGTACTAGCCTCTCTCACCTGGTCTTGGTATGGGTCCATAAGAATCCTATAGCTTTTAAGTTCAGGAATTACTTTGGTATTCTCAAATTGGGGATTCTTAGATGAAACATTAGATTGATAATTTAATCCAGGTGGTTGGTGGTCATTAGGTGGGTTGTTTGAAATTGGTAGGTTCGGTAGTTGATCTAGTTCTCTCCTCATGTTAGACTCAACTAATTATCCTATTTGAGCTTCTAGTCTGGCGATAGATTGCTGTTGAGTTAGAATTAATTATTGAAGTTGGTTAAATCTATCATCAGCTAGATTGGTCTGTTGAGGAGGTGGGTATGAAGGCTGATTATAATATGATGGCTGGTTAAACTGACTAGGCTGACCATTATTATAGGCATAATTTTGATAATTTTGCTCAAGTAAAATTTGGGTCTGAGCCTGAGTCTGTTGGGATGTCCAAGAAAAATTAAAGTTACTCCAATCTGAATTATATGAATTTGAAAATGGGTCATTAATCAATTTGGAGTATCCTTGAGTAGCTTGAACTTGTTCTTGGATAAAATATGAAAACTGTGCAGTCATAGGACATTCACTTACATGATGGGTTGGACTAGCACAGATTGAATAATTCTCCTGATAATTAGAAGATGATGTGAATTGTGCAGGAGATTGTTGACCTAGGGTTAGGAGTTGATCTATTTTCTGAGCAAGAAGGTCAACTTTATCTAATTTTTGGACTATTAGATTCATATTAGCCATTTGATTATTATGTTTAATGTGAATCAACCATTCAATTAATGTTCAACTAAATCAGAAAAAAATGATTTCCTACCATGCATGTATTAGTGTAACCCTAATGTATGGTTTTAAAAAATTTTTAAAATATTTTTTTTTTTATTATTATTATTATTTTATTATATTAAAAATTAATTTTTTTTAATTATTTTATTTTTAATTTTAATTTAATTTAATTATTATTTTTAATATTTTTTTTAGTTAGTTTAATTTAATTTTTATTTTATTTTATTTTATTTTTTAGAGGAGAAAGGAGAAGAAAGAAAAAAAAGAAAGTTCTAAAGAAGAGGTCCTAAGGAGTCCTAGAACTAAGAAGAAAGAGAAGAATTAGGTTTAATTAGGTTTGATGTTGGTTAGCAATCAAGTTGGTCAATCAATCCTGACTAAGGGTTATCCTAGATCTAGACAGCTCCTAACTGCCAAGGTCACCTTCAAGCCCTCCAAGTGTAGGATTAGCCAATCAACTAGCCAGGTAAGTGTAAGGTTGGTGGGAGTCCCCCCGTTGCTTGCCTTAGACACCAATTGTGCTTGGCCAGGTAAGCGAACGGAACCAATTAGAAACCACCTTCCTTCGGGCCCAATCGTCCCTGAACCACTTTCCTAGACACCAGTCAAATTGACTTATCCTAACCGGTTCAACTCTTAGGATTCCTTATCCTATTGAGCTCGAGTTCCTAGGGTTGATGTCTAATTGATTTTAAAATTAAAGGCTTAGGTCAATGCAGGATGTTGGTTGGTTGTTTGTGGGCTAAGGAAGGGTGATCAAATCCCCACCTTATCTTGTTTAATTGGGTTGTGCCCTTAATTTGATTTAATATAAATATGCATGAAAAAAAAAAAAAAATTCAATCAAAGGGTTTTATGCAATTTAAACTAGATGCATGCAACTAATTAAATTATGAAAGGCTTACCTTGCCTCCAGCAATCACCAAAAAAATAAAAATAAAAATAAAGATAAAAATAAAACTAATATGATGCATGCTCTAAGCAGTTAAGATTTCTAATCTTATCATGAGGCTTTTAATTAGATTTAAATGAATATTTTTTTAAATTAATTTAAAAATAAAATAAATAAATAAATAAATAAAAAGGAAAGAGGACTAGGGTTAGGATTGATCTCACCAAAATTTGATGCTTTCTTCGTTTTCTCTTTTTTTTTCTACAAAATAAATAAAAAAAATTAGTAAGCAATATTAAAAAAAAATAATTAATTTACAAAAAAAAATCAAAGAAATCAAAGAAAAAAAAATAGTATCTATTCCTTCCCCGGCAACGGCGCCAAAAACTTGGTGCGTTTGCCGAAATTATTTTTAATAAATCAAAGAAATCAAAATCAAAAATCAAAAACCTTCCCCGGCAATGGCGCCAAAAACTTGATAGGTACGCGATGTTGTCGTTAAGACACCGTGTTTATCAGTTTAATCCGACTTCTTAAAATCATTGAAAATTGCGTAGATAGTAGTGAGTCGGGTCGAATCCACAGGGAAGGTAGTGTTTTTAGATTTGAAATCTTTGATTTTATAAAAAAAAAAAATAAAAAAAGAAGAATTTTAAGATCAAAAGTGAAGTCGGAAAATAAAAGCGAAAATTAAAAGATGCAGAGATTTAAACTTGGTACTAAGATCTACTAATTAGATCTTAGCATCTACTTGCAAAAAAATAATAATTTAAAGTGCAAAAATTAAATTGCAATAAAAATAAAAAGCAAGAAATTAAAATGCAAAAATAAAATTTTTATTAATTAAAATTTTAAGAATTTAAATACATAAAATTTAAAAAGAAAATAAAATAGCCTGATCTCTGATCTTGGATCGGCATTGGCAGAAAGATGGTGTAGAAGCTCGGCTCTTCTTCTCGGCACCCGTTGCTTCGAAGCAGCCTTTAACCCATAGCCTGGCTTCGCCCTGTACCAAAGCTTCACCTTGATCGGAGATATTGATTTTCTGGATGGCCTGGGGTCCTTTTTATAGAGCTAGGAGGGCTGGATATTTTTTCTAAAGGCAATATGGGACTAATAGCCTTTGTAATCATAAAAATACAAAGAAATTCGGAATAAAATTTCAAATCAAAATAGCTCTGATATGACTCTGCTAAATCTGATAAAATCCAGCCATTCAATAGGAATCCAACGGTCCAAAAATCATCAAAATCGGATGCAGATAAGCTCAGATCGGGTCGGATTAAATTCTGGCCGTTGGATCGCGCTTGATCGAGGAAATCTGGCCGCAAATCGCGCTTCGGGAGTCTTGATCACCGCCGGCAGCATTCTGGACCGTCGGATCATCGCCTGGATCGAGCGCTGCCGTCCGATGGTGATCCGCGTGATGTTTGTATCTGAATAAAATTCGGAAGCAACCACAGCCGTCCGATCCTGACCGCAAACAACCACATCCGTCCGATCGCGCAATAACTGTTCCCATGGACCGCGTGGACCGGCCGCACCGCACACCGCAACCAATCAGCGCCGCTGTTGTCGGACGAAAAGACTGAATTACCCTTGTGAGCCGCGATAAATTTCTGTAGACCCTTTAAGGGGTCTAGGTCCACCACGTGGCAATCTCTGATTCGCCGGATTTTGCTGAGCTGGCGGTCCACGCCTGGATCGTGGACCGGCTGATGGCTTCAACGGCTGAGTCGGCTTGATGGCTTCGGCTTGGCTTGGTGGCTCGGCTTGCGGAGCCGGCTGAGCCATTTTCTTTTTTTATTTAATTTTTATTTATTTTATATTTTTTTAAAAATTTATATCTTTTTTATTTTAGCTCCATTTTTCTTGAAATTTATTTCGTTGTGATCAGAAAAATGAGCTCTTTCTATTGATAATAAAATTTTATTTTTTAATTTTTATTAATTTTTATTATTTTTTAATTAATTTTTTTTAATTAATAAAAATATGAATTTTTTAAAAATTATATATAAATTGATTATTAATTCTTAAAAATTAATATCAATTAATTGATAAATTAATACTTTTATTGGTGAATTTATGATGCTTATCACTTACATTAGGATGTGATTTTTTTCTTATTCCTAATGGACTTTAGGGGCACATTAGGATCGTTGATAGGGCCTCTTTTCTTATTCCATTTTAATTTAACGAGGCCTTCGACTTCACTCATGTTAGGATGAGGTTTTCCTCTTGCTCTTAACGGACTGTAGGAGCACATTAGGATCATTGGTTGGACCTCTCCCCTTATCTCATCTTAGTTTAATGAGGCCTTCGATCTTGCTCACATTAGGATGAGGTTCTCCTCCTATTTCTAATGGACTGTAGGAGCACATTAGGACCGTTGGTTGGGCCTCTCCTCTCATCTCGTCTTAGTTCAACAAGGTCTTCGATCTTACTCACGTTAGGACGAGGTTCTCCTCCTGTTCCTAATGGATCACTTTAGGTCGCTTCAGAAAGTTATTAGTCATTACATAAATTTTGCGCCAAGAAATAATGATGTTAAAATAGGAAAATTTTAGTGAAGGAAAGTTATTGGTAGTACATTTTTAAGTTTTCTGAATTCCAAGACCACGGGAGTGTTGCTCCTTCAAGCTCCTTCAAGTGACAAGTCCCAAGTTTGACGACCTCCTCTACTTTATATGGACCTTCCCAATTCAGGGTGAGCTTTTCTTGATCTTGAGGTTATGAAATGAACACTCGTCGGAGCACCAAGTCCCCCACTCGGAATGCTTTGCCTTTTACTCTAGAGTTATAATATCTAGCTACTCTTCATCTATAGGCCGCTATCCGAACTTGGGCTTCTTCATTTTTTTCTTCTAGTAGATTGAGGTTGACTCTAAGGTCTTGTGAATTATGCTGCTCACTGAAGGCCACGATCCATGCTGATGAAAGTTTAAGCTCTATTAAGATGACTGCCTCCATTTCAAATACCAGGGCAAATGGTGTTTCCCCAATTGGTAGCCTTTGAGTAGTTCGATACGGTCAGAGGATGTGGTAGAGTTCGTCCTCTCAGATCCCCCTTGCTCTTTCAAGCCTTTTCTTGATGCCTTAAAGTAAAATTCTGTTGGTTACCTCTACTTCATCATTTTCTTATGGATGGGCCATTAACGTGAAGTGATGGGAGATGCTTAGATTCTCACAGAACTTGGCAAACCTCATTCCAACAAACTATCGCCTGTTATCTGTTTGAGAGTTCAAGATAGATCAAACCGATAGACGATCGACTTTCAGATGAAGTCGTATACCTTAGCCTCAGTAATTTTCACTAATGGTTCAGCCTTGACCCACTTGGTGAAGTAGTCGATTACAATCAGGAGGAACTTTCATTGTTCGAAGGCCATTAAAAAATGGCCAAGTATATCCATTCCCCACTATGTGAATGGCCAAGGTGCGCTAAGTGGAGTAAGCTCGAAGGTTGGCTGTCTCTGTACGTTTGCATTTCTCTGACAGTGGTCACATTTTTTGACATACTTTATAGAGTCATGGTATAAAGTCGGCCAATAGTATCCCTACCGAAGTAGTCTCTAGGATAAGGATCTGGCTCCTACATAACTTCCGTAAATTTTCTCATGCACTTTCCATAATGCGAAGTCAGCCTCTGAAGGTCAGAGACATCTTAAAAGCGGTAGAGAGTACGACCTTTTGTATAGCTTGCCTTCATATAGAACATATCGAAAAGCTTGATTTCTGAGTTTTCGAGCTTCTTTCATATCGTGAGGGAGAGCTTCATCTTTAAGGTAAGCAACCAACGGATCAATCCAGCTCGGCTCGTGCTCAACTTGCAGAACAGGCTGCGACTCCTCCGAGCTTGGGCACTTTAAAATTTTAAAAAATACTTTTTTGGGCAATTCGGTCGGAGCTGAAGTGGCCAATTTAGAGAGAAGGTCAGCTCTTGTATTCTCTGCCCTTAGAATCTGCTGAATACTAAAATTATTGAAGGCCGAAGTCAGATTTTTTACTTTCTCAAGATATCATGTTTTTCTCCTAGGCTTCATAGTCACTACTAACCTGTCTGACTACCAGCTGAGAATCACTGAAAACGTGGAGCCGGTCTGCCTCTAATTCTTTTGCTATTCTTAACCCAACGATCAGAGCTCCATATTTGATCCCATTATTAGTTGCAGTGAATTCGAAGCGTAGTGTATATTCGACGATGACTCCCTCAAGATTAACTAAGATCAATCCCGCACCTGCTTCGACAGCATTGGATGAACCATCTACATACAGGACCCAAAAATCTTCGGAAGGGTTGGTGCTCTCTTTGGGGGGGGGGTCGGTTGCAACCATGGAATGCTGATTTCATTCTGTTCAGGCTCGACTTCCTCTGGAATGGTGCACTCTACTATAAAATCTACTAATATCTGGGCTTTGATCGACGGTCGGGATTGGTAGTTGATGTTAAATTTCATAAGCTCGATCGCCCATTTTATAATTCTTTCGGAGACATCCGTTCGATGAAGGACTGCTTTAATTGGTTGATCCGTGAGGATAGTTATGGTGTACCCCTGAAAGTTAGGTCGGAGCCTCCTAATAGCAATTAGAAGAGAGTAAGTCAATTTTTCTAATTTAGAATATCTGATCTCTTCATCCCCCAGGACCCAGCTTATGTAGTAGATCGATCACTGTATTTTCACTTCTTCCTTGACCAGGACCGTGAAGGAACTAGATCTAGGATTTCACGGATAGATCTTGAAACTTTTTCAAGATCATACAGCGAAAGACTTAAATAAATTAAATATTTATTTAAATAAATATGTAAACACCTAAATCTCAGATCTATTACATGATAAAGGCATGATATTAAATTAAAAATTAAAAATATAAAGGAGAAAAAAAGGTTGATCACATCAACCTAGATCTATACTACATCTAATGCAGGTATGAAATCAATAGATCAGATCTATTACCTATGCAAGTTAGACATTGTAACTTGCTGATCCAGACTTGAGGATGAAGTCACGAGCTGTGCACATATCCGACCTCTAGGAGTCATCCATATGAGCCCACAAACACGATCTGAGATCCTGATACAGAAAATCAGCATAGAATGCTAGTACTGTGCTGATCTCTCTTCGATGGTCGATCCGATGCTTTCTTCTTCAAAACTTGGACTCTCCAAAATATGAGAAGGAAGAGGAGAGTTTTCTAGTCTGAGACTCTCTCAAAAAAAACTCAAAAGATGAAGGAGAGATGAAGAATAAAATAGTCCTAGAAGAAGACCCTCTTCTTCTTCTTTTTTCTCTCACATAGACACCTATTTTGGTGCCTATGGAACCCCCATGCCCAAGGACCTTTTTTTTTCAATTTTTGTATACCTCAAACCTTTTGCAAAGCTCTATATTCTATGAAAAAAAAATCAGACCAAAATTTATTCTAAATTTATAGAAAAAGAAGAGTCCTTGTCTAGGTCAAAAACTAGACAAGGCAGGACCAGATTTGGCAAGTGGTTCGGCACCTCTCTGATTTTTTTTGGTAAATCCAGCAAGGAGAGGCACACAAAAAGCCTCTCACTCATGTGGAATTAGAGAGAAAAAATAGGGGATGGGTGGCATACATGGAAGGAGATGTTTTGGTTTATAAGGATTCTATAGAATCCTAAATCAAAACTAACTTCCTTTTAAACTTGGTCAACCACCAAATAACCATATGAGAATAAGAGGGATAGAAGGGGCTTACATGAAGACTAGAGAGAGACTCTCTGTCGCATAAAAAGAGGGGGCATGGGGCATGGTGGGCTAAGGTGGCGCAAGATGGAATCCTAGTCTCACTAGGATTCTATCCATGACTTGGTCAAACATGGTTTCTCAAACCAAATTAAATCAAAACCATATCAACTAAATTAAATTAGGTTCTAACCCAATTAAGAACTTAATTAAATTAGATTAAACTAGATTTAATTCTAATTTAATTTTTTAATCAAATTAGAAAATTGAGTTGATCCAAGTCCTAGTTATACTAGGACTAGTTCTTTCTTGCTCTTGGCTTATTCAATAAGTCAATTGGACTTGATCCAATCAAGCCCAAACCAAATCTAATTAAATCATATATAATTATACTTAATCTTAATCCTCTGGTTTAATCAAATTAAGCCAATTAGCATTTAAATTACTAATCGATCTTCCTATA
Source organism: Cocos nucifera (assembly GCA_006176705.1). Taxonomy (NCBI): domain Eukaryota; kingdom Viridiplantae; phylum Streptophyta; class Magnoliopsida; order Arecales; family Arecaceae; genus Cocos; species Cocos nucifera. Next base: position 7,553 of record QRFJ01002129.1, on the reverse strand, counting down.
ATATTTGCACTAGGTCAAACATCAACCGTATTAATCTTTTAACCCTAAAATGATTCTAAATCACTGATCAACCATCTGATCGGAATATGAACTCTAATGTGTATGACCTCATGGGTCTGAACCTAAGTCGATAGTATAGGAATAAATTTTTGTACCAATCGAAGTAACCATACAGCAATAATATCCGATACTCGGATAGGTCGAAGGTATAGAACACCATCCTTGGAACCCATACAGATATAGTTTCCATATAATTCATCCCCTTGATAGTAATGCTCGTAGGACACCTCAGAGTTTAACTGTCAACTCTGATCAGGTTGTCCACATTGTGTTTCAAAATATCAAATCCATCTGATGGATTATCCTGGCCAAGATTTTGCTATATTGAAATACAGTGATACATTCTTCTCTAACTCTTGGAGTGGTTAATTCCATCTTGATCACACTCCAACTTTGTAAGTACTTGACTGTGCCTAAAAGCCTTTCATTGTTGAATTAAAAATTTAGTTAGTCCGGTACCAAAGCACAGTGAGTTGCTTGCAAGCCACTGAGATGATCTCAAGTCTAAGGGACACTTATACCGATATCCCATTAGAGACATTCTCGATAGTAGAATACTCTGAAGTTGATCACGTTCAATGACGATGTACCCATACTATTAGATATATGTGCCCTAGAAGCCAGAATTGGCTGACACTTGTAATACACATCTAGGGGCAAAATTGTAATTTTGACTATAATTAATGAAATGGGTTATTTTTCTATCACACATGTGTATTTAGTGTCTGTGATACATCCTTTGAGTTAATGGTAATGATAATTCATATTTTCAAGAGTTGAAAATTTAAGACATGAATAATCATTATTAACTCATAAACAGCTCCCGACCATAGGATCATCACGAGGATGGTGATTGATCCGGAAGGTTGGTGTACGATCGCTTCTCTTTAGTAGATGAGTCTTGAGTCTACGGTGTGGAGACACCGGAGCGAGAGTACAGGTACTCGTTAGAGAACGAGGGCACTGAGCGTGACCACCTCGAGTAGTCATTAGGAAGTCTACCTTCTCGTCAATGACTGACTCGATGCTGCAGTAGTGTGTCTGGTTCTTTGACCTGAGATGCATCGGCAGTTCACCTTGAGGGTGTTATAGTTTGACTACACCATTACTCGGTCTCCTAGCCATATGGAACCCTGAGGTGTATGTTGGCTATAGCATGTTCATTGTAGGAACTGGATTGCATCAAGATGGGATCTATCTACCTCGGTGGTAGAGGAGTAGCCCTATGATGATCATGAGAATCAAGTCCAGAAATCCATGGCCATGGTAGAGTGAAATAATAGAAAGAGTTTCTATTTAGATTTTCACATTGGACTCGAATCGAATGATTACATCATATGACAGAGACTAGGGTTTGACGAGTTCACCTTAACCCTAATCTGATCGGGGCTCAAGATAGAAGAACTTAATCACACAGGTAGCTGCACCAAGAGGTTCGCATTCAGCTCTGATGGGTTGCCACCATATACTGCTAGGTGTCACTGGTGGATTTTGGGAGCAATTAGAATGATTTAGATGATCGATCATTCTAGCTGTTCGAATCAGAAGAGTTCTGATCCATCGAAAGGAGTTTCGATGATGTCTATGATAGAGATCATGACATATCCCATTACCATACAGAACTGAACCTAACTGGGTCACACAAACAAGGGTTTGAATCTGGTGATCATCAATTGAACTGATCTAGTTCAATTGATCTGAATGAGATTCAATTAGGTTCAAGGAAATCGTGCTAGCACTCGATTGAACCTAACGTTCTTCTTTTACTATCATAAATAAGTTGTCCTGACTGAGCCAAAGGAGTTTGTGCTCAATCAGAGGCCTTCATATGGTCTGACTGGAGGTTGTCCAAGTCAGAATAGGTTGTCTTATTTGTAAGACATTACCTGCCATTTTTGGTCACCTGCCATTTCTTGTTCTTTGACTTTGGTCAAAAGTCTACCTTTGACTGGTCAAACGTTGACCATTGACCCTTTGACTTTTGACCACATGTCATGCACCTATTGGAGAGCTGGTGGGGGCTTGTCCCCCTGCCAGAACCTGGCAAGGAGAAGGGCGCACGCCAAGGGTGGCGTGAGCCCAAGTAGGAGGCGCCTAGGAGTCCTTGTTGGACAAGGACTCCACCTCCCTTTAGGATTCCAATCAGAGTTCTACTAAGAATCCAGTTTGACTGGTCTTAGGCGCCCTCTAAGGAGGAATCCAGGGGTCTCTATTCCAACCAATCAGATTTAGATCTGATTTCACAAAGGGTTGTGATTGGTTGAGAGGAAGAGGAGTTGGATCACAAGAGGTCTATAAATAAGACCCTGCGCCCAACCCTAATTCCAAGTAAAAGTCTTATTGAAAGAGATTTCCCACGTCCAAGGCTGCCTCTCCCCTCCTTCTCCATGCCATACTCTCTTCTCCCCTTGCTCTCCACGTCCAAAAGTGTTTTGGACTTAGTTTGGTGCGATTCAGATCAAGGAAAGGCGATCAAAAGCAAGAAGGCTGCGCTGCTGCAAAAGGACGACTGCAGATCTTCAAAAGAGTTTTGAAGATCCTCCAGATCAGATCCAGATCTGATTTTTGGAGGTGTGATAGAGAAGAAGAGGTTCTCCAGATCCAACCCGAGTGGATACCGGTAGAGGCCAGGCGCTTGCGTGGCTGAGATCCAGAACCTTCCGCTGCAATCAGGATCATCTACAGGGTAATAGGATTACCCAAATCAGGTAAATTAAATTTGATTTAATTTATCTTATTTTATTTTATTTATTAAAATAATAAGAATCAGATCTGAAACATATCAAGATCTGATTAAGATCAAGAGAAAATTTTTGAAATATATCTCTTGATCTAATCAGATCTGGACGAACCTGGACCGGGAAATCAGGATTTCCCTTCAACTGGTATCAGAGCCATGGTTCTAAATTGTTTAGATCTGATTTTAATTTTATTTTAATTAAAAATAAAGTGATTTCAGATGTCACATGAGATGTGATCAGATCTGAAATCAGAAAAATTAAAATTAAATGATTTGGATCTAAGAACATGAAGATATGCATGACTAGTTCTAGAATAGAATAGTTCTATAGAATAGTTTTGCATGTCTTTGATTTAATTTGATTAAATCATATTTTAGATCTTCTTATTTACTGTTTTTCTGATATTATAAGTGTTATAATAACATCTGATAAATAGCAAATAAAAATTATTTAATTTTAAATATCATATGAGATATGATAGATGCATGACTAGACTAGTTGTAGAATAGTTCTACATAATTGTCTAGATTAGAATTTATTTTGATTAGATCAATTTAAATCTAATTTTTTAGATTATTATGAGATAATTTAGATCTGAAAATATGCATGATTTGATACATGAGATGTATGCAAAATATGCCATGATTAGATCTACTTTATATATGAGATATATGATATAGATCTGATATTGTTTTGTAGTATTGAATGTTCCTGATTAAGGCGTTCCTCTTGGCCGTCCGGATCATAAGAACGAAGAAGGGTTTAAAGGCCCTCTCTTCCCATTCGATGGGGTGTTCTTATGACGTGTAGGGGTGCTGCGTGTTCGTCCTTAATCAGAAACCCAAAACTTACTTTCTGCAAAACCCTAGATCCTGAAACCCTAGGATTTATTGTGCATATTTTGTTTATGAACCCAACTTAATTAAGAATTAAGTTTATGGAATATTAATTAGGTCTAAAATTGAGAATTTCAGATCTAAGACATATTCATAATACTGGGTTCGGGCTTGGGTAGCTCAATTAGGTCTAAGCGGTTGATCAAACCGAATCAAGAGTTGGTTAGATGGGATCAACAATGCTTAAATTGACCAGCCTAATAGGATTAAGTCTGGGTCAAGATCGAGTCACGATCAAGCAAGACCTAATTAGGCTCAGAGGTTAGAGTCTGGATTGTAGGCTAACCCAATTGGTTCTGACTCAACAATTTGGTGTCTAAGGTAAGTTTGGCACAGACGACCGACTGGTTTTTAATTGGAAGCTACTCGACCTGAATGCGTTCTTGTGCGAGTTAACGGCATATTCCTTCCACCGGTCTCACTTACCTGGCCATATCTGTTGACACAGTTCTGATCTGAGGTGGTCAATAATCCGAGCTGACCCATGCCACTAGGTTAGTCATAATTGTTATGACTAAGCCAAGTCTAGTTTAATGAGACCTGAATCAATTCTCCCTAAGAAAAGATTAAGTCCGAGGTCTTCCACCATTGTAGACGTGCGGGCCCTTCCCGGGGTTGATTGTTCTCGGCTGGATACAGTGGCTCAGTTGCACCGGGAAGACGCAACCATGTCTATTAGGCATTGGATGCTATGGGCTGGAGGATGAGTTGGGCTCAATATTTCGGATACGGTGAGAGACCCAATTAGGAACCCAGTCTATGCAAATGGTGGGTCTGACTTAACTAAGGAGTGGATCAATATTCCGGATACGGTGAGATTCATGAATTAGAGACCAAGTTTGGGTGCACCATGATTAGAGAATCATTGAACAAGAGTTGTTCACTCATTGGCTAACCCATCACCAATAACTGTTAGGTGAGGTGATGAGTCAGTTGGTGAGACCGCACCACCCACTAGAAATCATTCAATCGCGGAGATTTTTCGCATCTCTACAGAGGGAGTGTAGGGATCCGAGAAAATAGTGGGAGCTAATTTGTTTAAAAATAAAATCCCTAAACAAATTGGTCAAGTCAAAATTACAGTATCTAACTAGAATCTTTGACTCTCTACAGGAAAATGTCTGCGTCCAACCCACTGGCACGTATCCTAGACACACATAGACTGACTGGACCCAATTATAAAGATTGGCTCAGGAACTACAAAATTGTTTTGGGTTCAGAGAAGTTAACACATGTTTTGGACCAGGACCCTCCCACCTTACCAGCTCGTCCATCCACTGAACAGAGAGCGTCTCTGGAAAAATGGATTGACGAAGACAATAAGGCCAGATACTACATGTTGGGCTCGATGTCTGATGAGCTCCAGCGCCAACATGAAGATATCGGGACTGCTCGCCAAATGTTGGCTCACCTACAGGAGATGTTTGGTGAACAGAGTCGCGCAGCCAAATATCAAGTCACGAAATGACTTTTTAAGGCTAAGATGCGTGATGGGCAGTCAGTCCAAGATCACTGTCTCACAATGATCAAGGACATGGAAGAGCTTGAGAAGCTCGGTGTGAAGTTGGACTTGGATTTGCAGAACGATATTATTCTGCAATCCTTGACTGATGCATATGGGCAATTCATCATGAATTACCACATGCATAAACTTCAAAATTCCTTGGCCGAGTTGATGAATATGCTGGTTACCGCTGAGCTTTCTATGAAAGGTTCTAAAGGCTCAGTTCTTGCTATGGAACGGACTTCTTCCAAAAGAAAGTCTTATGGAAAGAAAAAGAAGTCTGTGAAAAAGCAAAAGGTAGAAGGATCAAAGAAGAAGAAGGCAGAATCGAAGAAAAAGGCGATGCAAAGGAAAGTGTTTCCATTGCAACAGCGACGGCCATTGGAAGCGGAACTGCCCTACTTACCTGGCCACCCTAAAAGAACAAGAAGGAAGGTCCTTCTGGAGGTATGCTCGTTATTGAGTCTAACCTTACAGTTTCTTCTGCATCCAGTTGGGTGCTTGACTCTGGTTCTAGTGCTCATCTGTGCACTTCTATGCAGGGTCTTGAGGATAGTAGGAGGCTGAGGGATGGAGACATGATCCTACGCATCGGTAATGGAGCAAGAGTTGCTGCAGTAGCCGTGGGGAACATACCTCTGCGATTACCATCTGGTTTAGACTTAGTTTTAAAAGACTGTATTATGTGCCTGCAGCTAGCAGAAATTTGATTTCTGTTTCATGCTTAAGCACAGAAGGTTATGTGATCACCTTCTTTAAGGACATTGTAACATTCTTTATGAAAGAAATAAAATTGCAAATGGTTTCCTTGTTAATGGTCTTTATCAGTTGCATATTTGATTACCTGTTTTAACTATCGAGCAAAAACATGAATGCCAAACGACCTAGGATAGTCCAAACGATAGATATCTATGGCACCTGAGATTAGGTCATATAGCAGAAGATAGGATTAACAAATTGGAGAAAAATGGGCTATTGAGTCCATTGACTTTTGAGTCATATCCAACTTGTGAATCTTGTCTTCAAGGCAAAATGACTAAACTCCCTTTGTTTGGACATGGGGAGAGGCCACAGATCTCCTTGCCCTAGGTACATACTGATGTGTGCGGCCCATTCGATGTGTCGGCTAAGGCAATTTGTCTACTTCATTACCTTTACCGAAGATCTGTCTAGGTATGGGTATGTGTATCTTATGAGACACAAGTCTGAAGCTTTTGAAAAGTTCAAAGAATTCAGACATGAAGTAGAAAACAAACTGGAAAACCCATTAAGGTTCTTCGATCAGATCGAGGAGGTGAATATCTTAGCCGGGAATTCCTAGACTATCTTAAGGAAAATGGCATAGTCTCTCAATGGACTCCACCAGGAACACCTCAACTCAACGGGGTTTCAGAACGGAGAAATCGGACTCTATTGGATATGGTTCGATCCATTGATGAGCTTCACAGACCTCCCAGATTTTCTTTGGGGACATTTCATTATTAACTTTCAATCTATTTACTGAATAGGGTTCCCTCTAAAACCGTTCCTACCACATCGTATGAGATATGGCACGGTAAGAAACCAAGTTTGAGTCATCTCAGAATTTGGGGTTGTCCGGCTTATGTCAAAAGACAACAAGCGGACAAGTTAGAGTTTAGGTTCTTTAGAGCTCGATTCATAGGATATCCTAAAGAGTCATTAGGATACTATTTCTACATTCCACAAGACCACAATTGTATTGTGAGTCGACATGCCATATTTCTTTGAAAAACAGGTTTATTCAAGATAGTGGCATTGGAAAGCAGATTAAGCTTGATGAGAAAGTCTCACAAGCAGAAAGAGCTAAGGACCAAGTGGAACCAAATCAGGTTGAGCCAATAAGAACACTACCTCCTCTACCTCGTAGATCGGAAAGAGTTTCCCGTCCCCCTGAAAGATACTTAGGTATTATTTCAGAGGACGTAGAGAAAATATTCCTCATAGGTAATGGTGCTCATGGTGATGATCCCAAAACCTACAACGAGCGATATCAGATATCGACTCTGGAGAAATGGCTTGAGCGAATGAAGTCAGAGATTGACTCGATGCACTCAAACCAAGTCTGGACCTTGGTAGATCCACCAGAAGGTATAGTACCTATTGGGTGGTAAATGGATCTTCAAGAGAAAGATTGGTGCAGATGGGAATGGTGGAGACATTCAAGGCTAGACTGGTGGCAAAAGGTTATAGTCAACGTGAAGGCATTGACTATCAGGATACCTTTTCCCCGGTAGCTATGCTAAAATCCATCCGCACATTTGCTTGCCGTTGCAGCCTATTTCGATTATGAAATTATGGCAAATGGACATGAAACGATATTCCTTAAATATC
>QRFJ01002128.1:256528-326467 GCA_006176705.1 Cocos nucifera | reverse complement strand
GTAAACAAAATTGCCTGCTAGCCGGGTTACATTAAATGGGCCGCACACATTCAGTATGTGTACTAGCGGCAGAGATCTGTGGCCCTCTCCCGATGTCCAACAAAAGGGAGTTTGGTCTTTTTGCCTTGAAGGCAGGATTCTTAAGTTGGATATGTGACTCGAAGTCAAATGGACTCATTAGCCCATTTTTCTCAATTTGTTGATCCTATCTTCTGCTATATGACCAATCTCAGGGTGCCATAGATATTCTATCATTTAACTATCCCTAGTTCGTTTGGCATTCAATTTGCGTCGAGAGTCTTAGAACAGGGCTACCATCAATATTGTAGTGAATAAAGACCATGTAATAAGCAAAACCATTTTTGCAATTTTATTTTTTCATAAAGAATGTTTCAATGGTCCTTAAGAGGTTAATCACATAGCCTTCTTGTGCTAAGCATGAAACAGAAATAAAATTCCTGCTAGCTGCGGGCACATAAAAAGTCTTTCAAAACTAAGTCTAAACCAGACTGGTAATCGAAGGCGGTATGTTCCCTGGCTACTTGCCAGCAACTTCTTGCTCCATTACCGACGGTAGGATCATGTCTTCCATTCCTAGCTCCTACTATCCTCAGACCCTGCGATGGAAGTGCACAAGATGAGCACTAGAACCAGAGTCAAGTCCACTAGATGCAGAAGAAACCGTAAGGTTAGACTCATAACTGAGCATACCTCCAGAAGGACCTTCCTCTTGTTCTTTTAGGGTGCCAGGTAAGTAGGGCAGTTCGCTTCATGACCGTCGCTTTGCAATGGAAACACTTTCCTTTGCTAGCGGGCTTTCATTCTTCGGCTCTGCTTTTTCTTCTTGTTCCTTCCACTTTTGGTTATTATTAGACTTATTTGTTTCTTTCCATAGAGGGACTGTTCTTTTGGAAGAAAGTCCGATTCCATAGCAGAAACTGAAGCTTTTAGTCTTTCATAGAAAAGTCGCGGTAACCAGCATATATTCATTAATTCGGCCAAGGAGATTTTGAGTTATGTTGCATGTGGTAATTCATGTGGGAATTGTCCAGTATGCATCAATCAAGGATTTGCAGGAATAATATCATTCTGCCAGGCCCAGTCTAACTTGCAGCACGAGGCTTCTCAGTCTTCCATGTCCCTTGATCATTATCAGATAGTGATCTTGGACCTGATGCCCATCATTGCATCTTAGCCTTAAAAAGTATTTCGTGACTTGAATCATTTGGTGTTGCCAACTCTATTCTCCAGAATATTCTCCTGCACGGTGAGCCACATTTGGCGAGCAGTCCGATATCTCATGTTTGGCGCTGGAGCTCATAGAATTGAGCCCATTAAGTAATATCTTGGCTGATGTCTTCGTCTATCCATTCCCAGAGATGCTCTGTGTCCAATAGATGATGGGCTAGGTAAGGTGGGAGGGTCCTGGTCCGTTACATGGATTAATTTCTTGGAATCCAAAACTATTTTGTATGTTCCTGAGCCAATCTGTTAAATTAGGTCCAGTCATCTATGTGTTGTCAAGGATACTGCAAGGTTGGATGTAGATATTTTTCTATAGAGAGTCAAAGATTTGTTAGTACTGTAACTTTGACTTGAGTCAATTTATTTAGGGATTTATTTTTAAACAATATTAGCTCCCACTATTTTCTCGGATCCCTACACCCCTCTGTAGAGATGCAAAAATTTTCATGATTATTGAATTTCTAGTAGTGGTGCGGTCTGCACCAACTACTCATCCTCACCTAACAGTTATTGGTGATGGGTTAGCCATGAGTGAACATCTCTTGTTCAATGATTCCTCTAATCATGGTAGCCACCCAAACTTCTATCTTCTAATCGATGAATCTCACGCTATTCAAATAGTGAGGTCCACTCCTTAGTTATAGCGACCACCATTTGCATAGACTGGTGTTCCTTAATTGAGTCTCTCACTATATCGAATATGAGCCCAACTCATCCTTCAGGCACATAGATCCAATGGCCTAATTAGACATTGTTGCGTTTTCCGGTGCCAACTGGCCACTGTATCCAGCCAGAGAACAATCAACCTCGCAAAGGGCCCGCACGTCTACCAATAGTTGGAAGACCTCAGACTATAATCTTTTCTTAGGGAGAATTGATTCAGGTCTCATTAAATAGACTTGGCTAGTCCATAACAATTATGACTAAACCTTAGTGGCATGCGGTTAGCTCGGATTATTGACCCCTTAGCATCAGACACGTGTCAAAGATATGGCCAGGTAAAGTGAGATCGGTGGAAGGAATATTGCCATTAACTCATAACAAGAATGATTCAGGTCGAGAGCTTCCAATTAAAAACCTAGTCGATCGTATGTGCCAAACTGTACCTTGGACACCAAATTGTTGAGCCAGAACCAATTGGGTTTGCCTACATCCAGGACTCTACCTCGTGAGGCCTATTAGGTCTTTGCTTGATATTGACTCATCTGTGACCCGACTTAATCCTATGTAGGCGATCCAATTTAGCATGTATGTGATCCCATCTAACCAACTCTTGATTCGGTCTTGATCTCAACCGCTTAGAACCTAATTGAGCTACCAAGCTCCAGAGCCCAGTATTATGAATTATCTAGATTTCTGAAATTTCTCAATTTTAGACTAATTAATATTCCATAAACTTTATTCTTAATTAAGGTAGGGTTCGATAAACACACATATTGCCGCAATAATCCTAGCGATTTCAGGATCTTAGAATTTTACAGAAAGTAAGTTTTGGGATTTTCTGATAAGGACGAACACGCAGCACCCCTACACATCATAACACGCCCACTCGAATGGGAAGGGAGGCCTTTTAAACCCGTTCTTGCATTCTTATGACCGGACGGCCAAGAGGAACGCTTAATTAGGAACATTCAAATACTCAAAACAGTTCAGATCTGATATTCATATATCTTCATTATACAAAGTAAGATGCTAATCTGAATATTTTGCAGTACATCCATGTATTGATCATTGCATATTTTTCAGAGTTTAAATTAATCTTCTAATTGAATTCTCAAAAAATTAGATAAATTGATTCTAATTCAAAATAGAATTCTAATCCTAGACCAATTATGTAGAACTATTCTGAACTAGTTCAGGACATTCATCAATTCAATTCTAACATTATGATGGTTTAAAATTAAATAATTTTTTTATTTACTATTGGTTTTAAATATTATTATAATACTTATAATATTAAAAAATAGTAATATAAAAGGGAATAAGATATGATTTAATCAGATTAAATCAAAAACATGCAAGACTGTTCTATATAGACTATTTCTATTCGTAGAACTAAGTCGATACATATCTTTATCTTAGATCCAATCATTTATATTTTAATTTTTTTTGATTTTAGATTGATCGATATCTCATGTTGATATCTGAAATCAATTATTTTTGATTAAAAATAAATTTAAATTAGATTCTTAACATTTTAGAATCATAGCTCTTATACCGTTGAAGGAAAAGCCTTGATTTTTTGGTCCACGGTTCGTTTCAGAATCCTGATCAGATCAAGAGATTATATTTCAAAAAATTTTCTATTTGATCTATATAGTCTGCAGATATTTCAAATTTGATTCATATTATTTTAATAATAAAAATAAAAATAAGGATATTAAATCAAAATTTAATTTACCCTGATTTTGGGCATAGATCTTTACCCTGTTGATGGATCTGTTTGCTTGCGGAAGGTTTTGGATCTTAGCCATGCAAGTGGCTGGCCTCTATCGGTATCCACACCGGTCTGGATCTGGAGTCCTCTGTCTTCCTATCCACATCTCCAAATTAGATCTGGATATGATCTGCGGAATCTTCAAAACTCCTTTTGAAGATCAGCAGGTCCTTCTTACAGCAGGCAGGCCTGTCTTGCCACCTTTCTTTGATCTATGGATTGCATCAACCAAGCTCCAAAACTATTATTGGAGCGTGGAGAGGAGAGGGAGAAGAAGCTTTGGCATTGGAGGGGAGAGGAGTAAGGCTTGGGCGCTATGGAAAAACTCCTTTTCAATCATCTTTGTTTAATTGGAGATTGGGACAAGGTCTTATTATAGACCTGGACTGTTGAGTCAGATTTCTCTTCTTCCAACCAATCACAACACTTTGTGAAAATCAGAGCCTAATATTTGATTGGCTTGGAATAGAGTCCCCTGGATTCCTCCTTAGAGGGGCCTTAGACCAGTCAAAGTTGGTTCCTTACGAAGGAATCTAATTGGAATCCAAAGAGATGGAGTCCTTATCAATAAGAACTCCTAGGCTCTCCAGCTTTGGGGCACATGCAGGTGGCGTGTTGCCGCTCCCTTGTGCTAGGTTCTGGTAGGGGGACAGGCCCCCCACCAGCTCTCCATAGGTGCGTACTGCGGTCCAAAGTCAAGTGTTCATGGTCAGTTTGACAGTAAAGGTAGACTTTATGACCAAGTCAAAGAATAAGAAATTGGCGAGGTGACAAAATGGCAAGTAATATCTTACAAAATAAGAGTAACCTTTCAACTTGGACAAACCTTCCAGTCAGGACTATGAAGGCCTCTAATTGAGCCACAAACTCCTTTGGCTAATAGGACAACTTATTTATGATAGTAAAAGAGAACGTTAGGTCAATCGAGTGCTAGACGATTTGGTTCTTGAACCTATTGAATCTCATTCAATCAATTTGAACTGGGATCAGTTTCAATTGATGATCACCAGTTCAAACCCTTGATTTTGTTGATCCAGTTAGGTTCAGTTCTGCGTATGGTAATTGGGATTGTCATGATCTCTATCATCGACATTCATCGAAACACTTCTTTCGATGGAGATCAAGACTCTTCGTGTACTTGAACAGCTAGTAATGATGCGATCTCTTAAATCATTCTAATTTTGCCTCCAAAATCACCATAGGACACCTAGCAGGAATATTGGTGGCAACCCATCAGAGCTAAATGCGAACCTCTTGGTGCAGTTACCTGTGTGATTAAGTTCTTCTATTCTGAGCCCGATCGTATTAGGGTTAAGGTAAACTCGTCAAAACCCTCAGTACTCTGTATATGATGTTCATCAGCGATTCGAGTGCCGATGTGAAAAATCCTAAATAGAAACTCTTTCTATTATTTTCACTCTACCAATGCCATCGGATTTCTGGCTTGATTTCATGATTATCATAGGGCTGCCTTACTTAATCGAGGTAGATAGATTACCATCTTCGATGCCATCCAGTCCTACAATGAACATGCTATGCCCAACATACACCTCAGGGTTCATATGGCTTAGGAGACTGGAGTTCAATGTGTAGTCAAAACTATAACACCCTCAGGGATGAACTACCGCATGCACCTTAGGGCAAGAAACCAGATACACTACTGCAGCATCGAGTCATGTATTGACGAGAAGGTAGACTTCTAATGATACTCGAGGTGGTCACGCTCAGTGCCCTCATTTCTCTAACGAGTATCTATACTCTCGCTCCGATGTTCCACACCATAGACTCAAGGACTCATCTACTAAAGAGAAGATTTGACAACCAACTTCTGGATCAATCCACCATCCTCGTGATGATCCTGATGGTCGGTGAGCAGATTATGAGTTAATAATGATTATTCAGTCCTTAAATTTTAATTCTTGAAAATATGAATTATCATTACCATTAACTCAAAGGATGTATCACAGACACTAAATATACATATGTGATAGAAAATAACCCATTTTATTGCTTTTAGTCAAAATTACAATTTTGCCCCTAGAGGTATATTACAAGTGTCAGCCAATTCTAGCTTCTAGGGCACATATATCTAACAGTTGCTAACTCTGTTTGCAAAGCAGAGTATATGGTAGCATCAGATGCAGCAAAAAAAGCTATGTAGCTGAGAAAGTTTATCACCAAGCTTGGAGTAGCACCCTCCATTGATGGTCCAGTCCTGCTCTAATGTGACAGCATTGGCACCATAGCTTAAGCAAGAGAACCAAAGGCACACCAGCAAACAAAGCACATTCTGCATTGCTTTCATTTGGTCCATGAGATCATGGATCGTGGTGACGTTGACCTTCAAAAGATCGATGGAAAGAAGAACCTAGCTGATCCCTTCACAAAGCCCTAGCAATCAAGGAGTTCGACATCCATAAGTCGAAGATGGGTATTAGATACTATATCGAGTGACTTAAGGATAAGTGAAAGTTGTTGAAAATTATGTTCCAAAGCCAATCGTCAGCCTATTGACGGTTGAGATATTATAATTGATTTATTAATTAATAAAAAATATTTTGGTATCTTTTTTCATCATAAGTTTATATCTTCAATGAACTCCATTGTTGTGATGAAGTCCTTAGGACTATTTAGTTTCGATAAAGAGAGGATTTATCGATTAGTTCTTAAATTTGTTCACGAACAAATGATATGTTGTTAATTAGGACGACAGCATCTATCGAGCATAGGTCGCTATATGCCATATGGGTTGGTTATCCTCTTAATCAAGGCATGTAGAGATATTGGTATGGCATACAGGTGAGATGTATGGATACATCATCATTGAATGTAACCAACTACAGAGCATTCTGCTATCGAGAATGTCTCTGATGGGACATAGGTATAAGTATTCCTTAGGTCTGAGACCACCTCAGTGACTTGCAAGCAACTCACTATGCTTTGCTATCGGACTAACTAAATTTTTAATTCAGTAATGGAAGGCTTCTGGGCATAGTTAAGTACTTGCTAAGTCAGAGTGTGATCAAGATGGAATTGACCACTATAAGAGTTGGAGAAAAATGTATCACTATATTTCAATATAGCAAAACCTTGGCTAGGGTAATCCATCAGATGAATTTTGATATTTTAAAAAATAAAATGGATAACTTGATCAGAGTTGATAGTTGAACTCTGATGTATCCTATGAGCATTGTGGTTAAGAGGGTGAATTATATGAAAACTATATCCGCATGGGTTCTAAGGATGGTGTTCTACGCCTTCGACCTATTCGACCGTCGGATATCATTGCTAGGTGGTCACTTCGATTGGTATAAAAATTTATTCTTGTACTACCGACTTAGATTTGGATCTATGAGGTCACACACATTAGAGCTTATGATCTGATTGGATGGTTGATCAATGATTAAGAATTATTCTAAGGTTAAACAATCAATACGATCGGTGTTTAACCTAGTGCAAGTATTGCAGGAGGATCGATTAGTAATTGGATTGCTAATTAGCTTAATTTAATTAAGCCAATAGGCTGAGATAAAATTTAATTAAATATAATTTAATTAGATTTAGTTTGGGCTTGATTGGATCAAGTTCAATTGATTTATTGGATAAGCTAAGTGCAAGGAAGAACTAGTCCTAGTCTAACTAGGACTCGAGTCAACCCAATTTTTTAATTTAATTAAAAAATAAATTAAGATTAAATTAAATTCAATTTAATTTAATTAAGTTCTTAAATAGGTTAGGATTTTATTTAATTGGGTTGATTTAATTTTGATTTTATTTGGTTAAAAGATCTTATTTGATCAAGTCAAAATAGGAGTCCTAGTGTGACCAGGACTCCTTATCTCCTTGCACCACCTTGGTCCCAATGCCCTCCATACCTATTTTTTAGATATTTTTCATGAAAAATCCATTTCTTTCTAATTTTCATGCACCCTCTCTCCCTCCAAGTCATATTTGGAAGTTAGGTGGAAGACCAAGTCAAAGGAGGAATTGGTTTTGCTTAGAATTCTATGAGATAGAATCCTTGTTGACCAAAACATCTTCCCTTGAGTGCCACCCCCTCTTTTAATTAATTATTCTCTTATTTCATAAAAATAATCTTCTTTTTTATGTGCCCTCCCTTGCTGGTCCATGCCAAAAATCATGGAGGAGGCGCCCAAGAGTTGGGTGCCCCTTGTCTTGCCCCGTTTGACCTTTCCTTGTCTAGTTTTTGACCTAGACAAGGACTCTATCTTTTTCCCTCTTTATTGGATGAATTTTATTTTAATTTTTTTGTAAAATATAGTTATTTGGGAGAGGTTTGGGGTGTGCAAAAATCAGAGGAAGAGGATCCTTGAGTGTGGGGTTCTATAGGCACCAAGCTAGGTGTCTAGGTGAGAGAAAAGAGAAGAAGAAGAGGGTCTTCTTTTATGGTTGTATTATTTTCAATTTTTCCTCCTTTATTTTGAGTTTTTTTGAGAGAGTCTTAGATCAACAAAATCTCATCTTTCTTCTCATACTTCGAAGAGTCCAAATTTTGAAGAAGAGAGCATCGGATTGATTGTCGAAGAAGGATTAGCATAGTACTAGCATGCTGTGCTGATTTCCTACATTAAACTTCAGATCAAAGATCATAGGCTCGTATAGATGACTCCTAGACATCGGATGCATGTGCGGCTCATGACTTCATCCTCAAGCCTGGATCAGCAGGTTAGAACATCTAAACTTGCTCAGGTAATAGATCTGATCTATAAACTTCATACCTTTATTTGATGTAGTGTAGATCTAGGTTGATTTGATCAACCTTTTTCTTTCTTATTTGATTTTAATTTTTGATTTAATATCATACCTTAATCATATAATAGATCTGAGATCTAGTTGTTTACATGATTATTTAAATAAATTTTAGATTTATTTAAATCTTTCGCTATAAGATTTTGAAAAAATTTCAAAATCTACCTGTAAAATCCTAGATCTGGTTCCTTCAAAAGAAATATGGATGAACAAGCTTTACCATATGCTATGGACTTATAGAACCACTAAGAGGTTATCTACTAGGAAGACTCCATTTGCTCTAGC
Organism: Cocos nucifera; assembly: GCA_006176705.1. Classification (NCBI taxonomy): domain Eukaryota; kingdom Viridiplantae; phylum Streptophyta; class Magnoliopsida; order Arecales; family Arecaceae; genus Cocos; species Cocos nucifera. The sequence goes on along the minus strand of QRFJ01002128.1, from coordinate 317,730 downwards.
CTTTGGAACTGAGGTGATCATTTCGATCGAACTTGGACTTCCCTCGATGTGAGTTGAAAGCTTCAATGAACAAATCAATTCATAGGATCTTAGGGCAAATCTTGATTTACTGAAAGAAAAATGAGAGAGAGCCCAAATTTGAATGGCTATTTATAGGCAAAAAGTAGCTCGACACTATAATTCTAAAGTCAAGAGTAAAATATTCAAGGTTGGAGACCTAGTGCTACATCAAGCAGAGATTTTTTAATCCCAAAGTCAAGAAAAGCTTGCTCTAAGTTAGAAAGATCCTTATGAAGTCAAAGAAGTTGTTCGACCAAGGACTTACCATATAAAGGAGCTTGGAGAAGCTACATTATCTCGACCGTGAAATTTAGAAAATCTATGGATGCACTATCAATAACCTCATTTTAATAAAAAAATTGTTAATTTAACACTCCTATCTTTTGTGCCAAGTTAAATTATGGCAGGAAATGATTGAGCTGAGCTTTATTTTTAAATAGAGTAGAAGGCCTTTGATTCTTAAAGAGGAGGTTAATCTCGTCTTAACGAGGGTGAAGGCCTCTAGTTCTTAAATATGAGGTTAACCTCATCTTAATGAGGGTGAAGGTCTCTGGTTCTTAAACAAGAGGTTAACTATATCAGGAACAAGAGAAGAACCTCATTCTAACATGGATGAAGATTCGTACGAGGGATACAAAGTTCTACGATTCTTAAATAGGAGGTTAATTATGTCAGGAATAGGAGGAGGACCTTATCCTGACGTGGTTGAAGATCCTTATGAGGGATATGAAAACCTTCGATTCTTAAACAAAAGGTTAACCATGTTAGGAACAAGAGGAAGACCTCATCCTGACATAGGTGAAGACACTTACGAGGGATACAAAGGTCTTTATTTCTTAAATAAGAGATTAACCATGTTAGAAATAAGAGGAGGATCTCGTCCTGACGTGGATGAAGATCGTTACAAGGGTCACGAAAACCTTCAATTTCAAAACAGAAAGATGTGCTTGTTCAAAAACATGTCCAAAATATCCTTATTCATAAACATGGGGGACATGTCTACAAGACACCGAATAGAAATTTTTGTTTCAGAACATTATCAACTAGGGCAGGACAAGAAAATAAGGAGACCAACAAGCACCAAACCAAGATAGAACACAAAAGGATAACTAAAAAGAATATTATTTCATTAAACTGAAGTTCATTACATAAATCCTCAAGACCAATTAAAATAAAAAGAGAAAAGGGGAAAGAAAAAATGAAGTCCTACTCAGACTTCAAACTACTAACTCTGGCCATTACAAGAGAATGCTTCAAGTCATTCACATTTTCTTCAAGTTTCTGCCTCACCTCCAAGCTTTCACTAAGCAGCTTATGAGCTTTCCGAGAGTCTTTCTCAGCTTCTCTTAGCCTTTTCTTCAAAATGGTGGACTCAGCTTCGACATCCTTTATAGCATTTTCTTGATAATTTATTTGGTTCCTCAGCTAAAGGAGCTCAGCCCTGTTCTTATCGTACACCTTAGTTAGATTTGCCAGGATATTTTTCATGGAGGCGAGCTTGCTCAGGTTTCCACTAAGGCCAGCTCGGGCATTATCCATCGGCCACTTTTGAAGTTGAGCTATTTCATCATTGGCTATCTAGAGTTTCCACTTGAGTTCGGTAATCTACTCGCACTAGCCAATTCAATAAGTATTTTATGCATCCTTGGCCACATGCAATTGGTTCTGAAGATCGAAGAACTTCTTGGACCAGTCCCATCCATATTCCCTCTAATTTTGAGTCCAAGCTGAGCCCTTCTCCAACCGTAAGATCTTCTCTCATGCTTCTTAAAGCTCAATTTCCAAAGAGCAGATCTTCGTAATTAGGTTCCAAGACTTCTTGCTGGCATGCTTCAATGCACGTTCAAGCTCTTTAGATAAATGATATTTCTTGAAAGTGTATTCTTTGAAAGCTTGCTTAGAAGCTTGATGAAGATGGTTGATCTCGACCGAGGCTATTGCATGATTATTTTTTAATTTTTGAAGTTCATCCTCTATTTTCTTTAGTTTCTTACTGATGTGCCAAACTTCTTTCCTTAAAGCTTTAATATGAAACTTCAGGAGGATGACCTGAGGTAGTGGTACAGCTTCGGCCTATGACTATGCTCGATGGCTATGTTTGTAAGCCAAACTCTGAATTATGCGCCCATCATGACACATGAAGATATATAAAAGAGAAGAAATTTAATTTCATTGATTGAAAAGTTTAAATACATAAATGTAAAAGAAAAAGAAAAAATACAACTAGTAGAGATCTTCAACCTCTGAGGGTGGGGTGGCGGAAGAACTTGGTGTGGCCTTAGTGGGTGCCAACTCCTTGGTAGGCGTAGGGGCATCAGCAGTAGGTCTAGTAGGAGGGAGATCGGCTCCAGCCATAGAAGGCTCAGCTTCATCATCGGAGGAGTCTTCTAGTCCAACCAGTAGGAAGTCGAGATTTAGTTCGAAGAACTTCTCAGCAACCCCCTGCTAGCAGAGGTTGAAGCCCTTGCTGAAAGCTTCTTGAGCCAACTCTATTTTGATGCCTTCTAATTCTTTTGAAAACTTGAAAGCCAAAATGGCATGTTCCTCAGCTTCAATAACCCACCTCCTTTCTTTGGCAACCTCGGCCTCAGCTTTCATCCTTCTTTCCACCTTCGAAGTTGATGCATCCTTTATCTCCACCGATGCCTATTCAGCCCTTTTAAGCACCTCCTGGAGATGCCCGACTTCGATGGAGTTTTGTTTGAGCATCTCCTTAAGATGCTCGACCTCAACCTTTGCTTCCTTGGCCTCTACCTTGGCAGCTTCAACCTCCTTTACGGCCTTCGAGATCTCGACCTTATGAAGGCTGACTACCTCCACATTTGCAAAAAGGTGGTGTCCCAACTGCAAGCAGCAAAACAAATATTACTACTGGAAAGCATACATATATTCAACCAGGTATGAAAAAGAAGAAGCGACTACCTTGAGGAAGGCCACAAATGAGTCTTTCTTCCTCTCCTGGTCATTCATCCAAATGATCTTCTCAATTATATCCAGAATGACACAACCCTCTATAAGGGGTTGAACGACCCCCAAGTCATCAAGGAAAGCTTGGTCTGGGTCAGCATTATTACCACTGGATTCACCAGGGTTCTTCCAAGGTCGAACTCTTTTAGTGACTCATTTTTTCTTCCTCTTTTCCACCTCCTTTTTTTCTCCATAGGAGGTGCAAAAGTGGTGACTTCGATGGCCGAGCTTGAGGCTGATAGAGGCACTACAACCTTTGGAACAAAAATTGCCCAAGTTGGAACGGTCGTGCTTAAGTCACCGACCTTTACCCGCTTTGATGTTTCCCCTAGGACACTGCCCTTCCTCTTCTGGGCTTGGAGTCTCTTTGTCAACTGTTTCAATTCATCGGGGGTCATCTCTATAAAAATAAGCAGGTTGAAGTTAGGAAAAGGTGAAGAGATGAAAGAAAGCGCAAATTAATATCTTTAGGATTGACAGGGCTTAAGCCAAGGTTATACAAGGTTTGATCATCTATCAAAGTGGTTAGCAATGGAGTTTTATAATTTTTAAGAGCATTTGTAGAATTGAGGTCTTTCCATTCTATCCCTGGAGCCCTATGAATGGAATCTCTAAGTTGACCCCATGGTGGAAGTCTTAGTTCAAGTGAAGGGCAGGATATGAAGAATTCTTTTTGTTCCAGTTATGGATAGAGGAAGGGGCACCTTTGAGCAACACTTTCTTGCCAAACTGAGGTGAGTTATACCACCAGTCTTTGGTAGAGGGGTGATGCTTAAAGGTGAAAAAAGTTTGGAATAAAAAAATTGGAAGTCAGACCTCGACTAGAAGGCAAACTGCAAGGAACCTTATTATGAAGTGGAAGGAGTTCAGCACAACTGAAGAGAAGGATATATCGAGGAAGCAGAAAAGCTTGATGATAAAAGAAGGAATGGAAAGTCTTAGCCCAGCCCGGAGAGCCTCCGTGTATAAACTAAACTGACTCAGAGGAGGAGCATAAGCTTGGCCCTCTGATTTGGAATGTTCTAGTTCATACTCGAAGGGGACCCCATACTGAACTTTGACAAGGAAAAGGTCCTCAGTAGTAAGTATGGAAGTGACTGTTCCAGGAATGAAGGTCGGGCAAACTACCTCTCTAAGTTTGGTTTCATCTTTCGGATTGGGGTTAAAGGAGCTCAGACTAGACAGACTCTTAGAAGGAGAGGACCAAGAGTACTCAGAATCTGGAGAAGCCATTTCAGATCAAGAAGAGTCAGAAAAAATCTATCAAAAAATAGAAAAAAAATTAAGGAAAGAACAAAAAAATTGGAAGAGGAACAGATAAAACTTGAGAAATCCCAAAGAATAGAAGAAAGACAAGGAAAATATAAATGAAAGGTTAGGGTACTAACCTAAATCAGGCAGAGAACTTGGCAATGCAATCGGAATGATGAAAGAAGAGCGGAGGTAAGGTGATGGAGATTAAAAAGTGCGTGGGACAAGATGGTTAGGGTTGAGAAAGATGAAGAACAGAAAAGAAACAGGAGAAGAAATGAGCCAGAGTAAGGAAGAAGGAGAAGATGAACACTTAAATAGTTAGTAGAGTCCTAGAGTTGTTATGATTACAGATCGACGATGCCGAATACCCTTCTTCTGCATGTCAATCTCATTATGGTAGTTGCAGATATTAGGAAAAACCATCATTGCATCATGCTATCAAGCTCCGCACTAGATGAATTTCGAAATTCAAGATCTTCCTAGGTCATTCAATAATAAAGGGTTCTGGTGTTGTTTCAAACAATCCAAAATTTTTCATCTCTCAAAGATGAAAAATCAAAGAAGACTTCAGCGATCATAAGTACTGATACTTCCTTTATCTAAACTTCGAATTTGAGAGTAGGAAAACAAGTATTGGGGATAAAATGGCTCCCATTGAAGTTTGGTAAAATCCGACCCTAGTACAGTGCCATTAAGAGTTATGATGATTGAGTTCAAACTTCAATCAAGTCCATTCTCTGGTCCAAATGAATTTTTAAAGATTGGCCTCCAAGTTTGACTGAATACAAAGCTTCAACTGAAGGCAACTCACCCCGAAAATGATAATAACTTTCGCCAATGCCCGATTTTGCATGTTGGTTGAGCTCCTTTACTTCAAGTCTCCAACTCAATTCCGTGAACGGTAGATCTTACCAAGGCCATGCTGCGGATCTCGACTAGATGAACTTGAGTCATCAAAAGGACCCCATGACCAGTATGAATCTGATCTTCAACCTGGGATAAGCAACAATCGCTTCACAAGCATTGAACCCTAGTACTCCCCCATCCTAACTTTAGGCTGACCTTGAGTACTAGCCGAACTTCATCAAAACAACTTGGCTGTGGTCTTAATTAAAGAATCTGCTATTTCTTTTTGATCTTAGGCTCTCTAGACCAAAATTATAAATGCCAGTCCTTGACTGACCTTGAAGGCAACCAAGCTTCCAACTTGGAACTTATCTTATAAGCTCATCATTCTCAACTCAAAGGCCAACCTTCAAACTCAGTCCGATCTTAAGCTCCAATGGCTTAATCTCAGCATGAATAGCTCATAATCAAGCTTGGAAGCGTCCAACCTCCTGTACGAACTTTAGCAAATAAAATTCATCAACTAACAAGTCATGATAAATGACAGTCTACTCTCCATAATAAACTCTAAGTGGTCCGAATGGCCTACTGACATTCTGTTACGACTGTCACTATCATTTTATTACAAGCTCTATGTATAAATAAGATTCTCTAGATATGTCTTCTTCTCTATGCTTTCTTCTCCATTCTAATCTTCTATATACTCTATTCTTGTTGATCAAAAAACTAACTTGATCGTTGGAGGATTCATGCTGGAGCTACCCATCTCTGATCTGGACTTCACTTTATAGGTCTCACCGACGAGATCCCTACCTCCACCTCCAGCGAACTCTGGTGGCCTTTTATTTTGATAAGAGTGAGATATTGTCATTAAGACATCATTTTTATCAATTTAATTTTAACTTCTTAAAATGATTAAAAGTACATAGATAGTAGTGAGTCAGATCGAATCTATAAGAAAGATAATATTTTAGTTTTGAAATCTTTAATTTTATAAAAAAATTAAAGTTAAAAAATAGAATTTAAAATTATAATAATAATAAATAGCAAAAATTTAGATAGTGCAAAAAAATAAATTTGATACTAAGATCTACTATTTAGATCTTAGCATCTACTTGCAATTAAAAATAAAGAGCAATAAAATTAAAGAATAGAAATTAAATTTATAATTAAAAATAAAAAGTTAAAATTTAAATAGTAGAAAAACAAAATTTAAATTAATTTAAAGTTTAAAATTTAAATACATGAAATTTAAAAAGAATAGGAAAAGAAAATAAAAACTAGAAGAAGGTTGATCTATATCTTGCACTGGTGTTGGTGTTGAGATGGTGTAGAAGATCAGGTCCTTTTTTTTAGCATCATCTGTCTTGAAACAACCATGAATCCAAAGCTGGCTTTACCCTATATCATCACCTTTCCTTGATCGAAGATGGTTTAATTCTGGAGACTTGGTGCACTTTAAATAGGTCTTGGAGTCAAGAGATCTTTACTGTCAGGCAATATGGGACTAAGGCAGAGTGTTGATTAGCATATGTGAAGAAATTTGAGAGAAAATTGAGTTAAAACACTCTTGGATCACATATATCTATAAGAGTTCTGATCTTCTGGCCATCAAATCTAGATCAAACGGTCCAAAAATTTTCAAAGAACCACTATTAAAATCTAGATCTAGTTGGATTGAATTCTGGCAATTTGATTATGCCTGATGGAGGAGTTTTGGCCATCAAATCATGCTCTGGATGTTTAAATCAAGCTAGGGAGTTTCATCAGCTATTGGATTTGGATTTGGGCGAGATCTGGCCATTGGATCGTCACTTGGATCACTCAAAATCATTGGATGGCACAAAGAAAAAGCTGGGCTACTTCAAATCAAAATAGGAATTGATACTAGCCATTGGATTTTAACTAAGAGTGAGCTGATCCATCTGATCGTGCCATTACTATGCATATCAACCTTGTAGGCTAAGCATTTTGTGAACCTGGACCAATCACCACATGCCATGCCATTTGAAAATATGATTATACCCCATGCACCACGTATTTTTGCAGTAGACCTGTAAAGGTCCATGATGGACCGAACATTATAGCGGTCCACTATGGACCGCATGGTTTTTGATGTCATGCTGATGTCATCTAGAGGGAGAATGGGTTGCTGGGCGAGCTGGGCTTTTTCCTCATATGCACGAGATGGGCTTGTTTTACAGGCTAGCCTGAACATTGCAGGCAGACTGGGTGGGTTTGCAAGCAGTCTAGTGCGCACTCAACCGGGGTGAACCGGGCTGAGTTCAACTAAACCAACCAGTTTTCTTTTTTATTTTTATTTATTTTTTTCTTTAAAACTTCATATCATATCCATTTTGAATCCAATTCACTCCAAATTTATTTCATTTGAACCAGAAAAATAAGCTTTTTTCATTTATGATGATATTTTTTAAAATAGATAAATAAAAATATTAATTTTAAAAAAAATTAATTTATAAATTAATACTTTTAGTGATATATTTATGATAATTATCATACCCCCAACTTAAGCTTTGCTCATCCTCGAGTAAAGAAAAAATTTAGTTTTAGATACCTTTTAAGCTATAGTATTTTGAATTTTATTGAATAATTTTTAAAGTGACCATTGATATTTAATTGAGCATAAGTGAGGTATGTCATCAGAGTATTAGTACTTACCAATATTTTAAATATTTTTCTAAATTGTCCCTACCTTTATCTCTAAATTATCTAAACTTTCATATGGACAAGTGTATTGTTATTTTCGTCCATCATTTATTAATATTTTTTATTCATATTACCCACTTTTTGATGAGAATATTATTGTTTACTTAGACAATAGGATCTGATTACTTGATGAAAAATTAATATATTTTTTTTAATGTTATACTACTATTTAGTGTCTTAACCTCTTAAGCTTTCTATTTGATTTATGTAGCAAGTCTTGGGCCAATGACTCCCAAACTAGTTGGCTTTAAGAAACTAGGTATAAAATATCCTTTGGGCTTACTAGCTTGAATCAATCAGGCTACGAGTTAAGACTAGCTTTACAATGAGCTTCTTTATCCTTTCCATCTTTTGATGCGAAACTCAATACTTGCTTAGACAAAGAGGCCCGGTTACTCAGTAAGAAGTACTTGAAAATTATTTTATTTTATTTTTTTATAAAGAAATGTATAGTTACGCTACATAAGCCTATAAAAAATTATTTATATTATAGACTTAACTCTTTATTGGATTTTCTTAATACTTGGTCCCTCAATATCTCACAAATTCTTTGATTTGTGCATCAATTTTTTTTTAAAAAAAATACTTAGTTCAACTTGATTCTTAAGCATAATTGGGTGTCTAAATGCTAAATACTAACTTTTTTTGAGGACTTTAAAAATTTTAAAATTTTTATTATTCTTCCTTCCAACTTAATCGACATTATCCTCAATGGAGAAAGAAAAATAAAGAGTATAATAAAGAATAGGAAAGAATATACCTGACTTAATGTATTTTTGGTCCAGCATGGATCTTTGAAAATTTGTGCTCTCCCTCCAACTTTATTCAACACGTTCTAAAAAGAAAATAAAGTAAAAAGATAAATTAGATAAAAAAAACTAACTATTGGATTGCCTCCTAACAAGCACTAAGTTTACCATCTTCAGTCAGACACAAGGTAGCTTATCTATCTCGTGTCAAATACGAGATTGACAAATTCCAATGGATTTGGATTACCAATCTTAGGAAGGTAGTTTGTAATTTTTTTATCGATAAATTCGTTGGTAATTACAAAAAGATAGGATGCGATCCCATTCTCAGACCCTTGTTTTTCAAAAATTTCTCCTATTTATTCTTCTAAAGTACTTATGAATTGAGATTTTGGGTTAAGAGTTAAGTTTGATATAATGGATACTAAAAGGATGTCTAAAAGTGGCTTCAGTTATGGAGATAAATTAATATGAACTTGCTTAAACAACTCCATCGACTCTTTATTGCATGCCCTATGGTTTTTGTAAGAAGAATTAGCTTCTAGGTTTGAAGAAAATAGAATTTTAGGTTTATAAGTTTTGATTAAATCATATGTTCTCTTTTTCTCTTTATCTATCTCAATTAAATTGGAACCAGCTGAAGGAAAAATCCTATTTTCCGCCATAGGATTGTTTAGATCTGATTAGATTTGAAAGAATATTTTAAATTTTTTTTTAAAAATTTTAATCAAATTTGAGACATCTCAGATCTAATCTTATAGATCTGATATTAAAACTAAAAATTAAAATTAAATATGATTTAATTATTTTACCTTGGTTGGGTAAACAACTTTTACCCTGTCGATGATCTATTGTCATTCGGGGTTTTGGATGTAGCCACATAATTGCCTGATCTCTACCAGAGTTTATTTAGGCAGGATCTAAACACACTCTCCTTATGGATCTAATCTTAAAAGATTAGATCTGAATCTGATTTGTGAAGCCTTCAAACAAACTTTGAACGCAACACCCTGTCTCTTGATCTAGGTTGCCCTATCTTGTTTTATCTTCAGCAACTTTTGACTACTAAAACCTCACCAACTATGGTGTGGACATGGAGAAGAGAGGGAGGAGCTCTAGATGGGGCATGGAGGAGATTTATGGTGGCAGCATATGGGCATGGTGATCAAAGGATTAAAGCCCTAGGGCGTAGGGTCTTTAAATAGACTCCTGCGCCATCTTAGAGTCCCATTTCATCAAGCAATCAAATTGCTTGATAACTTAGGACTCTAGAGCAGATAGCCCATGTCCCCAACCTGATTTCTATCAGGTTTGGTCAACCAAAAACATCACCAAAGGTGGAGGCATGAAGGGATAAGGAAGAGTCCAGGGTGCCTAGGACTCTTCCTTCAAGAGTTTGATCCAAATCAAACTCTATCTTAACCCAATCTAAGCACCTCTAAAAATCACCAAATTTGACACACCCAAAGTATGACTCGAGTCCTATCATATATCCAAAAATCAAAGGAAAAGAGTTTCTAAAAAATTTTCTGGAAGGCTCTGATCTTGTAACCCTCAATTCTCTCAATTGGGTCAACTATTGACCCTAGTCTAATTGCATTTCAGAATGAATTTATTTCTAAAATTAATCTGACCTAAACAAGTTCCAGCTAGATGAAAATAAATTCATTTACAATCCAGGGATGAGTCAAATCAAATTTGGCTCAATAGAGATAGATCAGAAAAACTATAGAAGAAAAATATCAGGCTTAATCATGTGCTAGCATGATTTCCTTGAACCTGATTGGATCTAATCCAAATCAATCAAACTAAGCTCAATTGATTGCATCCAGATCCAAACTCTTGTTTGTGTGATCCAGTTAGGTTTAGTTCTATATGATAATGGAATATATCACGATCTCTATTATCAACATCATCGAAGCATCTTTTGATGGACTAGAACTTTTTCGATTCACACAACTAGAATGATTGATCATCAAGGTTATTCTAATTGCTCCAAAAATCCACCAATGACACCTACTAGTATCTGGTGGCAACCCATCAGAACTAAAAGTGAACCTCTTAGTATAGCTATCTATGTGATTGGATTCTTTTATCTTGAGCTCTGATAGGATTAGGGTTAAGGTGAACCGTCAAACCCAACATCCGTCATATGAATTAATCATTCGATTCGAGTACGATATAAAATCCTACTAGAAACTGTTTCTATCATCTTCACATTGCCATGGCCATGGGCTTAAGGACTCGATCTTATGATCATCATAGGGCTACTCATTATCTATCAAGATAGATAGATTTTCTATTAGTGTAATCCAATTCCTACAATGAACATGCTATAGCCAACATGCATCTCAGGATTCCGAATGGCTAGGAGACCGAGTTATGGTGTAGTCAAACTATAACACCCTTAAGATGAACTACCGATGTACCTCAAGTCAAAGAACTAGACACACCACTATAGCATCAAGCCAATCATCGATGAGAAGGTAGATTCTCTTATGACTACTCGAGGTGGTCACGCTCAGTGCCCTCATTCTCTAACGAGCATCTGTACTCTCACTTTGGTATCTCCACATCATAGACTCAAGACTCATCTATCCAATGAAAGTGATCATACACCAACCTTTTGGATCGATCACCATCCTCATGATGATCATATGGTCCAGAGCAATTATGAGTTAATTATGAAAATTCATGTCTTAAATTTTCAACTCTTGAAAATATGAATTATCATTACCATTAACTCATAGGATGTATCACAGATACTTTAATACACACACTATGATAGAAAATAATCCTTTTATTAATTTATAGTCAAAATTATAAAATTATCTCTAAAAATGTATTACAAGTATTTTGCCAATCTAGCTTTTAGGGCACACATCTAACAAACTTGTACTTGACCTAAAGCCAATTGGCTACAAATCTAAGTCCCATCTTCTCAAGATGGGCTTCGATCTTCTGCTATCCCAATGGTTTCATTAGTGGGTCAGCCACATTATCTATGGTGTCAACATTCTTGACCTTGACATATCCCTTCTCGAGGTAATCATGGATAAGATGGAATTGCTGCTCAATATGCTTAGATTTTTTATGAGACCTTGGCTCCTTAGCAAAGACAATGACGCCATTGTTGTCGTAGTATAGAAGGATAGCATTCGATGGCATCACTCTAAGCTTTGCAGCAAATTTTTTATATCAGAATGCCTCCTTCGCAGTTTCTAACGTAGTAATGTATTCTGCTTTCATTGTTGAGTCTGCAATCACTGTTTGCTTGAAACTCTTTCAACTGACATCACCACCATTGCACACAAATAGACTTCCAGATGTTGACTTTCGATCATCTATGTTGGACATAAAATTTGAGTCTATATACCCCTGGATCTTGAGTTTTTCATTACCAAAAATTAGAAACATATTCTTAGTCCTTCTCAAGTACTTAAGGATACATTTCATAGAAGTCCAGTATTCTTCGTCTGAATTTGATTGATACCTGCTTATAGCACTCACAGCATAGGCAATATCAGGTCGTGTACATAGTATGGCATACATGAGGCTTCCTATTGCCGAAGCATAAGAGATCTTGCTCATGCGTTCAATCTTCTCAGGTATGCTAAGGCACATCTTCTTGAAAAGATGAATGCCATGTCTGAAGGGTACTAAACCTCTTTTGGAATTTTCCAAGCTAAACCTCTTTAGCACCTTCTCTATGTACATCTTTTGTGAAAGTTCTGGCATCCTATTCGATCTATCTCTATAGAGCTTAATTTCTAAAATAAAGGATGCTTCTCCTAGGTCTTTCATAGAGAACTCTTTAGACAACCACATTTTGATCATGGTCAACATGGAAATATCATCCCCAATTAGGAGGATGTCATCCACATACAGTACGAGGAAGATAATAGCGCTTCCACTAACCTTTTTGAAAATACAAAACTCCTCATTTTTGATGAAATCAAATGATTTGATTATATCATTGAAATGAGCATTTCAGCTCTGAGATGCTTGCTTAAGTCCATATATGGGACCTTTGCAGGGTTGCACACCTTATGATCAACATCATTGGATGTGAAATCAAGTGGCTGTTCCATATAGATATCTTTTTCAAGATATCCATTTAAGAATGTAGTTTTCACATCCATCTTCCATATTTCATAATCAAAATAGGCTGCAACAGCAAGCAATGTATAAATGGATTTAAGCATGGCTATTGACGAAAAGGTCTTGATAGTCAATGCCTTTGCATTAACTATATCCTTTCACTACGAGCCTAACTTTGAATATCTCTACATTTCTATCCGCACCTATTTTTCTCTTGAAGATCCATTTACATCCAATAGGTACTATACCTTCAGGTAGATCTACCAAGGTCCATACTTGATTTGAGTGTATTGAGTCAATTTTTGACCTCATTATCTCTAATTATTTCTCGAAGTTGATATCTAATATCGCCTCATCATAGATTTTGGGATCATCACCATGAACACCATTTTTCATGAGGAATATTTTCTCTACATCCTCTGAAATAATACCTAAGTACCTTTCAGGAGGATGAAAAATTTTAGTTGATTTTCGAGGTGGAGGAGGTAGTATTTGGACTGGCTTAATCTGATTGGGTTCTATAGATTTCTTAGCTCATTACTCTTGGAAGAATTTTTCCTCGAGCCAAAACTATCTTTTGATGCCATCATCTTAAATGAATTATTTTTTAAGAAAAGTGGCATGTCGACTCACAATCACATTATAGTCTTCTGAAAGATAGAAATAATATCCTAACGACTCTTTAGGATATCCTATGAATCGAGCTCTAAAGGATCTATACTCTAACTTGTCCACTTGCTGTCTCTTAACATGAGCCAGACAACCCCAAATTTTGAGGTGACTCAGACTTGATTTCTTACTATGTCATATCTCATATGGTATGGTAGAAATGATTTTAGAGGAAATCCTATTCAGTAAATATATTACAGTCATTAGACTATATCCCCAAAGAAAATTAGAAAGGTTTGTGAAGCTCATCATGGATCAGATCATATCTAATAGGGTCTGATTTCTTCGTTTTGAAATCCTGTTGAGTTGAGGTATTTCAGGTGTAGTCCATTACAAGACTACGCCATTATCTTTGAGATGGTCTAAAAATTTTTGACTAAGATATTCATCTTTTTGATCTGATCGAAGAATCTTAATAAATTTTTTTATTTATTTTTCTACTTTGAGTCTAAATTTTTTGAACTTTTCAAAGGCTTCAGACTTATATCGCATTAAATATACATACTGGTATCGAGACAAATCATCGATAGAGGTGATAAAGTAGATATAATTATTCCTAATTGGCACATCAAATGGGCCGCACACGTCTGTGTGTACCAAGATAAGTAGGTCTGTGGCCCTTTTTCCATATCCTATAAAAGGAAGCTTGATCATTTAGCCATGAAGGCATGCTTTACAAATCGGATATGACTAAAAAGTCAATGAACTCAATAGCTTAGATTATTTTAATTTGTTAATCCTATCTTCAGCTATATGACCTAGCCTAAGGTGCCATAGATATCTATTATTTAGACTATCCCTAGGTCATTTTAATCCTATGGCATTCACATTTTGCTCGATATTGAAAACAAAAACATTAATATGTAACTGATAGAGATCATTAATAAGAAAACCACTTGTAATTTTATTTTTTTTTTAAAAAAAATTATAATGGTCCTTAAGAAAACTAATTACATAGCCTTCTTGTGCTAAACATGAAATAAAAATCAAATTTTTGCTTGCTGTAGGCACATAAAAATAGTCCCTAAGTACTAAATCTAATCCTGATGGTAGTCAAAGAGGATAGATTTTTATGGCCATAGCAGCAACTTTTGCTCCATTTTCGATGCATAGAATCATCTCATCATTCCTCAGCCTCCTACTTTTCTCAAGATTCTGCATAGAAGTGTACAAATAAGCACTAGAACCAGAGTCAAGCACCTAATAGGATGCAGAAGAAACCATTAGATTAGATTCAATTACGAGCATACCTCCAGAAGGACCTGCCTCCTCCTTATTTTTCAGGCTGGCTAGGTATAGAGGATAGTTTTATTTCCAATGGTTGTCGGTGTTGCAATAGAAATATTTTTCCTTATCAGTGGCCTTCTTCTTCGGCTCTGCCTTCTTCTTCTTCTTTCTACCTTCCATCTTCTACTTCTTTGTAGTCTTTTTTTTTTCCAAAAAACTTTTTCTTGGAAGAAGTCTGCTCCATAGCAAGTACTGAGCCTTTAGAATCTTTCATGGAAAGCTCAGTAGTGACCAGCATTTTCATAAGCTCAGCCAAGATATTTTGTAGTTATGCATATGGTAGTTCATCATGAATTGCCCATATGCATCAGTCAAGGACTGTAGAATTATATCAATCATAGATTCTGATCTAACTTGATACCAAGCTTCTCAACCTCTTCTAAGTCCTTGATCATCATCAGACAATGATCTTAGATCAACTGTCCATCACGCATCTGAGCCTTAAAAAGTTTCCTAGTGACTTAATATTTGGTTGCATGACTCTATTCACCAAACAACTCTTGCAGGTGAGCAACATTTGGCGGCTAGCCTTTATGTCTTCATGTTGGCGCTGGAGCTCATCAGACATCGAGCCTACCATGTAATACCTGACTTTATTATCATCATCCATCCACTTTTCCAGAGATGCTCTTTGTTCAACGGATAGATGGGCTGGTAAAGTGGGAGGATCCAATTCCAACACATAAGTCAACTTCTCAAAATCCAAAATAATTTTGAAGTTCTAGAGCCAATCCTTATAGTTGGATCTGGTCAGTCTATGGGTGTCCAGGATATGGGCTAGTGGATTGGACGTAGATATTTTTCTATAGAGAGTCAAAGTTTTTAGTTAGATTTTATAATTAGACTTAGCTAATTTATTTAAAAATTTTATTTTTAAATAAATTAGGCTCCCACTATTTACTTAGATTCTTACACTTTCTTGATAGAGATGTAAAAATCTCTATGATTAATGATTTTTAGTGGATGATGCGATCCCACCGACTGGCTCACCATCTCACGTAACAGTTATTGATGATGGACCAACTGATGAGTGGATAACTCTTATCTAATGATTCTCTAATCATGGTGCACCCAAACCTGACCTCTAATTCATGAATCTCACCATATCTGAAATATTGATCCACTTTTTAGTTAAGTCAGACCCACCATTTGTATGAATTGGATTCTTAATTAGATCCCTCATCGTATCTGGAATATTGAGCCCAATCCATCCTCTAACCTATAGCATCCAATGTCTAATAGACATGGTTGCAACTTTCTAGTGCAACTGAACCACTATATCCAGTCAAAAATAATCAATCCTTGAAAGGACCTGCACATCTACAATGGTGGAAGACCTATGACTTAATATTTTCTTAGGAAGATTTGATTTAGATTTCTTTAAACTTGACTTGACTTAGTCATAATAATTATGACTAATCTAGTGGCATGGATTAGCTCAAATTATTAGCCACCTCAAATTAAAACTGAGTCGACACAAATGGCCAGGTAAGTAAGACCGATGGAAGGGATATACCATTAACTTGATAAGAATGCATTCAGATTGAGTAGCTCTCAATTAAAAATCAGTCGATCGTATCTGCCAGACTTACCTTAGATACCAAATTATCAAATCAAAATCAATTGGATTAGTCTATAGTCCAGGCTCGAACTATAGAGCCAAATTAGGTCTTGACTTGGTCAACCATATGTGAATGTGAGTCGACCTTGATCCGAACTTAATCCTATTGGACTGATCAATTCTAAGCATTCTTGATTCCATCTAACCAACTCTTGATTCGGTTTGATCAAATGCTAGACCTAATTGAGCTACCCAAGCTCCAATCCAATTTTATGAAGGTATCTTAGATCTAAAAATTCATAATTTTTAGACCTAATTGCTTTCATAATCTTAATTCTTAATTAAGTTTGGGTTTATGAACAAAAATATGTATTAAAATCTTAGGATTTCAGGATCTAGAATTTTGTAGAAAAGTAAGTTTTGATTTCTGATTAAGGATGAACACGCAGCACCTCTACATGCCATAAGAACACCCCATCAAATGGGAGGAGAGGATCTTTAAATCTTACTTTGTTCTTATGACCAGATGACCAAGAAGAATGCCTTAATAAGAAATATATTTTCTACTATAAAATAAGTTAGATTTAAATCATATATCGTATATACGATTAATGATCTAACCTATACATGCCTTGCATATATCTCATATATCATAACTTAATTAAACATGGATGCTTTTAGATCTGATATACCACATATAATATCTAAAAAATAGAATTTAAATTGATCACATCAAAATAAAATTATTCTAGATAATTCATAGAACTATTCTACAACTAATCTAAGCATGCATCTTTCATATCTTATATAAATAAATTAAAAATTAAAAATTATATTTTTTTTATTTTTTAGATCTAATTATAATATTTATAATATAAAAAAAATAAAAGTAAAATAGATCTAAAATTATATTTAATCAAATTAAAAATATGATTATACTAGACTACAAATAGAACTATTTTATATCTAGTCTAGTCAGGCATCTCATACACTATAGATCTAAATTATTTAATTTTTAATTTTAGATCTAATCACATTTGATGTGATATCTAAAATTTTTTAATATCAAATTATAAATAAAAATAAAATTAGATCTAAAATAGATCTGTAGAATTGCTAATGTAACTCCGATACCAGTTGAAGAAAAAATCCTATTTTTCGCTACAAGATCGTTCAAATCTGATTGGATCTGAAGGGATATTTTAAATTTTTTTAAAAAAATTCTAATTAGATCTAAAATATCTTAGATCTAATTTTATAGTTCTGATATAAAAATTAAAAATAAATTTGATTTAATTTTCTTACCTTGGTTGGATAAACATCTTTTATCCTACTGATGATCTATTGTAATCTGGGATTCTGGATGTAGCCATGCAATTGCCTGACCTTTACTGAAGTCCACTCAAGCAGGATCTGGATATGCTCTCCTTATGGATCTAATTTTAAAAGATTAGATTTGGATCTACTTTGTGAAGCCTTCAAACAAACTTTGAAGGTAGCACCCTGTCTCTTGATCTAGATCGCCCTATCTTATTTTATCTTCAGCATTTCTCAACTTTTGACTGCTGAAACCTCACCAACTCTGGTGTGGACATGGATAAGAGAGGGAGGAGCTCTAGATGGGGCATGGAGGAGGTTTATGGCGGTAGCATATGGGCACGGTGATCAAAGGATTAAAGCCCTAGGGTGTAGGGTCTTTAAATAGACTCCTACGCCATCTTAGAGTCCCATTTCATCAAGCAATCAAATTACTTGATGACTTAGGACTCTAAAGCTCATAGCCCATGTACCCAAACTGATTTATATTAGGTTTGGTTGACCAAAAACATCTTTAAAGGTGGCGGCATGAAGGGATAAGAAAGAGTCCAGGGTGCCTAGGACTCTTCCTTAAAGAGTTTGATTCAAATCAAACTCTATCTCAACCCAATCTAGGCACCTCCAAAAACCATAAAATTTGGCACACCCAAATTATGACTTGAGCCCTATCACATATCCAAGAATCAAAGGAAAAGAGTTTCTAAAAAATTTTCTAGAAGGCTCTGATCTTGCAACCCTTAATTCTCTCAATTAGGTCAACTATTGACCCTAGTCTAATTGCATTTCAGAATGGATATATTTTTAGAATTAATCTAACCTGGATAAGTTTCAACCAGATAAAAATAAACACATTTATAGTCTAGGAATGAGTCAAATCAAATTTGACTTAATAGAGATAGATCAAAAAAACTACAGAAGGAGAATTTTGGCTCAATCGTGTGCTAGCATGATTTCTTTAAACCTGATTGGATCTAATCCAAATCAATCAAACTAAGTAAGCCCAATTGATCATATCTAGATCTAAACTCTTATTTATGTGATCTAGTTAGGTTTAGTTCTATATGGTAATGGGATATGTCGTGATCTCTATCATCGACATCATCAAAATATCTTTCGATGGACCAAAACTTTTTTGATTCATACAATTAGAATGATCGATCATCAAGATCATTCTAATTGCTCCCAAAATCCACCAATGACACCTAGCAGTATATGATGGCAATTCATCAAAACTGAAAGTGAACCTCTTGGTGCAGCTACCTGTGTGAGTTCTTCTATCTAGAGCCTCAATAGAATTAGGGTTAAAGTGAACTCGTCAAACCCAACATCCATCATATGAATTAATCATTCGATTCAAGTTCAATGTGAAATCCTAATAAAAACTCTTTCTATCATCTTTACACTGCCATGGCCATGAGCTTAAGGACTCAATCTCACGATCATCATAGGGTTACTCTTCATCTACCGAGGTAGATAGATTTTCTATTGGTGCAATCTAATTCCTACAATAAACATGCTATAGCTAACATACACCTTAGGATTTTGATTGGCTAGGAGATTGAGTTATGGTGTAGTAAAACTATAACATCCTCAAGGTGAACTATCGATACACCTCCGATTAAAGAACCAGACACATCATTGTAGCATCAAGCCAGTCATCGATGAGAAGATAGACTCCCTTATGACTGCTCGAGGTGGTCACGCTCAGTGCCCTTGTTCTCTAACGAGTATCCATACTCTCACTCCAGTGTCTCTACATCGTAGACTCAAGACTTATGTATCCTAAGAAAGCAATCATATACTAATTTTTTGGATCGATCACCATCCTCGTGATGATCCTATGGTCAGGAGCAATTTATGAGTTAATTATGAAAATTCATGTCTTAAATTTTTAACTCTTGAAAATATGAATTGTCATTACCATTAACTCATAGGATGTATTACAAACACTTCAAATACACACACTGTGATAAAAAATAATTCTTTTATTAATTTATAGTCAAAATTATAAAATTACTCCTGAAAGTATATTACAAGTGTTTAGTCAATTTGGCTTCTAGAGCACACATCTAATACCGGCATCAGTACCAATTTTGGGCTTAGATTCTTCTATGTGGTTAGTCTCAGTACTAATCTCTTTTTCTAAATTTTCATCTTGGCTAGCAACAGTACTAGCCTCTATCATTTGGTCTTGGTATGGGTTCTTAATAATCCTATCACTTCTAGGTTCAAAAATTACTTTGGCATTCTCTAATTAGGGATTCTTAGATGGGATATTAGATTGATGACAAGATCCAGGTGGTTGTAGACATTAGGTGGATTGTTTATAAGCATCAGTTGGCTCGATAGTTAATCTAGTTCTCTCCTCATGATAGACTCAGTTAATTATCCTATTTATGCCTTTAGCTTGGTGATGGATTGCTGTTGATCTAGAATCGATTGTTGTTGGATCAGAATCAGTTGTTGAAATTGATTAAATCTATCATTGGCTTGATTGGTTTGTTGAGAAGATGGGTATAATGGCTGATTATAAAATGATAGCTGGATGGACTTACTAGGCTGACCTTTATTATAGGCATAGTTCTAATATTGGGGCCTATTTTGATAATTTTGCACAGGTAGAATTTGGATATGAGCCAAAGTCTGTTGGGGTATCTAAGAAGAATTAGGATGGTTCTTCCAATCTGGGTTATATATATTTAAAAATTGGTTATTAATCGATTTGGAGTAGCCTTGCATGGCTTGGACTTGTTCTTGGATAAAAGGTAAAAATTGTGCAGCCATAGGCATTCACTCACATGATGGGCTGGGCTAGCACAGATTGAACAAATCTTCTAATAATTAGAGGATGATGTGTATTGTGTAGGAGATTATTTGCCTAGGATTAGAAATTGATCTAAAATCTGAGCAAGAAGGTCCACTTTATTTATCAAGTTTAAATCAGTCTTAGAAATAGATTCTGCATGTTTAAATTTATGGATCCCTACCCGCTTTTGGTAGAAAGATAACAAA
Source organism: Cocos nucifera (assembly GCA_006176705.1). Lineage (NCBI taxonomy): Eukaryota > Viridiplantae > Streptophyta > Magnoliopsida > Arecales > Arecaceae > Cocos > Cocos nucifera. Next base: position 297,180 of record QRFJ01002128.1, on the reverse strand, counting down.
GTATGATTAATTGAATTTTTACTCAAGATTTTAAATAAGGCATAGGCTTCATCCTTACTCTTGTTCATGAATGCACCTCCATAGGATACATCTACTATTTATCTATATTGGTCTCCTAAACCCTCATAGAAAGCTTGAATGATTTGCCACTTAGACAGACTATGATATGGGCATTTTCTAAGAAGTTTCTTAAGCCTCTTTCATGACTCATGAATTTGTTCTCCTGGAAGCTGAGCAAATCTAGTGATGGCTCACCTCATGGTGTTGGTTCGACCTATGAAACAAAATTTCTTAAAAAATTCATATTGCAATTCAGTCCAAGTTTTGATTTGTCTTTCTATTGTGCCAAGCTAGTGCTTGGCTTTATCTTTTAAGACAAAAGAGAATAAGATTAATCTAAGGGCATCATTAGCTAAATTTTAAATTTTTACCATAGAGCAGGTTTCTAAAAATTCATCCAAATGCTTATAAGGATCTTTACTGGTGTTCTCATAGAAGGATGGGAGCATCTGAAATGTAGTCGGCTTGATCTCATAGTGAGTTACAGAAATATCAAGTAACTGGATATAAATTGATGGATTATAGATAGAAGAAATAAAAAAAATTCCTTCATCTATCTAGATATTTCTCTAAGACTTTTAGCCATTTAATTATTAGATTTAATATGGTTTAGCCATTCAATTTTATGATTGGATTCAATTAGGTCAGAAAAAAGTGATCTTTTATCGTGCATGTACTAGTGCAACCCTAATGTGTGATTCAGAAAAGAATTTTTTTAAAATTTTTTTAATTATTTAATAATTTAATTATTTTTTAAAAAATATAAATTTTTTTATTTAATTTAATTTAATTTAATTTTATTTTTTTTGATGGAGAAAAAGAGAACAAAGAGAGAAGAGTTCTAAAGAAAAGAACCTAAGGAGTCCTAGAGCTAAGAAGAGAAAGAAGAATTATGTTTGATATTTTAATTAGCAACCAAATTAGGCAATCAATCCTGACTAAGTGTTATCTTAGATCTAGATAGCTTCTAATTGTTAAGGTCACCTTTAAGCTCTAAAAGTATAAGATCAGCCATTCAACTGGCCAGGTAAGTATAAGATTGGGGAGAAGTCCTCCCGTTGCTTTCTTTAGACACCAATTATCTTGGTCAGGTAAGTTAACGAAATCAATTAAGTAATCATCTTTTTTTAGGATGCAGTCCCTGAACCACTTACCTTAGACACTAGTTAAATTGACTAACCTTAATCCGATCTAACTCTTAGGATTTCTTATCCTAATGAGCTTGAGTTCCTAAGATCGATATCTAATTGATTTTATAATTAAAGGCTTAGGTCAATGCAAGATGCTGGTTGATTATTTATGGACCAAGGAAGGATGATCAAATCTTCATCTTTTCTTGATTAATGGGTATTGTCCTTAAGTTGATTTAAAGATAAATATGCATAATCACTTTCAGATAAGAGATTTTATGCAACTAAATTAGATGCATGAAACTAATTAGTCTTTGAGAGGCTTATCTTGTCTCCAGCGATCATAAAAAAAATAAAATTAAAAGTAAATCTAATATGGTGGATGCTCTAAGCAATTAGAATTTCTACTCTTATCATGAAGCTTTTAATTAGGTTTAAGTATGTATTTTCTAAATTAATTTAAAAATAAAATAAATAATAAAAAAATGAAAAGAAGTTTAGGATTAGGATTGATCTCACCAAGCAAACTTGGAGGCTTTCCTCCTGGCCCTAATATTTTTTTTGTTCTTGTTCTTCTTTTTTTGTAAAATAAAAAAGAAAAGTTAGTAAGCAATATTTATAAAAAATTAAAAAGATCAAAAATTTTATTTATATTTTTTTTACCAAAAAATTAAAGAAATAAAAAAATTAATACTCATGCCATCTCCGACAACGATGCCAAAAATTTGATAAGAGCACGATGTTGTCGTTAAGACATCATGTTTATCAGTTTAATTCCGAATTCTTAAAATGATTAAAAATATGTAGATAGTAGTGAGTTGGATCGAATCCACAGGAAAGACAGTATTTTAGTTTTGAAATCTTTGATTTTACTAAAAAAAAATAAAACTTGGTACTAAGATCTACTATTTAGATCTTAGCATCTACTTGCAATTAAAAATAAAAAGTAATAAAATTAAAGAGCAGAAATTAAATTTATAATTAAAAATAAAGAGCTAAAATTTAAATAGCAAAACAATAAAATTTACCATAATTTAAAGTTCAGAATTTAAATACATGAAATTTAAAAAGAATAGGAAAAGAAAATAAAAACTAAAAGTAAGCTGATCTTGATCTTGGATTGGTGTTGGCATTGAGATGGTGTAGAAGACCGATTCTTTCTCTCCGCACCGTCTGCCTCGAAGCAACCATGAACCCAAAAGCTGGCTCTATCCTATACCATCACCTTCCCTTGACCAAAGATAGTTTAATTCTGGAGACTTGGTGCCCTTTAAATAGGTGTTGGAGAGGAGGGATCTTTACTGTCAGGCAATATGTGACTAAGATAGAGTGTTGATCAGCATATGTGAAGAAATTTGAGAGAAAATTGAATTAAAACACTCCTAGATCGCATCTCTGAGAGTTCTGATCTTCTGGCCATCAAATCTGGATCAAATAGTTCAAAAATTTTCAAAAAACTACTATTAAAAATCAAGATCTTGTTGGATTGAATTCTGGCCATTTGATTGCACCTGATGGAGGAGTTTTAGCAATTAGATCATTCTCTGGGCATTTAAATCAATCTAGGGAGTTTCGTCAGCCATCGGATTTGGATTTGGACAAGATTTGGCCATTGGATCATTGCTTGGATCGCTCGAAACCATCGAATGGTGCAAAGAAAAAGTTGGGCTACTTTGAATCAAACTAGGAATTGATACCAGCCATTGGATTTCAACCGAGAGTGAGCTAATCCATCAGATCGTGCCATTATTGTGCATATGGACCCTATAGATCGAGCGTTCTATGAACCTGGACCAATCACCGCATGCCATACCATTTGAAATTATGATTATGCCCTATGCACCATGTATTTTTGTGGTAGACCTATAAAGGATCCACAATGGACCGAATACTATATAGCGGTCCACCATGGATTGCATGATTTTTGATGTCATGTTGACCTCATCTTGAGGGAGAATGGGTTCTTGGGCAGGTCGGGCTTTTTCCTCATATGCATGGGCTGGGCTTGTTTCATGAGCTAGCTTGAACACTTACGGGTGGACCGGCTCATGCTCAATCAAGGTGAAACAGGCCGGCTTGACTTGAATTGGTCGATTTTTTTATTTTTATTATTTTTTTAAAAACTTCATGTCAGATCCATTTTGAATCCAATTTGCTCTAAATTTATTTTATTTGAACCAAAAAAATGAGCTCTTTTCATTTATGATGATATTTTTTGAAATAGATAAATAAAAATATTAATTCTTAAAAATAAAAATAAATTAATTCATAAATTAATACTTTTAATGGTGCATTTATGGTAATTATCATATTTTCTGCATCAATAGTGATATTATCATGTGATTAGTAACAATGATCATATTTGTTGGTGCAGAAAATGGATAGCCATCGAAGATTGTTGGAGGTGGAGAAAGGGATTCCGTCGGTGGAACCTGCAAGATGAAGTCTTGGCCGAAGGTGGCTCTAGCATGGATCCTCCAACGGTCAAGTTAATATTCTAGCCAACAAAAATGGAGCACTCAAAAGATTTTTAATAGAGAAGAGAGTTCAGAAAAAAAACATATCTGGAGGATCCTATTTATAGATGGAGCCTGTAACAAATTGATGGTGCCAGCCATAATAGAATATTAGTAGACCATTCGGACCCCTTAAAGTTTGTCATGAAGAGTGGATTGTTATTTGTCATGACTTACTGGTGGTTGGATATTATTTGCTAGAGTTTGAATGGAAGGTCGGATGCTTTCGAGCTTGATCATGAGTCATTTATACTAAGGTTAAGCTATTGGCACTTAGGATCGGATGGATTGAGTTTGAACATCAGCCTTTGGGTTGAAAGTAATGAGTTTGTAGATCAAATTCTGGATTTGATCTATGGTAGAATTATTTCAACTGCTTTTGGAAGCTTAGCCATCTTTAAGGTTGCTTGATGATGGAAGCTGATACTTTGGTCTGAGAGAACTTGAAGTTGGAAGGGAATAACCATAAGGTGAGATATATAAGCTGGGTTCACAATTGAGATGTCAAGGTCAGCTAGAGCTAGGAATTGAAAGATTATTGAATTTCTTAGTCAAATTTGCGATGAGGCTGCTTTAGTTATTTTGATGAAGTTCGGCCAGAGTCCAAGGTCAATCTAAAGTCAAGATCGGATAGTACTGGAGTTTGGTTTTTGTGAAGCGGCTATTGCTTATCACAGACTAAAGATCAAAATCCAATGGATAACAAGTTTTCCTTGCTAGCTCAAGTTCATCTGGTCAAAATCTATGGTATAGTCTTGGTAAGATCTGCTATTAATAGGATGAGTTGGAGGATCGAAAAAAAGGAGCTCAGCCAATGCACAAAATCAGGCATCGAGAGAAGTTGTTATCATTTTCGAGATGGGCCATCTCCGATTGAAGCTTTGAGCTTAGTCAAATTTGAAGGCCGATCCTCTAGAGCCTATCTGGGTCAAGAGATTAACTTGATTAAACCTCGGATTAGAGCATGTTTTGAATATGATGGTGACCTACCAAGATCGGGCTTTATCAGACTTCGACAAGAGCTATTTTACCTACAATACTTATCCCCCTACTTCTAAGTTCGAAGCTCGGATGAAGGAAGTACTGTCATTTATGATCACCAAAGTTCCATTTAGCTTTTTCGACTTTGGGATGTGACATACTTTGGATTATTCGAATTGATGCAGAGGCTCATTTATTCTAGAGTGTCTCGAGATAATCTCAAATTTTGAAATTCCATCTAGCATGAAGCTCGATTGCATGGTATAATAATGATTTCTTCTAACATCTACAACCACAATAATGGGGTGGACATGCGAAAGGCTAGAATTCGGCACTAACGATCTACAATCATAATAGTTTGGGAATACCATTAACTATTTAAGCTCCTTCCTTCTCTTCTTTCTCATTATGGCCTGTTTCTTCTTCTATTCTCTTCTTGATCTTCATCTTCCTCAAGCCTGACTATTCCATCCCATGCATCTCTTAGTCTCCAACATCCTTTCTTTGTCTGTTTTCATCATTTTGACCACGCCACCAAGTTCTTCACCTCCTTTAGTTTAGTATCCTAACCTTTCTTTTAAATTTCCTTGCTTTCTATCTATTTTTAGGAGTCTCCTAGGTTTCACCTATTTTTTCGTCAATTTTTGAGTTCTTCCCCCAATTTTCATTGATTTTTGGTATATTTTTCTTGATCCAAAATGGCCTCTCAAGATTTTGAGTGTTCCCGGTCTTCGCCCTCTAAAAGTTTGTTCAATTCGAAGCTTCCAAACCCTAGAGTCTAGCTTGAATCTGACCTTAGGGATGGAGCTTGTCGATCCTTTGTTTTTGGAACCATCACTTCTACCCTTTCTATCGATGACCTTTCTCTCATCCAGATTCAATATGGTGTTTTCTCTGAGTCTAAACTTGAGCTCCTTGGGTCGGACAGCTAAATCTATGCTCCCCCTCCAAGTCGGTTCAATTTGTATGCAGAGACTCTTCGGTCCAGGCATGGGTTACCAATTTTTTCTTTCATTTTGGAACTTTTTCATTTTTTTAATATATCTTTTTTCTCTATCGTCCCGAACTCCTTTCATTTTATAATAGAATTTCTAGCATTTTATTTTCTGACCAAGGTCCAACCTTCAATCTCTTTGCTCTAAACTTTTTTTACTTTCAAACACCATCCCACTGCTAAGGACTGGTGGTATATTTTTCTCTAGTTTAGCAAGAAGGAGTTAATCAAGGGTGCCCCTTCCTTTATTCACAATTAGAAGAAAAAGTTCTTCTTTGTATCTAACCCTTCATTTGAGTGTAAACTTCCCCACTAGGGTTGGCTTAAGGAATCCGTCTGCAAGGCCCCAAGGTTGGAATGGGAGGATCTTGACTCTATCAAAGTTCTGAAGAATTACAAAGCTCATTTACTAACCAAATTGATAGATGACTAGACCCTTTACAATCTTGATCTAAGCCCTGTTTACCCCGAAGGTATTAACCTTGTATTTCTTTTTCCTTCTCTTCTTTATCTAACCTTGGCTCATTTATTTTGATAGAGTTGACTCCAGATGAACTCAAATGACTACAAAAGGAATGTTGGGCCCAAAAAAGAAAAGGTAGTAGCTTGGGAGAACATCCAAATGGATCAAGATTGTAGAGACCAGCTAGTCCGGCCATTTTAGCTCTGGTGACCTTCATTTCAAAGATTGAAGTAACCTTAACAACTATGAGCCTACCTGTCCAGGCCATCATTCTAGTACCTCCTACTGAGAAGAAGGAGGTAGAGAAAAGGAATAAGTCAGCTGTCAAGAAAGTTTGATCATAAAAGAACTCTGGAGAGTCAATCGACAACAATATCGATTTTAATGAGCATCCTTTGATAGCTAAAGGGTCGTCTGACCTCTTATGAAGAGGTGCATATTGCCGAATGTGATCGAGAAGATCCTTCAGATGAATACTCAAGATTGAAAGGACTCGTTTGCAGCTTTTCCTGAGGTAGTTGCCTTATCATTTTTAAATGCAGTTATATTTATTTTCTAGTGGTAAGATTAACTTTGCTACTTGCAGTTAGGTCATCACTTATTCACCAATGTCAAGGCGGTTAACATTCACGAGACTGAGGCCTCAAAGGCTATAAAAGAAGATGAAGCTGCCAAGGCAGAAGCTCAAGAGTCCAAAGCTGAGGTTGAGCATCTTAAGGAGATACTCAAGAAAAAATTTGTCGAGGTCGAGCAACTCAAGGAGGTGCTTAGAAAGGCAGAGCAAACTTTGGTGGAAATAAAGAACACTTTGGAGACTAACCTAGCTTCAGAAATAGAGAGAAGGTAGAGGCTGAAGCTTTTGAAGGAGAAAGGAGGGTGACCGAAGCCAAGAAGCAGGCTGTGGCAAAATTTAATGCTTCAAAAGAACTTGAAGATATTCAGATCGAATTTGCTAAAGAAGCCTTCAACAAGGGTTTTGACATCTGCCAATAGAGGGTCATCAAAAAATATTCCAAACTGGACCTCAACTTCCTAGATGATGAATCGGAGAATCTATCTGATGACAAAGCTGACCTTCCCACAGCTGAAGCCAATCTTCCTTTTGCTAGACCTACCGCAGACATTCCTGAGCCCACCAAGGAGCCAATACCTATCGAGACTAGGCCAAACTCTCCCACTACTCCCTAACTAGAAGTTGAAGGCCTCCTTTAATTGTACATTTCTTTTTCTTTTGTTCTATATGTACTTAAAATCTTTCTTAAGCAATGAAATTAAACTTTTTCATATCTTTGTGTGTTGCAATGTATCCATAAAATATAGTATGGTTTGCAAGTTTTGCCATCAAACTCAATTATGGGCTAATGCTACTCCATTACCATAAGCTATTTCCCTTAAGGCTCACATAAAAACTCTGAAGAAAAAAATTTTCATCAGACTAACAAAGAGTTGAAGAAAACCAAGGATGAGATTCAGAAATAAAAAAAAACTGTACAATAGCTTCTATTAAGATCAACCACCTGCATCAAGCTTTGAAACGATCTTTTAGGAAATATAATTCAAAAAGTACCATCTATTCGAAGAACTCCATAGGGTATGAAAGCGTGCCAACGAGATGTCTTAAGCTTTAACTTCCAAGATCTGCTCCCTTGAGGCCAAACTCAGAGAAGCAAGAGAGAGAAGATCCAACAGTTGGAGAAAGGCTCGCTTTGGTCTCAAAACTAAGAGGCGTATGGCTGGGATTGGTCCAAGAGGTTCTCTGAACTTCAAAATCTACTGCACATGGTAGAGGAAGCATATGGTACTTATAGACTAGGTTGGACAAGCAAATTTTTGATCTCAAATGATAACATTTTGCAGTCAATGATGAGGTAGCTTGGCTCATAAAGCAACTTATAGAGAGTGCTCGAGCTGGTCTAAGTGGAAATTTAGGTGAGCTTGCTTCAGTGAAGAACAACTTTGTGAATCTCACCGAAGTCTATGACAAGAATAAGTCCGAGCTTCTTTTGTTGAAAATCTAAATGACATATCAAGAGAATGCTATTAAGGATGCCAAAGCTAAATCTATCATTCTACAAAAGAGACTGAGAGAAGCAGAGAAAGATGCCAAGAGAGCTCAGAAGTTGCTTGGTGAATGTTTGGCGGTAAGGAAGGAGGTCAAAGATCAAGTAAACAATCTAAAACATTCCTTGGTGATGGTCAGGGCCAGCAGTCTGAAGTCCGAGTAGGACTTCGTTTTCTTTTTTTCTACTTTTGTAATTAGTTTTGGTGACCTTTGTAATGACTTCCACTTAGTAAAATGGTTTTTCTTTGAATTATTCTTCTTTGTCATGTCTTAATCTGATGTTTGCTAAACTCTTGATGATCATCATGTCCAAAGTAGACTTTACTTTAAAACAATAATTTTTGCTCGGTCTTTTGTAGATCTGTCCCTTTTATTTATGAATAAGGATTTTCTGAATTTGCTCAAGGATAAATTTATCCTCTCATTTAAGAACCAGAGGTCTTCATATTCCTCATAAGGATCTTCACCCACATTAAGATGAAATTTTTCTCCTATTCTTAATATGGTTAACTTTCTATTTAAGGACCGGAGGCCTTTATATCCCTTGTTAGGCTTTTTACCTATGTTAAGATGAGGTTTTTCTCCGGTTCTTAGCATGATTAAACTCTTGTTTAAGAATCAAAGATCTTCATATCCCTCGTAAAGATCTTTACCTATATTAAGATGAGGTTCTCCTCCTATTTTTAACATGGTTAACCTCCTGTTTAAGAATCGAAGGCCTTCAAATCTCTCATAAAAATTTTTACCCACGTTAAGACGAGGTTCTCCTTCTATGCTTAATGTGGTTAACCTTCTATTTAAGAATCGAAGGCCTTCATATCCCTCCTAAGGATCTTCATCTACATTAAGACGAGGTTCTCCTCCTATTCTTAATATGGTTAACCTCTTATTTAAGAATCAAAGATCTTCATATCCCTTATAATGGTCTTCACTCATGTTAAGATGAGATTCATTTTCTATTTTTAACATGGTTAACCTCTTATTTAAGAATTGAAGGTCTTCAAATCTGTCGTAAGGATCTTCACCCACGTTAAGATAAGGTCTCCTCCTATTCTTAATGTGGTTAACCTCCTGTTTAAGAACCAAAGGCCTTCAAATCCCTCATAAGGATCTTCTTCCATGTTAAGATGAGGTTCTCCTCCTATTCTTAATATGGTTAACCTTCTGTTTAAGAATTAAAAGCCTTCATATCCCTTATAAAGATCTTCATCCATGTTAAGATGAGATTCTTCTCTTATTCTTAATATGGTTAACCTTCTATTTAAGAACTGGAGGCCTTCATATTCCTCATAAAGATCTTTATCCATGTTAAGATGAGATTCTCCTCCTGTTCTTAATGTGGTTAACCTCCTATTTAAGAATCGAAGGCTTTCATATCTCTCATAAGGATCTTCACTCATGTTAAGATGAGGTTCTCCTCCTATTCTTAATATGATTAACCTCCTATTTAAGAACTGGAGGCCTTCAATTTTATTTAAGGATGAAGTTTGGCTCAATTATTTTATGCCATAATTCAATTTGCACAAAGGAAAGGAATGTTAAAATATAAAATTTTTATTGAAACATGGCTATTGATAGTATTTTTGTAGATTTTTCAAATTCCAAGGTTGGGGTAGTGTAGTTCTGTTAGAAAATGTGTCCTAAAGTTAATTATCTAAATTATAGATGATTGAAATTAATATATAAATTATCAAATAATTGGCTTATTCATCATAAAAGTTCTATTTTTCTCACATGAACTCCAAAGTTATGATGAAGTTCTTAGAACCACACTCAATCAATAAAGAAAGATATATCTAATGGTTCTTAAATTTGTTCATGACCAATGATAAATTATTAAATAGGATGATAACTTATCGAGTGTAGGTCGCTGTATATTATATGCATTGGTTGTCCTCGTAACCAAGTGGTGTGGAGACACTAGTATAGCATATAGGTGGGATGTAGAAATACATCTGCACTGAACATAACCCATGTAGCACTCTACTATTAAGAGTAGCTAGTAAAGGCCAATGGATATAAGTATCCCTCCGACATGAGATCACCATGATGACTTACAAGTAACTCATTACACTTTGGTGCCAAACTATCTATATTTCTAATACATGATTGGAAGCTTTCTAGGTGCAGTCAAGTACTTGTAGAGTTGGTGTATGAGTCAAGATGGAATTGACCATTTTTAATTAACTTCAGAAAGAGAATATCTCGTTGTATTTCAATTTAGCAAAACCTAGGCCTAGATAATCCTCGTAAAGAGTCACGGGATTTACAAAATTTTGAGACACAATATGGATGACTTATATGAGTGTTGACAGCTAACTAGAAGTCATTCTGAGCATTATTAGTTAAAGAGATAAATTATATGAAAACCATAGACTAGGTTTCTAAGAATGATACTTTGCATATGTTTGACCTATCCGAACGTCGGGTACCATTGCTAGATGGTCATTTCGATTGGTATAGAAATTGATTCTTGTGCTATCAACTTAGGTTCAAACCTATGGAATTACACACATAAGAGGTTGCTACCTGATCAGATGATTGATTGATGATTGAGAATCGTTCAGTAATCGAATCATCAATATGATTGATGATTGATTAAGTACAAGTATTGCAGGAGGATCAATTAGCAATTAGATTATAGATTGGCTCAATTTAATTAAGCAATTAGGCTAAAATTAAGTCTAATTAAATTAGATTCAATTAAAATTGGTTTGAATTTAATTATATTAAGTTTAATTAGTTTATTGGATAAGCTAGTTGTAAGGAAGAACAAGTTCTTGTTCAATTAGGACTTGAGTGCACCTAATTTCTAATTTGATTAAAAATTAAATTAGATTTAAATTTAATTTAATCTAATTTAATTAGGCTCCTAGTTAGACTAGGATCATCTTTTAATTAGGTTACACAAATCTAAGTTTAATTGGATTCAAAATGATTTTGACCTAGTCTAAATAGAAGAGGCCTAATTAGACTAGGGGTCCTTCTAATCTCTTGCACCTAAGAATAAGCCCACGCCACATCTATTTTTGTGCACCATATTTCTTTTTCTTTTGGTGAGAATACTCATGCTTATGAAGGATTCCATGCCTCACTTGGATTTGAGAATAAGTTTGAATTAGTCAAACTTAGCAACTTGTTTAGGACTTTAATTGGTTAGAGTTTTAAATGTCAAAAACTCTTCCTCCCTCTTCGCAATTTATTTGCCACACCCCATATTTGTGCATGCCTATTTTTTCTCCTTTTGTGTGATGGTTTTCTAATCTCCACACCATGTTTTTTGGGGGAGGCATCCAAGAGTTGGATGCCCCCTTAAGATCCTCCAAAGAGTCCTTCTATGACTAGGTTTGATCTAGTCTTCCTATTATTTAGGGGCACCTCCTATTTAATAGGTTATGGGCATGAGAAACTAGAGATTCCATGCAAAAATAGAGGGAGAGAAAAGGAGTAGGGCATGAGAGGAGGGGCACTCCAAAATTATGGGTGTAAGGGCTTCTTTTGGACAACCTTTCTTCATGTCCTATCAAGAAGAAGAAGAAGAAGAGAGGAATGTCTTTTCTTAGGTTTTCTGAGAGCCTTCGTCATCTCTATTTTTGTGAGATTTTTCTATGAGAAAAATCATAGTGAAAGAAGGCCATGAAGCATGAAAAATTAATTGAGAAAAAGATCTCCTCTTATCTAGGTGTGAAGATCAGTTTAGGACATCAATGGTTGATATCCTGAAAGAGAATGTAGATCTTCTCTTGATGATTTTTCTGAGCCTTTTATTTTCATATTTTTGGTACATCCAATAGTTGGTCTTCTCTCTCAATCCTCCATTTGATCTTCCTCTCTTGGAGAGCCTAAGTGATTTGAAGATATTTTTATAGGTCGACCATCAGGAGAGATCCGCAAGAAGCTAGCACTTTGAGTAAATCTTCGATCGACGAACCTCCGATCTGCATAGCGATTTCGTGTGGACTATCCATAGAGGCTGATCATGCTGTGCAACTCCAAGCAACCAAGTACAATAATGATTTTTAGCTATAACATTCTCAATCCCTGTGAAGGTAAGAGATCTGATTTCTTTTCTGACCTAGATGCAATCTAGGATTTCTAGAAGTGTTCTAGATCTAAGGGATTGATGTAACCAATACCAATCTATATTTTTATTTTTAGATTTATATATGCATCTTGATATGTCATAGATCCTAGATATAGGGTTTAGTGACTAGATCACATGCATAATTAGGTTAAATAGTTTAATCTATCTTTCGCTGCATCTGATTTCGAAAAAAATTTAAAATAGATGCATGAAATTTTGCATGGTTTTCCAACAGTGGTATTAGAGTGCTAGGTTCCTTTATGACATAATCATGTATGCTTTAAAATAAATCTAAAAATAAAAGTTAAAGATTGTACATACTGATCATAAGGTTATCCTGTTGTAAGGTTAACCCCTTATAATGAAAAGATTATCCTAGTACGTGTTGATCTATAAATCTAAATCATGAATAAGTTACATAAGATCTAAAATAATTTATGATTTATTATTTAAATTTTAAATTTAAAAATAAAATAGATATTTGATCTATTATTGATTATTTAGATTAAATCTAAATAATGTAGGATCACACATACTAATTATAAGGTTGTCCTACTATAAGGTTTACCCCTTATAGTAGGAAGGTTGTTCTAGTATGTGCTTCCTAAATCATAAATATGTTAGATGAGATCTAAAATAATTTATGATTTATTTTTAAATTTTAAATCTAATATTAATTAATTTATGATTTAATTTTAATTATTTAGATAAGATTTGAATAATATATGTTTCATGTTTTAATCTAGTTCCTTTTATACATATGCTTGATATGTAGCTTTATTTTTGAATCTAGAATTAATATATATGATATATTTGCTTTATAGAATTTAAATTGAGGATTTACTTTCTGCAAAATCTTAGATTCAAAGTCCTAGAATATGATCTAAACATTGAAACAAATCAGATCTAAAATCACGAACTAAATATGATTCAATGTAAATTATTTACAAACTTGAAAATATTTTAAATGATGAAATCAAAAACTAGTTTTAAGCTTTCAGGCCCCAACCCATAAGCCTTGAACTTAATTGAGAATTAAGTGATTATTTAAGATCTAGGTTTGTGATTTGAAGATCCTAAGATAATTTCATAAAACATGGATTAAAGGATAATGGGTTAGCTTTGATCAGGTCATTAACTAGGTTAGACCTAGGGTTAGATTAAATATGGACTAAGTTAAGAAATTGATCAAACCTAATTAATAGTTAATTAGGATTAGGTTATTTTTTTCTATAGATCAATTCAATAGTTGTAGTTGATCAAAGTTCATACATTTAACAAATGGACCTGATTGTAACTTAATGGTTGAGCCCGAGTCTTTAGGCAGACCAAATCAAAACTGATAAATCGATTGGTGTCTAAAGTAAGTCTAACATTTTCAGACTAGTAGTCTTTAATTGACAACCTACTTACTTGGCCATTTCTGATGGTGTCTAAGATAAACCTTGGTAGACCCTCCCACCGATCTCACTTATCTAGCCAATGTAGTTAGTCAGCTTTTAATTAGGTTACTCATTAACTTATGCTAACCCATGTCACATAGAAAATCAATGAGACTGATTTTCATTACAACAAAACCTATTTTTTGCGATGCAATATATTCATCGCAAATAATAAATTTTCATCGCTAATAATTATTAGCGATGGAAATTTCGTTAATTATTAGTGATGGAAATTTTGTCGCTAATTCTTCATCATAAAAAGTAGGATCGTAGATAATAATTAGCGATGAAAAGATCATTTTCATCGCTAATAAAAATTTTTTATGATGAAAAATTTTTGTCAGAATTTTTTTATTGATTAAATTATTTATGATAAAAATTTTTATGATGGAAACCAAATAATTTCATCATAAATAATTTTTTTTGATGAAAAAATTCATCAAAAATAAAAAAAATTATTTATGATAAAAATTTTCATCATAAATATAAAATTATTTATGTTGAATTTTTTTCATCATAAATAAGTTATTTATTTTGGTTGAAATAATTTCATCATAAATAATTATCTTATTTTTAATAAAAAATTTTCATTATAAATAAATCTTAATTACAACGAAAAATTTTCATCATAAATAATTTTTATTTTTGATGGATAATTTTCATTGCAAATAATTTGTATTTGCAACGTAAAGTTTTTATCATAAATAATTATGTCATAAATTATTTTTTTTAAAAAAATTATAAATAAATATATTTTATATTTTTAATATATTTATAATTTATAAAATTAAAATAAAAAATTTATCCATAAATTTGATCATTTCATCCATAATAAATTCTATCATTTTATTATATAAAAAATATTTCATTATAGAAAGTATTTTTTGGTATATAAATACAAAAGATCCAAAATAAAAGTAAAAATAAGAGAAAATAGATTGCCGACCATCGAGCATCGGCAATTTTTAGAGAAGAAGAACGTGCCGAAGAAGGAGAGCGCTCAGAGAAGCTTCGATTAGCCTGCTGCTATCTCATCAGTTGCATCATCTGCTCCATCTATGCCATTCACTCCATCATCTATGATTGAAATAGTTGGTACTCGTCGATGCATGCAGTCAACTTAGTAGTCCGCTATTGATCCTCAGTAGCTTGTCTCTATATCTCTAACAGTCGGGCATCGCAGATAGCATGGATGCTAGCCCTGGATAAGCATAAAGATGTAGGAGCTCTGATCCCATGCCTAAGCCTCCTAACATAATAGGATCTCGTACCAAGCACCTGATCATAAATCTCATCATCTATGGATACGGTCAAGCCCTCTAGGTAGGCTAGGATATAATATCTATCATACGATCCTAAAAATTAAAGTTATAGCTATTCTAAGTTTGTACTGAAAATTAAAATACCAATGAAAAAAATAGTTAGAAAAACTTACATAAAGCTCTTGGCTTTCGACCATCCAGTCCCCTGATCGTCGCTGATGGGTCCACTGGTAGATCTCGATTCTACCAGAAAGCTCGCCACTCTCTACATCTCTTTGTAATTTGATAATAATTAATATATTTTTTTAAATAGTTAAAGAGTTAAAATATGATAAATAAAAATTACTTACCATCTGCTCCATATGGCGAGTGAATGGCCTAGACATCGATCCTGCATAGTTAACATTCAAATTAGTTAGTAAGTAACTAAATTTAAAAATAAATGATTTAATTATTAAATTTTAAATAAAAGAAAATTACCTGATATGCCAGATTCTCGTACGTGCGGTATATGACAGTCCACTCCTTGATACTGATGCTGTCATATGGCCTCTACCATGTTGCCTCCACCCTTTGGTCATGCACTATAGCATACCAGTGTCGATGAATGCAAGCCGATACTTCTTGAAATATAAGCATAAATGATCATCTACAACTCGCCGCATGCGATCGTGCTCAAAATCAATAATCTCAAATATAGCCTGCCAATATAAATATTATAAGAATAAAGTATTAATTAAATATTTAAATAAATATTATTATACCTGTAAGTGGCTATAGAAGATCTCCCTTTGAGGCTGTGTAACCTGATGCTAATTGAAGAGCGTTGTCAGGGCCCAGCTGTGGCAAATGATGCCTAGATCAGTTTGCCATGGCTCGCATCATCCCTTAATAGCCCTAGTGTAGCCTAGCAAAATCTTGATGGGACACTGTCCCTTGTGCTCGCATCTCTAACGCTCAAGGGCGAGGTTCTTCGATGGACCTCGCTCTCATCCCATCACTGATAGAGAATGGTCTAAAAAAATAATGAATAAAATATTAGTATGATAGCCATCTATAAATCTAATAGCTAGGTAGATTAAAATTAATTTTTATCATGTAAAGAATATGAAAATACCAGTCGGACTAGCTCACTTGAACCCACCTCACTCAGACCCACCTTTATAAGGCCCTCTGGCAACTTCGATGGTGCAGTAGTGAAAATGAGGGAAGGCTCAGGAGTAGGTTGGGAACTCGAATGTTATCATCTCACTCCTAATGCCATACTTGCAATGCTTAAATTATGCATATAATTAATTTAACATATAAATAAATATAATAATAAAAAATAATAGTAAAAAAATACATAAATGCAAATGAATAGAATTGTATTGCATACCATTATTGCATGAGAAGATTCAACAAAGGATCCATATCTACTTATCAATAATCGATTAATGTATTGTTTTGTATCTCATCGTCATTTATGAACCGATCGTCGCCCTCCAAATCATCAAGATTAAATATAAAATCACCTTCAACTTCATTAGACAATAGATCAGCCCTATTCAAAGAAGCTAGCATAAGTTTTTCATCAACAAGGTGCTCGATCAATGTTGGTTTTTCCTCTTGAAAAGCTTTCTCTTCATGTAGATTTGAATTATCATCCATCTCTAGTCAGGTTGGTATCTCATATACTCCTCTAGGTATTATTTTTGGTACAACATGCCAGTCACCTCGATATTTCAGATCCTTTAAATATATTACTTATTTTACTTAATTTGCTAATATATACGGCTCATTCTAGTACCATGTTCGTGCAAAATTTACACTGGTAAAGTGTGGATCGATATGAATATCGATCTTCTTATTACTAATATCCCACCATTCACACTGAAACAAGAATACCAAATTTTTGGACCCATGCTTCAATTATATGATATCTATCAATACACCAAGATATTCAATTTTCTCTTCTTCTTCATATCCTATCATAGCAATATCACTATTTTGGATCCATCTTTGCATCTCAAGCTCTCTTGTATGAAATCTCATTCCTCCAATGATACAGGATGTATAGTAGTTAACCCTTCGATCGGGGCCACATGCTAAATTGTACAATTCATCGATCGCATCCTCTTCTTTATTAAAATACTTAAATTTCATCTACAATATAGCATAAAAAATTATGTCGGTACATGTAATTAATTGTATAATTATAAAAATTGAATGTAATACTAGTGAAACTTACATGGTCTCCAAACCATTTTGCAAATTTCATCCTATATCGATCATCAACATTTATATTATTCTCTCTGGATAGTATATTCTTGTGCTCACTGTAATAAGTCATGATTTTTAATTTTATATCAATATAAAAAAATTAGTTAAAATACTAAAATTATGCTATGATAATACCTACTTAATTAAATCTTCAATTTCTTCATAATTATTTAGAATATAAAAGTATGCCTTGGATAGCTCATTCATGTCCATAAACTCATATCTTCTTCCACCTATGGATCGAACCATTTGTTTGAATATGGATAGTATCAGTTCATCGTCATCCCATTCACGGTCAGCGTTACGATCTACATGATTGAATCTTGTTTCGATGTCGTCAAGATGCATCGAGCATAATATGAGACACTCTATAGCTATGTTGCTTCCGCTATTGATCCTTCAGGCCGTGCCTTATTGTGCACATACTTTTTTAGGGTACATCAGAATCTACAAATAAAAAATAATTTAATGAGTTGTAATACATTTACATCTTACAACTGATATGTCAAAGAGATTACTATTTCTTTATCTTTCAATAGGATACATCCATCAATAATGTACCGAATTTGTCAGAAAAGCTTTTGTTGGAAGATGAATAGCCAGATGTACCATAACATCAAAAAATGATGGTAGAAAGATTTTTTCTAACTTGCAAAGAATGAGCATAATATCCTTCTCAAACTTTTCAATTAAGTTAATCTTCAACTTTCGACAACACAATTCTCGAAAAAATACTTCCAACTCAATCAATGCAGCTTGAACATCACCACTCAGATAGCCAAGTATCACCATAGGAAATAAGTGCTGCATCATCACATGGGAGTTATGACTTTTCATGCCAGAGATATTGCTATCATTGTTGCCAACACATCATGATACATTTGAAGCGTAAGCATCAGAAAACTTCATGATTTTGAACCATTCATAGAAACTCTTCTTCTCCTCACTAAATAGTAAATAACATGCAGGTGCCATAAAAAAATTATCACCTCGATGAACTAAATGCAATTTCGATCAGTTCCCATTTCTTGCAAATCAAGGTGAGCTTTTGAATTACTTTTATTTTTTCTATGATGTTTAACACTGCATCGATAATATTATCACAAATATTCTTCTCAATGTATATTACATCCAGGTTATGATGAAGTAATAGCTACTTCCAGTATGGTAGTTCAAAAAATAGACTTCGTTTCATCCAATTCAGCTCAACTTTAGTATGCTTTTGCTAGCGAGTACCCGATATTTTTTCAAATTTCACAATTTTAATGGCTTCAAGTTATTCTAATACTTCTACTCCACTTGACTTCTTAGGTGGCGAACGTCGGTCAGGCTTGCCATCAAAATATTGGTTATAATGGATCCTCCAAGAGTGATTAGCAGGTAGAAATCGCCGATGACCCATGAAGCAGATTTTCCTTCCATGCTTTAAATGTAAGGAGGACATATCCTTGTTGCATATTGGAAATGCTAGATATCCTTTGGTACTCCATCCAGATAAGTTTGCGTACGTAGGAAAATCATTTATCGTCCATAAAATTGATGCATGCAACTTAAAATTTCTTTGACTAACAGAATCGTATGTCTGTACTCCATTTTTTCATAGCTCCTTTAGATCATTGATTAAGGGTCGAAGATATACATCAATTTCATTACCTGGTGCTTTTAGACCCAGAATCAATAGTGACATAAAAATAAATAGCTCTTTCATGCATTTCCAAGATGACATATTATATACAATTAGCATCATAGGCCACATGCTGTAGGAAGTACTCAAATTACTAAAAGGATTAAATCCATTTGTCGCTAGATCAAGCTAAATATTGCACGGATCACTCATAAATAGTGGATACTTTACGTCGAAGTCTTTTCATACTATAGAGTTAGCCAGATGGCTAAGTATGTTCTCCTTCGAAATCCACTGTTCTTGATGCCATCTCATTTCTTTAGCTGTCTTTGTGGACATATACAACCTTTGAAGTCTTGGAATCAATGAAAAATACCTTAAAACCTTATGAGGTATCTTCTTTCCTTTTCTATTATTGGTTTTGTACCTAGGTTCACCACATTACGAACATTCACTTGCTTGGTCATTCTTCTTGTAAAATAATACAGAATTATTTTTGTAGGCACATATAGGAATATAGCCAAGTCCCAATTCCCTCATATACATTTTGGCTTCAGTATATGATTTTGAAAGTGTTGATCCACCAAGAAGAGCTGCTTTAATCAATGCTAAATTTTGATCAAATGACTTCTGACTCCATCGGTTCATAATTTTAATATGAAGCAATTTGATCAAAAATTTTAACTTGAAGAACTTCGTACAATTTAGGTAGAGTGGCTCTTGTGCATCATGAACAAGCTTTGCAAACTATTCAGAAGTCCCTTCTACCTCATCAATATTACATTCATGATCAGAACTGCCTTGAGATGCACTAGTACTTATGGATACATTTGAGGTAATACCTTGATGTAAATCATCCAATAATGAACCTATACCACCATATTCGATAGGTTCAGTAGCATCAATATTATCATTAATATCGTCATCGTCATACACAACTTCATTCGGATCACCCTCCCCATGCCACATCCAGTGAGTATACTTCTTATCCATACCAAAACTTAGTAGATGCTTCTTAACAAATGACATGTGATGATATACCATATTGACATATCTTTTGCATGGATACTTTATTCGACTGGCACTATCAACCTTACACCATGCAAATTCAATAAAATCTCGAACACCTTTTCAAAATTCAAGCAAAAAAATATTTCTAGCGTTCATCCAACTTTTGTCAATATCCATCTGACAACAAAGAATAATGATTCATGAATCCTAGCTCCACCAACTCCTTCCTAATAGGTGTGGTCTTATTCCTTTCAAAAATGCATCATTTTTATTATTGCCACAGCTTTGTTCTTTGTTCCATATCTGAAAAATATCCGGTAGCATCTTCCTATAGTTCTCTAAGTACACGATATAGATGGATCATATTTTAACCACATCTAATATGTACCTGAAGAACAAATGAGATAACTACGATAAAATTTTTCATAATAGAACAAAGAACACCATGACAATAATAAAATATTGATGCATTTATGAATTGCCTAAATCGGGGCATCAAGAGACGTTCACAAAGTCTATTTTGGGGACCCTGGGATCGACTCTTGGATAGGAGTCTAAGGTTAGATCAATGCATAAATTAAATCATTACCAAATTGGATCCCAAACTGGATCCTAGACTGAATCCCGATCCAAATATCGATTCGGATCTTGATCGAGATCCAATCCAGATCATGACTCGAATCTCGAATCAGATGCTGGATAGGATCCCAGACCAAATCTCAGACTGAATTCGACCCAGATTCTGATTGAGATCTGACCCAAATCTCAACCCAAATCTTAGATCAGATTTCGAATAGGATCTCAGACTGGATCCTGATCGAATCCCAAATTGGATCCCGGATAGGATCTCCGATTGAATCCCAAACCAAATCCCAGACCGGATCTTGGATAAGATCCTGACTCAAATTCCTAATCGAAACTTGATTCGGATCCCAGACCGAATAGTTTATATGCATTATAAATTTAAACCTTCGATTACAAATTAAAATATTAAATCATAATCATAATGAAATACATGGGCCAAACAAATAAAAAGATTAAACTATAACAAGTAAAAATATAAAAATATAATTATTTATGTAACTATTTTAATTATTAAAAACTTATTATTATTATTAATATAATCGATTATTATTACTATTACTATTATTATTACTATTACCATTATTACTAAAATTAAAATTATTATTATTATATTTACTATTATTATTATTATTCTAACTACTACTATTACTATTATTATTACCATTATTATTTTTTTAAGTAATTATTATTACTATTTTTACTGTTATTATTATTATTCTTACTACTACTATTACTATTACTATTATTACTATTAATATTACTACTACTAGTATTATTATTATTACTATTATTATTATTATTACTATTATTAATATAATTATTATGATTATTATTATTATTACTATTATTATTAGTGTTATTGTTATTATTATGTTTATTTTATTATTTATTAAAATTTAAAATAAATCTTCGAACATCATCGCCGCCTCCCTCCATTTGTGGTGCCCCTTCCTCGCCCACCATCGATGCTCGCGGACCCCCACCCTCTATGGCACCCCTCCTCCACCCACCATCGATGCCCGCAGCCCCCCATCCCTTTACGATGCCCCTCTGTTGCCCACCATCGGTGCCCACAGGCCCCCACCCCACACGCCCCTGACCTCCTACAGCCGGCATCCACCCTCCATGCCCCATTGCCTGCCATCGGCCACTGCACGAAAACATCCGTGGCCCCCTAGATGATTGAAAGAGAACCAAAAAAAATTATCGTCAATGATGGCAATGGAAGTGACAACTATAGAGATAACGATGTGGCAATGGCGACGGCCCTGGCGGTAACAACGACGATGGAAACAGTGATGACAGTGAAAGACATGATCGCTGGCCAGTAGAAGCCAAGGAGGAGGGGGAGAGAGAAGATGAGGGAGGGGGCGAGAGTGGGTTTCGATCGGGGTAGAGAGAAGACGAGGGGGTTTCGTGTGAATGTAGTGGGAGGAGATATTTAAAGATTTTTTAGCGATGCTAATTCATTGCTAAAAGTATTATTAGCGATGGAAAATAATTTTTCATCACTAATAATTCTCATCAATTATTTTCCAAAAAAGTTTTTCTCTCTAAAAAATATTAAAATATTTGATAAAATTATTTATGATGGAAAATAAATTTTATCATAAATAATGATTATTAGCGATGATAATTTTCATCATAAATAATTTTTCATAAATAAAAAATTTAAAAGATTAAAAAATAGATGAGAATATTTATGATGGAAATATTACATCATAAATAAATATTATTTATGATGGAACATAAAATTCCATCATAAATAATAATTATTTATGATGAAAAATTTTCATCATAAATAATTTTTCATGTATATATAATTTAAAAAATTTAAAAAGTTGAGAATATTTATGATAAAAATTGTTCCATCATAAATGAGTATTATTTATGATGAAAATATATTCCATCATAAATAAATATTATTTATGATAAAAATTCATATTTCATCATAAATAATTATCCATACATACAAAAATATAAATAATTAAAAAAGATCAAATTTTTACAATAAAAATTTTTATAAAAAAAGGCAAAAATATGATGTGCATGGCAGATGTGATGGCGTTGAGCGGTGCAAGTGCTTCCACTGTTAGCTAGCCTACAAGTAAATCATTTTATTTATTTTTTAAAAATTAGTATTCTTTTAAAAAATTATTATTCTTTGAATATTATATAATTTTAAAATTTAAAGTTCATCTTTATCATTTATTATTTAAGTAATTATCATGCGAGTATCATCATAAAAGATCAT
The DNA here is from genome assembly GCA_006176705.1 of Cocos nucifera. Lineage (NCBI taxonomy): Eukaryota > Viridiplantae > Streptophyta > Magnoliopsida > Arecales > Arecaceae > Cocos > Cocos nucifera. The sequence continues at coordinate 274,450 of QRFJ01002128.1, read as the reverse complement.
CTCAATCTGATAGTTCTAACTTTGTAGATCGATAAAATTTGATTTTGATAGTTACGAACGATCGCATGATGATTTAATAGATAGAAACTGTCGATGGATCAGAAAACTTATAACAATGATCCCTATGATATTTGTAGTATACTATCAAAATTTTACTTCAATTGAACATTATTGTCATGGTTAATTTAGTACAGGATGATTTCGATCATTAAATAAAAAAGAGTGATCAAATAGCCAAATAGCGTTCGATTAAGATGATTTTTTAGATAAATGATCTTTGCTATTACTTAAATCATTTGTATGGTAGAGATTATAAAATTCAAACCATATGTACATGAACAATCCAAAACTACATATCTCTTGATACTTATTCTTAAGGTCTTTAAATAATTATACTTGTATTTTTGTAAGATCTGCTTAACATGGATGGTTTATATACATACGATTTAAATTTTATGATCATCACCATATAAATGATGAAAGTAATAGCAAAGATCATTTATCTAAAAATTATCTTAATCGGATGCAGTTTGGCCTTTTGATCATTCATTTTTTATTTAACGATCCAAATCATTCCGTACTAAATTGACTATGATAATGATATTCGATTAAAATAAAATTTTGATAGTGTGCTACAAATGTCACAAAAAAAATTATTATAAAATTTTAGATCCATCGATAATTTCTATCTATCAGATTATCATGCGATCATTCATGATCATCGAAATTAAATTTTATCGATCTGCATAGCTAGAGCTACTAGATCAAGGTGATATTTTGTCACGATGCTCGCATGATAATTACTTAAATAATGAATGGTGAAGATGAACTTTAAATTTTAAAATTATATAATATTTAGAGAAAAATAAAAATATTTTTTAAAAGAATACTAATTTTTAAAAATATTTAAAAAAATATTAATTTACTTATGGGCTAGCTAATAGTGGACGTGCTCGCACCCCTCAATCCTATCGCATCGATCATGCATGGCACATCTTTGCCCTTTTTTGTTTTTAAAATAGTTCATATTTTTTTATTTTTTAAATTTAAAATTTTGATCAAATTATTTACGATGGAGATATTCCATCATAAATAATTAATTATTTATAACATAAATTCTATTTTCATCATAAATAATTAATTATTTATGATATAAAATTTCCATCATAAATAATCTAAATTTTTAAATTTCTTAAGTAATTTATTTTGTTTAGATTATTTAGAACAAAAATATTAGATCATAAATAATTAATTATTTATGATGAAAATAGGATTTGCATCATAAATGATCAATTATTTAATGAAATATCTCCATCATAAATAATTTAGCATTTTTTAAATTTTTTAAATAATTTATTTTTATAGATTATTTATGATGAAGATATTCCATCATAAATAATTAATTATTTATAATGTAAATCCTATTTTCATTATAAATAATCAATTATTTTTGATATAATATTTTTATTACAAATAATCTAATTTTTTTAACTTTTTAAGTAATTTATTTTATTCAGATAATTTATGATGAAAATATTATATCATAAATATTTGATTTTATGATGGAAAAAAATTGCATTATAAATAATAAATTATTTATGATGAAATATCTCCATCATAAATAATTTAGCATTTTTAAAATTTTTAAATAATTTATTTTTATATATTATTTAAGGTGGATATGTTTCATCATAAATAATTTTTTATTTATGATGCAAATGCTATTTTTGTCATAAATAATCAATTATTTATGATGTAAATTTTTTATCATAAATAATTTGATATTTTTTAATTTTTTAAGTAATTTATTTTATTCAAATTATTTATGATGGAATTCTTTTATCATAAATAATCAATATTTATGATGAAAATTAATTTTTTATCATAAATAATTAATTATTTATGATGAAAAATATTTTGCATTGCAAATAATCTTTATTTATGATGGAATTTTTTTTTATTGCAAATACTTTTATTTGTAATAAAATTTTTTTCATCGCAAAAGATCTATTTTCTTGTAGTGTATTTACTCAGTGAGACTAATCTAGGTGCGCATGGAACGAAATTGCTCCTAGTCCTCATCAATGACTTGAGAAGTTAGTGAAAGGATTTAACTTAGTGAAGTCAGTGGGTGCAAATTAGTCCATGTCTTCTCTATCCTTAAATCATAAATAAATTTAAATTTTCTAAATTATTAGATTGTTAAAATAATAAAGTTATGAAGATAACTGAGTTATAGTCTTCCATTAAGATGTTTGATAATGGGTTCAATAGTCTAGGTGGACATTGGAGGTGCCTTATGCTTGGTGTTCATCGAGATATTAGAATTATCATTTATCATATGATAATTAGATCGCACTCTTTGAACAGGTTAGCCAGATCTTTTCTCGAGCCTGATCATCATTCATTTGATGCATTGAACTCTATCATGTTAATGGTTAGACTTAATCGGGACTTTCAGTAGAGGCACCTTATGCCTGCTGAAAAAGAGCTTGGAGCAAAACTGAATTACTAAAAATTATTTAAAAAAATAATTTGTTGAGAACCTATCCATAGGTACACATGGGTTAGTCAAAGCTTTTTTCGGGCCCATATGCAGTCTATGTGGATTTTAGTACCTACTAGAAAATTAAAGTAATTTCTCGAATTGATGATAGAGGCTATCAATTCGTACAAAATAGTGAAAGAATCTTTAAACTAAAGTCCAAGTCTCTAGGATTACAATAATTTATATACAATAGGTCATTATTCTTTTTTCTATTCAGATTAAGGCTAAACTCTTATTGCTCTATTCATTGTTAGACAGTGATTGATTTATGGAATCTAACTTCGATAATTAGTATTAAAAGTTGAATTTGATTCAGTAGCATGAAGGGATTCGTGCTAGGGCTTATAAGTCTAGTCAAAATAAAATGTCCAAAGTTAACCTAAATCAGGTAAAGTGCTTCTACTATCAGAAGCATGGCCATAGAAAAAAGTATTGCTCTGAATATCTTGCTTCCCTTGACCCTAACAGGCTGAACAAGAGGAAAGAGCAAAGGGTAGCTCATCAAGGATGTTATATGATAACATCTTGTTATTTCTCTATTTGAATTTCTACTACCTAGCTGTTAGATATCGGTAGTCTTATGTAATTTGTTGCAAGGACTTTAGGTAAGTAGAAAGTTTGAAAATGATGAGAAAATTCTGAATGTTAGGTTGGAAATTCTATTTCAGTCCTAGCTTTAAGAATTATCGAGCTTGTTTTTAAAAGTTATCATTTAGAGTGATTGTCACTATTGTCCATTATTTATGATGAATGTGATCTTTGTTGGCCTTTTGGCCAAAAATAATCATCATTTATTAATAAGAAAAGATTATCGTGATATCATTGTGAATGATGTTATAATAATATGTGGACAATAAAGAAATGACATATATATTTTATCATAGCCTGTTAAGTGTAATATACACATCTATTAAACATCCTAAGTTAGATTATGTCATGGATGTCTAACTTTAGCATTTAGGCTTGGTCATGTTAACAAGATCAGGATAAATAGGTTAGCTTAAGAAAAAAATCTCGACATTAATGATTATGAATTATTAACAACCTGTGAGTCTTGTCTTCTTGAAAAGATGATAAAGTCACTTTTTACTAAAATAGGTAAAATAGCCGGTGAAGTTCTAAGTCTCATACATAGTGATGTATGTAGATCTATGAACTCAAGTGCTAGAGAAGAATATCAATATTTCATTATATTTATAGATAACCTATCTAGCAATGGTGCATCTAGCCTGAATCATTTAAAATATTCAAATGATTTCATAATGAAGTAGAAAAATAAATTGAAAAAGATATTAAAACTCTTCAATCAGATCGAGAAGGTGAATACCTATCTAGTCAGTTTTTTGATATATCTGGGAGAGAATGGAATTCCCTCATAGTGGACTCCTTCCAGGACACCACAGCTTAATAGTGTAATAGTAAGAAGAAATCAAACTTTGTTAGATATGGTTCGATCCATGATGGGGTCTACTAGTCTCTTATTTTGCTTTAGGGTTATGCTCTTGAGACTACTTGTTTTACTCTAATAAATATTTTGAGTAAATCTATCGCATAGACTCCATATGGGATATTGATCGGGCGTAGATCTAGACTCTCTCACCTTCGAGCTTGAGGTTGTCAAGTCTACATCAAACATTTGCACATAGATAAACTTGGAGCCTGGTTCCATAGGTACATGTTTATAGGATATCCTACTAAAACTAGGGGTTATTGATTCTACCATGCTGAAGATCATAAGATGTTCATCAACAATAGGGCATTCTTTTTGAAAAAAAAGTTCCTTAGAAAAGGAACTGATGCCTAAAAAGTTGAACTTGGAAAAATTCAACCAATAGAAGAACATACATAATCTAGTAAACCTACAGAACTAGATTTAATTAGATCAAACCTGAAGCCCATTAAAGAGGCACCTTTAAGGAGATCCAGTAGAGTACCATGTCAGCTAGATAGATACTTCGACTTCTAGGTCCGGGATGGTGATCTTATTGAGCTCGATGAGAACAACAAGATTCGATCATCCACATAAGTGGCATGCAGAGGTCTGACTTTGAGAAGTGGCTTGAAGTCATAAATTTCAAATTAGAGTCTATAAAGATCAATAATATGTGGATACTAGTTGATCCACCTAAAGGGATAAAATCCATTGAGTGCAAATAGATTTTGATAAAAAAGATTAGAGTGGCACAGATGGAAAGATGAAAATCTATAAAGCCCATCTGGTTGTCATCTCAGAGTTGGAACATGCATTTTGCATGCATATCTTCGTTATGAACGAAGAAAAATCCTACATCTATAAATGGGCAAATGGTTTTATAGTGTTATTCCTTGTGCTGTCTATAGATGATATTCTTTTAATCAAGAATGACATTCCAATGTTATAAGAAATAAAAGTTTAGCCATCATCTTATTTCTTCATGTAGGATTTGGGAGAAGCATCTTACATCTTAGGGATGAAGATCTATAGAGATAGATTTAAAAGGATGCTTGGATTATCCCAATGCATGTACGGGATCAGATATGGCATACTCACTAAAGGTAATGAGCAGATTTCAATCTGATCCAGATGAAAACTACTGAAAGATTGTATAGACAATCCTTAAGTATTTAAAAAATATTAAGACCCAGTGACTCATATATGGAGAAACTGACTTAAAACTTATGGGATATATTAGTTCTAATTTTTAGTCAAAGCAAGATAACAACAAAAAAGTGTCAGATCATAAATTTACCCTATAAAAAAGGAGCAATCTACTGAAAAAATTTCAAGCAGAATACTATAGCTTATTCTGTTAGTGATGTAGACTACATCATGGCATTTGATGCTATCATATAGGCTATATGGTGGTATAAGTTCATTAGCAAGCTGGAAGAGGCACCCTCCATCGATGGTCTAGTCCTAATGTAGCATTGAAGCTATAGCTTAGGCTAAAGAATCAAAGATACAACACAGGACCAGCATACTCTACTTTGCTATCACCTTAGATTTTAGATCAGGGTGACATCGATCTTTAGAAGATTGACGAAAAAGGAGAACTTAATCGACTCATTTGCTAAAGCCTTAGAATTAAAGAGTTCTACAAGCTCAAGTGGAAGATAGGATATTTGATATTGTTCTGATTGGCTTTAGTTCAAGTGAGAGTTATTAGAAAATATATCCTAAAATCAATCATCTAAGTTGTAGATGATTAGAATTAGTATATAAATTATCAAATAATTGGCTTACTCATCATAAAAGTTCTATCTTTCTTAAATGAACTCTTAAGTTATGATGAAGTTCTTAGAACAACATCAATCGATAAAGAAAAATTTATCGGATGGTTCTTAAATTTATTCATGAATAAATGATAAATTATTTACTAGGATGATAACTTATCAAGTATAGATCATTGTATGTCATATGCATTGATTGTCCTCATAACCAAGTGGTGTGGAGATACTAGTATGGCATATAGGTGAGATGTAGAAGTACATCTATGCTAAACATGATCAATATAGCACTCTACTATCAAGAGTAGCTAGTAAAGGCCAATAGATATAAGTGTCCCTCCGACTTGAGATCACCAGATAATTTATAAGCAATTCACTGTACTTTGATGCCAAAGTACCTATATTTCTAATATAGGATCAAAAGAATTTTGGGTGCAGTCAAGTATTTATAGAGTCAGTGTGTGAGTCAAGATGGGATTGACCAGTCCTGATTAACTTCAGAAAAAGAATATCTCATTGTATTTCAATTTAGCAAAATTACCTTGGCCTGGGTAATCCATGTGAGGAGTCACGAGATTTGTAAAATTTTGGGATATAATATGGATGACTTGTATGAGTATCAACAGCTAACTCAAAGTCATCTTGAGCATTATTAATCAAAGGGATGAATTATATGGTAACCATAGGTCAGGGCTCTAAAAATATTGCTTTACATACATTCGGTCTATCTGGACATCGGATACCATTGCTAGATAGTCATTTTGATTAGTATAGAAATTGATTCCTATGCTACTGGCTTAGATTCAAACCTATGGAATTACACACATAAGAAGTTGCTACTTGATTAGATGATTAATCAATGATTGAGAATCATTCAGTGATCAAATCATCAATACGGTTGATGATTGATCAAATGCAAGTATTATTATAGGAGGATGATTAGCAATTAGATTACTAATTAACTCAATTTAATTAAAAAATTGGACTGAGATTGAGTCTAATTGAATTAAATTTAATTAGAATTAATTTAGACTTAATTGGATTAAGTCTAATTAGTTTATTGGATAAGCTAGTTGCAAGGGAGAACAAGTCATTATTCAATTAGGACTTGAGTGCACCTAATTTCTAATTTGATTAAAAATTAAATCAAAATTAAATTTAATTTAATTTGATCTAATTGGGCTCCTAGTTGGACTAGGATCATCTTTTAATTAGGTTGCATTAATTTAAGTTTAATTGGGTTCAAAAATGGTTTTGACCTAGTCTAAATAGAAGAGTCCTAGTTAGATTAGGACTCCTAATCTCTTGCACCTAAGAATAAGCCCATGCCACATCTATTTTTGTGTGTCGTATTTCTTTTTCTTTTGGCGTGAGAATACTCATGCCCATCAAGGATTCCACACCCCACTTGGATTTGAGAATAAGTTTGAATTAGTTAAACTTAGCAACTTGTTTAGGACTTTAATTGGTTAGAGTTTTAAATGTCAAAAACTCTTCCTCCCTCTTCGCAATTTATTTGTTGTACCCCATATTTGTGCATGCCTATTTTTTTTCCTTTTGTGTGATGGTTTTTTTATCTCCATGCCTTATTTTTTGGGGGAGGCATCCATGTTGGAAAACCATGCAAGGTTTCATGTATATATTTCAAAATTTTTTCGAAATCAAATGCAGCGGAAGACATAGATAAAACTATTTAACCTATTTATGCATATGATCTAATCACTAAATCCTACATCTAGGATCTCTGACATATCAAGATGCAATCATAAATCTAAAAAATAAAATAAAATTGGTGTTGATCATATCAATATCCTAGATCTAGAACCATTTTAGAAACCTAGATCATATCTAGACCAGATAAGATATCAGATCACATACCTTTGCACGGGTCGAGAACACTGTAGTTGATAACCAATGTTATCCTTATTGCTTGGAGCCACATAGCATGTCTGATCTCTATAAGTTGTTCATATGAAGTCACCACTATGATTGAAGGTTCGTCGAATAAAGATTTGCTCGAAGTGCTAGCTTCTCATAGATTCCTCCTGATGGTCGATCTAAAAAAATTCTTCAGATCTCTTAGACACTCCAAGAGATAAAGATAAGAAGGATGAAAGGGAGAAGACCAATTTTTAGATCTCCTAAAAGGATGAAAAGAAAACTTAAAAAAAATCTGTAAGAGAAGACCCATCTTCTATTTCAGGACATCAACCATTGATGTCCAAAATAGATCTTCACACCTGGACAAGAGAAGACCTTCTCTTCTAGAATTTTTCCATGCCCTTTCTTCTTTTCTCTCTGATTTTTCCCATGAAAAAATCTCTAAAAAATTATAGATAAAAGAAGGTTAGAAAGAAGTCTTTAAGAGAAGATAATATTCTCTTATCTTTGTCTCTATAAGACATCAACAATTGATGTCCTAACGAAGCCTCCACGTCCAACAACCTTGAGCACCCAACCTCCCAACACCTCTCTTCCTTTTTTTCTCTGATTTGCATGGCATGTCACAGGGTTTTCATGCCCACTCTCATAAAAATTGGAGGCGCCATAAAAATAGGAAGACTAGGTTAAAAGACCTAGTCAAACAAGGATTTTATGGAGGCGTCCATCCCTTGGATGCCTCCCTATTTTTAGGTGAACATTTCATGCTAAAATGGAATTGAAAAGGGCATGGAATCATCCCAAAAATCTTGTGCACAAAATTAAGAAGGTGTGGAGAAAGGGAGTAAGAGTTTTAGAGATCTAAAACTCTATCAAGCAGATTTCAAATCAAAACCAATGTCCCAATTTGACCAAGTCAAATTTGGTTCCAAAACAACTAGATAAGGGACGTGGGGACCTTCCTTAGGCATGAAAAAATTTACATAAACATCAGAAAATAAAACCAAAAAGGGGCATGGGATCTTTCTTAGTGGCACAAGGGGAGAAGGGAGGAGTCCTAGTCTAACTAGGACTCTTCAATGCAGACCAGGTCAAAGCTAATTTATATCTTATTTAAACTAGATTAAATACAATCCAAGTAAGGATGATCTAGTCCTACTAAGAGCCTAATTAAATCAAATTAAATTAAATTTAAATCTAATTTAAATTAATTAAGAATTAGGTGCACTCAAGTCCTAGTCTAACAAGGAATTATTTTTTCTTATAATTGGCTTATCTCATAAACCAATTGAACTTAACCCAATTAAGTCTAAACCAATTTTAATTAAATTTAATTTAATTAGATTTGATCTCAGCTCAATTTTTCAATCAAATTAAGTTAATTAGCAATCTAATTGTTAAGCGATCCTCCTGCAACACTTGCACTTAATCGATCATCAGTCGCATTGATGATTCGATCACTGAACGATTCTCAATCATCGATCAACTATCTGACCAGATAACAACTTTTTATATGTGTAACCCCATAGGTTCAAACCTAAGCTGGTAGCATAGGAACTAATTTCTGTACTAATCCAAATGATCATCTAGTAATGGTTCCCAACATCCAGATAGGTCGAATGTATGCAAAGCAACATTCTTAGAACCTTGGCTTATGGTTACCGTATAATTCATCCCTTTGACCAATAATACTCAAGATGACATCAAGTTAGCTATCAACACTCATATAAGTCATGCATATTGTATTTCAAAATTTTATAAATTTCATGACTCCTCACGAGGATTACCCAAGTCTAGGTTTTGCTAAATTGAAATACAATGGGACATTCACTTCCTAAAGTTAATCAAAAGTGGTCAATTCCATCTTGACTCATACACAGACTCTACAAATACTCGACTATACCCAAAAATCTTTCATTGCTATATTAAAAAATACAAGTAGATTGGCATTAAAGTATAGTGAGTTGCTTGCAAGTCACCATGGTGATGTCAGATCGAAGAGACACTTATACCCATTGGTCTTTACTAGCTACTCTTGATAGTAGAGTACTACATTGATCATGTTCAGTACTAATGTACTTCTACATCTTACTTGCATACCATATCAGTATCATCATACCACTTGATTATGAGGACAACCAATGCATATGACATACAGCGACCTACACTCGATAAGTTATCATCCTTATAAATAACTTATCATTTGGTTGTGAATAAATTTAAGAACCATCCGATAAATTTTTTTTTATCGATTTTGTGTGATTCTAAGAACTTCATCATAACTTAGGGGTTCATTTAAGAAAGATAGAACTTTTTTAATAAATAAGCTAAATAACTATTATTATTTGATAATTCATATACTAATTCTAATCATCTACAACTTAGATGATTGGCTTTAGGACATATTTTTTAAAACTCTCACTTGAACCAAAGTCAATCAAAATAATATCAAATATCCTATCTTACATCTAAGCTCATAGAATTTCTTAGTTTTGAGGCTTTAGCAAATGGGTCAGTTAAGTTCTCTTTCTCCATCAATCTTCTAAAGATTGACGCCATCTTGATCTAAAATCAAAGATGATAGGGATGCAGAGTATATTGGTCCTGTGGTGTACCTTTTGTTCTTTAGCCCGAGCTATGGCTCCAGTGCTACATTAGGACTAGACCATCGATGGAGGGTGCCACTTCCAGCTTGCTAATGAACTTATGTCATCACATAGCCTATATGACAGCATCAGATGCCATGATATACTCTATATTACTAATAGAATAGGCTACAGTATTCTACTTGAAATCTTTCCAGCAGATTGTTCCTATAATTAAGATAAATTTATGAACCGATACTCTCCTACTATCATCTTTATCAGACTAAAAAGTGAAATCAAAATATTCCATAAGTTTTAAGTCAGTTTCTACATATATGAGTCACTGGCCCTTAGTATTTTTCAAATACTTAAGGATTGTCTATACAATCTTTCAGTACTTCTCATCCGAATCAGACTGGTATCTGCTCACTACCTCTAGTAAGTATAGCATATCTGATCTCATACATGGATTGGGATAATCTAAGCATCCTTTTAAATCTATCTCTATAGATCTTCATCCCTAGGATGAAGGATGCTTCACCCAAATCCTACATGGAGAAATAAGATGACAGCGAAACCTTTATTCCCTATAATACTGGAATATCATTTCTGATTAAGAGAATATCATTCATAGATAACACGAAGAATAACACTATAGAACCTATTGCCCACTTATAAATACAGGGTTTCTCTTTGTTCATAACAAAGATATATGTTCAAAACGTATGTTCCAACTCCAAGATAATAGCCAAATGAGCTTTATAGATCTCTACCTTCCTGTCTGTGCTACTTTGATCCATTTGAAAATCTATTTGCATCTAATGAATTTTATCCCTTCAGGTGAATCAACTAGTGTCCATACACTTGATCTTCATAGACTTTAATTTGGATTTAATATCTCCAAACCACTTCTCAGAGTCAGATCTCTGCATGGCATCCCTATAGGTGATCGAATCCTTGCTATTCTCATTGAGCTTTATAGGATCATTATCCTGGACCTAGAAATCGAAGTATCTATCTAGCGACGTGGTGCTCTATAGAATCTTCTTAATGGTGCCTTTTTAATGGGCTCCGAGTTTGATCTAATCAAATCCTATTCTGTAGGTTTACTAGATTGTGTTAGTTCATTCTATTGGTCAAACTTCCTCAAGTTTAACTTTAGTGGCATCAGTTCTTTCTCTAAGAAACTTCTTTTTCAAAAAGAATGCCTTACTACTGACGAACATTTTATGTTCTTCAACATGGTAGAACTAATAACCCCTAGTTTCTTTGGAGTTTCCTATAAATAAATACCTATGGGACTATGATCCAAGTTTATCTATGTGCAAACTTTTGACATAGACCCGACAACCCTAAGTCTGAAGGTGAGAGAGTCTAGGTCTATGCACGATCCATATCCCATGTAGAGTCTTTGCAACAAATTTACTCAGTGTAAATTTTTAGAGTAAAACAAGTAGTCTCAAGAGCTTAACCCTAAAATATGTAGACTAACAAATCCCATAATGGATTGAACCATGTCTAATAAAGTTCGATTTCTCCTTTTAAATATACCAATATCCCATGGTGTGTTAGGAGAAGTCCATTATGAGAGAATTCCATTCTCTCCTAAATATGTCAAAAACTCACTGGATAAATATTTGTCTCCTCAATTTGATCAAATAGTTCTAATACCTTATTTAGTTTATTTTTCTACTTCATTATGGAATCATTTGAACATTTCAAATGATTTAGGCTAGATGCACCCATACCTAGATAGGTCATCTATAAACATAATAAAATATTGATATCCTTCTCTAGCACTTGAGTTTATAGGTCCATATACATCATTATGTATGAGACTTAGAACTTTACCAGCTCTTTCATCTTTTCCAGTAAAAGATGACTTTGTCATCTTGATAAGAAGATAAGACTCACAAGTTGTCAATGATTCATAATCATTGATGTTGAGATTTTTCTCTCAAGCTAATCTATTTATCCTATTCTTTTTATTATGACTAAGCCTATAATACCAAAAGTAGATATTCATGATATTATCTAATTTAGATTTTTATTAAATATGTACATTATACTTAACAGACTGTGTAAATATTAAATATCAATTATTTATTATCCATGTATTATTATAATATCATTCATAATGATATCATGATAATCTTCTTTTATTAATAAATGATGATCATCTTTAGCCAAAAGGTTGTTAAAGATCATATTCATTATAAACGATGGACAATAGTGACAGTCACTCCAAATGATAATATTTATATTAAAAATTAGCTTGATGATTCTTAAAGCTAGGATTAGAATAGGACTTTCTTCCCTAACGCTCAGGAATCTCTCATCATTTTTAAACATTCTACTTACCTAAAGTTCTTGCAATGAATTGCATAAAATTGCCGATAACTAATACCTAGGTAGCATAATTATATATAGAGAAATTACAAGGTGTTTTCATATAATGACCTCGATGAGCAACTTTTTACTCCTTTCTCTTATTCAACTTGTCAGGATCAAGGAAAGCAAGATATTCATGATAATACTTCTTCCTATGATCATGCTTCTGATAGTAGAAGCACTCTGCCTGATTTGGGTTAGTCTTAGATCTTTTATTTTTACTAGACTTAAAAGCCTTAGCATGAATCCATTCATACTACTGAACTAAATTCAACTTTTGATACTAATTATCGAAGTTGGATCTCATAAGTCAATCATTATCTAACAGTGAATGGAGTACTTAAGGTTTAGCCTTAATCTGAAGAAAAAAGAATAATGACCTAAAGTATATAAAATATTTTAACCATAGAGATTTAGAATTTAGTCTAAAGGTTCTCCCACTATTTTATTCAAATAGATAGCCTCTGTGAGCTCAGATATGGTGCTCTCAAGCCTTGAAAGCAGGTGAAAAGAGAGCAAGGAGCGAATGCAATCAACCATCGAAAAGCTTCGACAAATGCTTCAGAAGAGCTGGCTTGGATCCTATCAGAAGAGCTAGTCCAAACTGTAGAAGAGCTAACCCAAGCTGAAGAAGAGCTAGCCCGAATCCTAAGAGAGATGGCTCAAGCAGTAGTTCAGAAAGTATATCAGACTGATACGCTGAAAGAGCTAACTCGATTCAAGCTAGAGCCAGCCTAAGTAGAAGCCGAGCCAGCTCGAATCCTAAGAGAACCGACCCGAGTAGTAGAATAGAGAGTGATGATTCGGACTCTCATAGGAGACATCACTATCGAGTCGGCCCAACTGCTAATCGAGCCAGCTTGAGTTGTGAATAGAATAGAACATGGTTTCTATTCTGGTATTTAATCCTAAGAACTTAAGGCCTTGGTTTGTAAGGTCCTAAGGGGGCTAACCTATGGATTGGACTAAAATTTGTCCAATGGATGTGTGCATGGGAGACATGGATGTACATGAGCTTAGGGAGTGCATCACATTAGGTTAGCTAGAAAAGTTTTTTAGGTTAGGTCTTATTTGACCAGGTATATATATACTCTGTACTAAGTTTTGTAAATAAAGCACGGAATCAATACAAGCCTTTTCTTCCTAAAATCTCTCTTTCTCTCTCGTTCTCTTCCTTTTCTCCAGGCCCTAGGGTTTGCTAGGGTTTCAACAGAAAGGCCATACCTTTTCTTAGATCCATATTATTGTTTCCACAATCATTGAGTAGTAAGGATTATTTCCAACAGATTGATATCAGAGCAGCCATCTGGAACAATAATTGATATCAGAGCCCTAGTGTTAGATCTGGTGGAGAAAAGGTCAAAGCTTTGCCTGGTATTGTGGTAAGGTGTTGAACAAATTTTTTTGAACACTATTTATTCTCTTTTGTGTTTAGTTATTGAAATTTGGTTGGGATGGCATCGAGTACCATCAAGGTGGATTTTGAAAAGTTTGATGGCAAGGATAACTTCAACCTTTGGTAATAAAGGATGAAGGATCTACTGGTGCAAAATAGGATCTACAAGGTCTTGACTTATGAAAGATCAAAAAAGATTTTTGTTGAAGAATAAGAGAAACTTGAAGAGATATCCTTCAGTATGATTCGTATGTGTCTTGCTAATGAGGTTTTGCTAGAGATTAATATAGAAACCACACCAAAGGGGCTTTAGCAGAAACTGGAGAACATGCATATGGGCAAGAACATGACAAATAAGCTGTGGTTGAAAAAGCAGCTGTATAGTTTGCAGATGCCCGAAGGAGGAGATCTAGTTTTTCACATCCAGAAGTTCAATCAAGTTTGCTCGGATGTTATGAGCCTTGATGTGAAGATTGATGAGGAGGATAGAGCTCTCCTATTGTTGTGTCTGCTGCCAGCAGCATATGATAGTCTCATTACTACTCTGATATATAGAAAGGAGATATTAAACTTTGAGGAAGTGGTTGTTCTCAGGTCCAACGAGCAGCGAGAGAGGCTAGTTAGAGGAAATCCTAATTCAGAGGTACTTTCTATGAATGAGAGGTAAGGAATGCTTAAGAAGAGGACTCGAGATAAATCTAAGGATAGATCAAAGTCTCAAAAAAATCAGAAGGCTTGAAAATGCTACAAGTATCATCAACCTGGTCATATTAGAAGAAATTGCCCACTTTTAAAAAATGAAAAGGAGAAGGGCACTTCTAAGAATGGATCGACCAATGAAAGTGGTGCTCTATCATCTGATGATAGTGGACAAAATATACTGGTAGTATGATACTGGATTTAGCATGTTTCCATCATTACACTGCACATCGGGAGTGGTTCTAATGTTATAAAAGATCCGATGGAGAAAGTGTAAGTCTTGAAGATGATCATCCATGTAAAGTTATTGGTGTTGGTATAGTAAGAGTGAGGATGTATGATGGAGTCATACGGACACTCACCAATGTAAAGCACGTGCCAGAACTGAAGAAGAACCTGATATCCCTTGGTTACTTGGAAGGACAGGGATATGCTTTCAGTTGTCAGCCAGACAGTGGGTGTTTGAGGATTTTCAAGGGTGCATTGGTGGTGATGAAAGAAAGAAGACTGAGCAACAACCTATACAAGATGGAGGGCTCAATGATTATAGATAGTGCGGAGGTGTCATAGCAGTATAGGAGAAGCAGCTAGCCTACAAGTTGTGGCGCTATCATATGGGTCACTTGAGTGATAGGGGGCTCATAGAGCTCTCCTCCCATATCCAAAGTAGTTTGGAGATTCCAGTTGGTGCAATCTAGATGAGAGAAAGGCGACAGGAAAGAAGAAGGCGGCATTGCTGCAAAGGACAACTCATATTTCAAAAGATTTTGAAGATCTCACAAATAGATTCAGATCTAATTTTTAATATGATAGAGAAGAAGAATCTTCATATCTCTGAGTGGATATCGTAGAGGTCAGGCACTTACTGGCTAATTCCAGAACCTCAGGCGACTACAGGATCATATGGATAATCAGATTATCCTACATAAGGTAAATTAAATTAATTTAATTTTTTTTTTATTTTATTTTAAATTATTAGAATAATAAAAAATTAGATCTAAAATATCTTAGATCTAATTTAGATTAAAGAAAAAAAATTTAAAATATATCTCTTGATCCGATCACGAACCTGATCTGGAAAATCAGGATTTCCCTTCAACTGGTAATAGAGCCAAGGTTCTAAAATATTTAGATCTAATTTTAAATTTATTTTAAATAGAAAATAAGTGATTTTAGATATCACATGAGATGTGATCAGATCTGAAATCAAAAAAATTAAAATTAAATGATTTGGATCTAAGATTAGAAAATATGCACGACTAGTTCTAAAATAGAATAGTTTTGCATGTTTATAATTTAATTTGATTAAATCATATTCTAGATCTATTTATTTACTATTTTTTGATATTATAATTATTATAATAATATCTAAAAAATGGGAAATAAAAATTATTTAATTTTAACATCATATGAGATATGATTGATGCATGTCTAGACTAGTTGTAGAATAGTTCTACATAGTTGTCTAGATTAGAGTTTATTTTGATAAGATCAATTTAAATCTAATTTTTTAGATTATTATGAGATAATTTAGATCTAAAAATATGCATGATTTAATACATGAGATGTATGCAAAATATGTCATGATTAGATATAATTTGTATATGACATATATGATATAGATCTAAAACTATTTTGTAGTATTACATGTTTCCGATTAAGGCGTTCCTTTTAGCCGTCTGGTCATAAGAATGAAGAAGAGTTTAAAGGCCCTCTCCTTCCATCCGATGGGGTGTTCTTATGATGTGTAGGAGTGCTGTGCATTCGTCCTTAATCAAAAACCCAAAACTTACTTTGCAAAACCCTAGATCTGAAACCCCTAGGATTTATTGTGCATATTTTATTTATGAACCCTACTTAATTAAGAATTAAGATTATGGAATATTAATTAGGTCTAAAATTGAAAATTTCAGATCTAAGATATATTCATAATACTGGGTTCGGACTTGGATAGCTCAATTAGATCTAAACGGTTGATCAAATCGAATCAAGAGTGGTTAGATGGGATCAACTATGCCTTAAATTGACCAGCCTAATAGGGATTAAGTCTGGGTCAAGATCGAGTCACGATCAAGTAAGACCTAATTAGGCTCAGAGGTTAGAGTCTGGATTGTAGGCTAACCAATTAGTTTCTGGCTTAACAATTTGGTGTCTAAGGTAAGTTGGCAGATACGACGACTGATTTTTAATTAGGAGCTACTCTATCTGAATGTATTCTTGTACGAGTTAATGGCATATCCCTTCCACCGGTCTCACTTACCTGGCCATATTCTGTTGACTCAGTTCTAATTCAGGTGGCAATAATCGAGCTAACCCATGCCACTAGGTTAGTCATAATTGTTATGACAATGACAAGTCAGTTTAATGAGATCTGAATCAATTCTTCCTAAGAAAAGATTAAGTCTGAGATCTTCCACCATTGTAGATGTGTAGGCCCTTTTCGGGGTTGATTGTTCTCAACTAGATACAGTGGCTCAGTTGCACCAAGAAGATGCAACCATGTCTATTAGGCATTGGATGCTATGGGCTAGAGGATGAGTTGGGCTCAATATTTTGAATATGGTGAGAGACTCAATTAGGAATCCAGTCTATGGAAATGGTGGGTCAGACTTAACTAAGGAGTGAATCAATATTTCGAATACGGTGAGATTCATGAATTAGAGATCAAGTTTGGGTGCACCATGATTAGAGAATCATTAAACAAGAGTTGTTCATTCATTGGCTAATCCATCACCAATAACTGTTAGGTAGGGTGAAGTTAGTCGGTGAACCGCACACCATAAAATCATTAATCATGAAGATTTTTTGCATCTCTACAGAGGGAGTGTAGGATCCAAGAAAATAGTGGGAGCTAATTTATTTAAAATAAAATTCTAAATAAATTGGTCAAGTCATAATTACAGTATCTAACTAGAATCTTTGACTCTCTATAGAAAATGTCTGCGTCCAACCCATTTAGCCATATCCTGGACACACATAGACTGACCAGATCAATTATAAAGATTGACTTAAGAACTACAAATCATTTTTGAATTCTGAGAAGTTAACCCATGATGGACATGGACCCTCGCCACCTTACCAGCCCATCCATTTACTGAATAGAGAGCGTCTCTGAAAAAATGGATAGATGAAGATAATAAGGCCAGATATTTACATATTGGGCTCGATGTCTGATGAGCTCAGTGCCAACATGAAAGATCAGGACTGCTCGCAAT
>QRFJ01002128.1:125805-256503 GCA_006176705.1 Cocos nucifera | reverse complement strand
TCGAGATTCAAGATTAGAGATCATGACATATCTTATTACCATACAGAATTGAACCTAACTAGATCACACAAATAAGGGTTTTGATCTAGATATCATCAATTGGACTAATTCAGTTCAATTATTTTGAATTAGATTTAATTAGGTTCAAGAAAATCGTGCCAGCACACGATTGAGCCTAATATTCTTCTTTAATTATCATTAAAAGTTGTCTCAACTGAGCCAAATATATTTGGACTCACTTAGATACCTTTACTTGGTCTGACTAGAACTTGTCTAGGTCAGAAAAGAGTTGTCTTAATTTATTAGATGAGTTTGAGACAATATCTGCCATTTTCCATCACCTGCTAAATTCTATTTTGAACATTTGGTCAAACATTGACCTTTGACAACTAGACATCTGCCCATGTGTCAAGCCATTATAGGAGAGAACTTTTGGACCAGTCCACTTGCTAAAAGGTAGTTGGATAAGGGGTGCATGCCTAGGGAGGCATGTGCCCAAGGATAGTGACACCTAGAGTCCCATACAGATGGAACTCCAGGTTGCTTTGGGGTTTCTACCTAGGTGACACCAAATACTTGTCTTTGACCAGTCTTGGCACCATCTAAGGATGATTCAGAGGGGCTCTCATCTAATTGGATTAGATGATGTCATCCCACCAATCAGATTTAGATCTGATTGCACAAAAGGCCATGATTGGTTGGGATGATGTGGCACTGCATGGCACAATAGGGTCTATAAAACCCTATTTGCACCAAGATCTAGGAAGCTTGATCCATTGCCCATGCCACAAGACTGCCCCTCTCCCTCCTCTACACCATCTTCAAGTCCTCTCTCTCCTACCCATGCCCAAGAATTTTTGGGCTTCAATTTGGTGCGATCCAAGCAAGAGAAAGGCGACAGGAAAAGGAAGAAGGCAGCATTGCTGCAAGAGACAACTCATATTTTCAAAAGAAGTTTTGAAGATCTTCAAAATTAGATCTAGATCTAATTTTTAAAAATATGATAAAGAAGAAGAAAATCTCTAGATCCTATCCGAGTGGATATCGGTAGAGGCTAGGCACTTACGTGGCTAAATCCAGAACCTCAGGCAGACATCAGGATCATTATAGGATAATCAGATTATCCTCAATAAGGTAAATTAAATTAGATTTAATTTATTCTTTATTTTATTTTATTAGATCAATAATATCATATCTGAAAAGCCTCAGATCTAATCTAGATCTAAGAGAAAAAAAAATTTGAATATCTCTCTTGATCCAATCAGATCTGAACGAACCTGATCTGGAAAACTAGATTTTCTCTTCAACTACAACTATTGTAATTGATCTAGAGAATTCTTGACCTAATCTAAGACAATAATTGATTAGATTTAGTCAATTCTCTAATTAAGTTCATTCTTTAATCTAACCCTAGGTCTAACCCAATTAATGGACCTAATCCCCACTAACCCATTTAATCTAATGTGTTATGATTTGTGTCTTAGGATCTTCAATTTACAATCCTAGATCCTAATCAATCAACTTCTTAATTATCAATTAAGTTTTGGGCTGAGGGTTGGGGTTCAGTTTTTTGAAAATGATTTTTATCTTTGTAAAACATTTTATAACATGGTTCTATCAACCAAGTTGCATGTTTGATTCATAATCAATATGCAAGTAAAATAAACATAAAACTACTTTAGATCTAACCTAAACAAGTTCATGTAATTGAAACAGTTTCAATAATAATCAATCATAAATCTTCCTAGATCAAATCTAACATATTTATGATGATTAAAATTAAATTAAAATATTTTTAATTAGATCATAAAATTTCTTAGATCTAATCTAAAATTTTATGATCAGTATTTTAGATCAGCACGTACTAGGACAACCTATTCGCTGTAAGGGGTAAATCTTACAATAGGACAATCTTATGACAGTTCGTGCAATCCAAAATATTTTAATTTATTTTAATTTTAGATTTAATAATTAGATTATAAATTAGATCTAATTTAAGAAATAATCTAGATATGCATAAAAATCATGTAATAAGAACCTAGGCTCTGATACCAATTGAAGGAACTAGATCTAGGATTTCATAGGTAGATCTTGAAACTTTTTCAAGATCTTACAGTGGAAGACTTAAATAAATATAAAATTTATTTAAATAATCATATAAGTACCTAGATCTCATATCTATTATATGATTAAGATATGATATTAAATCAAAAATTAAAATCAAATAAGAAAAAAAAAAGGTTGATCAAATCAACCTAGATCTACACTATATCAAATGTAGGTATGAAGTTTATAGATCAGATCTATTATCTAAGTAAGTTCAGATATTCTAACTTGCTGATCTAGGCTTGAGGATGAAGTTATGAACTGCACACACGTTCGGCCTCTAGGAGTCAACCACACGAGCCTACGATCTATAATCTGAAGTTTGATGCAGAAAATCAGCACAACATGCTAGTACTGTGCTGATCCTTCTTCGATGGTCGATCCAATGCCCCCTTCTTCAAAATTTAGACTCTCTAAAATATGAGAAGGAATATGAGAGTTTGCTGTTCTGAGACTCTCTCAAAAAAACTTAAAATAAAGGAGGAGAGATTAAAAATAAAACAGCTCTAGAAGAAGACCCTCTTCTTCTTCCCTTTTCTCTCACCTAGACACCTAGTTTGGTGCCTAAGGAACCCCCACACCCAAGGACCCTCTTCCTATTTTTTTTGCACATCCCAAACCTCTCTCAATGCTTTGTATTCCATAAAAAAATTAAAATAAAATTCATCCAATAAATAGGGAAAGAGAAGAGTTCAAGTTAGGTCAAATTCCTAGACTAGGAATATCCAAACATGGAAAGTTGTTAGGGCACCCAACTCTTGGATGCCTCATCCACAATTTTTGGCATGGACCAACAAGGGATGGTACACAAAAAATAAGATTATTTTCATAAAATAAGAGAAGAATTAATTAAAAGAGGGGATGGCACTCAAGGGAATATGTTTTGGTCAACAAGGATTCTATCTCATAGAATCCTAAGCAAAACCAATTCCTCCTCTAACTTGGTCTTCCACCTAACTTCCAAATATGAATTGGAGGGAGAGAGGAGGCATGAAAATTAGAAAGAAAGGGATTGTTCATGAAAAATATCTAAAAAATAGGTATGGGTGGATTTGGGACCAAGGTGGCGTAAGGAGATAGGGAGTCCTAGTCACACTAGGACTCCTATTTTAGCTTGGTCAAACAAGATCTTTTAACCAAATAAAATTAAGATTAAACTAACCCAATTAAATAAAACCCTAACCCATTTAAAAACTTAATTAAATCAAATTAAATTAGATTTAATTTTAATTTATTTTCTAATTAAATTAAAAAATTAGGTTAATCCGAGTCCTAGTTAGACTAGGACTAGTTCTTCCTTGCACTTGGCTTATCCAATAAACCAATTGGACTTGATCCAATCAAGCCCAAACTAAATCTAATTAAATTATATTTAATTAGACTTAATCTCAACCTATTAGCTTAATCAAATTAAGCTAACTAGCAATCCAATTGCTTATCGATCATCCTGCAACACTTGCACTAGGTTAAACACCAATCATATTGATTGTTTAACCCTAAAACGATTCTTAATTGTTGATCAACCATCCAATAAAATCATAAGCTCTAATGTGTGTGACCTCATAGGTTCGAACCTAAGTCGGTAGCACAAGAATAAATTTTTATACCAATCGAAGTGACCATCTAGCAATGATACTCGACGATCGGATAGGTCGAAGGTATAGAACACCAACCTTAGAACCCATGTGGATATCGTTTCCATATAATTTATCTCCTTGACCACAATTCTCATAGGACACATCAGAGTTCAACTATCAACTCTGATCAGGTTGTCCACATTGTATTTCAAAATACCAAATCCATCTGATGGATTATCCTAGCCAAGATTTTGCTATATTGAAATATAGTGATACATTCTTCTCCAACTCTTGGAGTGGTCAATTCCATCTTGATCACACTCCAACTTCATAAGTACTTGACTATGCCCAGAAGCCTTTCGTTGCTGAATTAGAAATTCAGTTAGTCCGATACCAAACCAAATGAGTTGCTTGCATGTCACTAAGGTGATCTCGGGTCTAAGGGATACTTATACCTATATCCCATCAGAGATATTCTCGACAGTAGAATGCTCTGGAATTAGTCACGTTCAATGATGATGTACCCATACATCTTATCTATATGCCATTCCAGTGTCTCCACACACCTTTGTTAAGAAGACAACCAACCTATATGGCATATAGCGACCTATGCTCGATAGATGCTATCATCCTAATTAACAGCCTATCATTTGATCGTAAATAAATTTAAGGACTAATTGATAAATTCTTTCTTTATCGAAACTAAATAGTCCTAAGAACTTCATCACAATAATGGAGTTCTTTAGAAGATGTAAACTTATGATGAAAAAAGATGCCAAAATATTTTTTATTAATTAATAAAATATTTATAATATCTCAACCATCAGCAGGCTGACGATTGGCTTTAGAACATAATTTTCAATAAGAAATCCTTGACACCTCATGAAAATCCAATGAATATCATCTTCTATGACTTTGGATCCAACTTGCTTCTATTAGCTACTTCTACCAAAGCATATGCAGGACAACCGAATACCTTTAGGTGGCCAAGCTCTATCTTCTTTCCACTCCAGATAGTCTCTGAAAGTCCTTTATTCAATTTTCTATGGGGAGATCTATTAATAAGGAAACATGTATAAATAAGAGCATCACCCCAAAATGATTTGGATAGTGATGCCTGCAGCCTCAAGCTTCTGGCTTTCTCTGTTAATGTCTAATTCATCCTCTCCATGACACCATTTTGCTGAGAAATCATCTTCACTGTGTAATGGCGTTTAATTTCATTTTCCTTACAGTATCTCTTGAATGCTAGGCTGACTATTCTCCTCCATTATCAGACCTCAAACACTTCACTGGCTGCCCTATCTCATTCTCCACCTAAGCTCTCCAGATTTTAAATTAGATAAAAATATTTGATTTTTTTTCATCAGATAGATCCATACCTTTTTGAAAAAATTATCTATAAAGGTGACAAAATATCTCACTCCACCTTGAGATGCAACAGGTGTCGGTACCCATACGTCTGAGTGAATAAGCTCAAAAATAGCTTTACTCTGCTTGGTACTACTAGCAAATGTAACTCTATGCTATTTACCATAGATACAGGGCTCATATAGATCATCTCCTTTCTTTCTGACTGCTAGAATCAGACCTCTCCTACTCAAAGAGGAGATGATGGACTTGGCATGGAGGAGGAAGAGAGGGCAGCCTTCAGGCATGGAAAATTTTACATCTTATTTTGAGTTGGGCGCAGGGTCTTATTTATAGACTATACGTGATCCAACTCCCCTTCTTCCCAACCAATCACAACCCTTTATGAAATCAGATCTAAATCTGATTGGCGGGAATAGAGTCCCTTGGATTCATCCTTAGATAGCACCTAAGATCAGTCAAAGTTGGTTTTTAGGAGGAGTCTATTCAGAATCCAAAAAGGAGATGGAGTCCCTATCCAATAGGGACTCCTAGGCACCTCAAACTTGAGCGCACGCCACCCTTGGCATGCGCCCTCCTCCTTGCCAGCTTTTGGTAGGGGGACAAGCCCCCACCAGCTCTCCAATGGGTGCTTGACACGTAGATAGAAGTCAAAGTATCAATGGTCAACATTTGACCTATCAAAGGTCAACTTTTGACCAAAGTCAAAGGACGAGAAATGGCAGGTATTATCTTACAAAATAAGATAACCCTTTTCTGACCTGGACAGGCTCTAGTCAGACCAAGTGAAGGCCTCTGATCGAGCACAAATTCTTTTGGCTCAGTCAGGACAACTATTTATGATAGTAAAAGAAGAACGTTAGGTTCAATCAAGTGCTAGCACGATTTTCTTGAACCTAATTGAATCTCATTCAGATCAATTGAACTTGATTAGTTCAATTGATGATCACAAAATTCAAACCCTTATTTGTGTGATCCAGTTGGATTTAGTTCTGTATGATAATGGGATATGTCATGATCTCTATCATCGACATTATCAAAACTCCTTTCGATAGATCAAAACTCTTCTGATTCGAATAGCTAGAATGATCGATCATCTAAATTATTTTAATTGCTCCCAAAATCCACCAGTGACACCTAGCAGTATATGGTGGCAACCCATCAGAGCTGAATGTGAACCTCTTGGTGCGGCTACCTATGTGATTAAATTCTTCTATCTTGAGCTCCAATCAAATTAGGGTTAACGTGAACTCGTCAAACCCTAGTTTTTGTCATATGATGTAATCATTCAATTCAAGTCCGAAGTGAAAACCTAAATAGAAACTCTTTCTATTATTCACTCTGCATGGCCATGGGCTTCTGGACTTGATTCTCATGATCATCATAGGGCTGCTCCTCTACCATCGAGGTAGATAGATTCCATCTTGATGCAATCCAGTTCCTATAATGAACATGCTATAGCCAACATACACCTCAGGGTTCCGAATGGCTAGGAGACCGAGTTATGGTGTAGTCAAACTATAACACCCTCAAGATGAACTGTCGATGCACCTCAGGTCAAAGAACCAGACACACCACTACAGCATCGAGTCAGTCATTGACGAGAAGGTAGACTTCCAATGACTACTCGAGGTGGGTCACGCTCAGTGCCTTCATTCTTTAACGAGTACCTATACTCTCGCTCTGGTGTCTCCATACCGTAGACTCAAAAACTCATGTACTAAAAAGAAGCGATTGTACACTAATCTTCCGAATCAATCACCATCCTCGTGATGATCCTATGGTCGGGAGCATTTTATGAGTTAATAATGATTATTCATGTCTTAAATTTTCAACTCTTGAAAATATAAATTATCATTACCATTAATTCAAAGGATGTATCATAGACACTAAATACACATATGTGATAGAAAATAACCTATTTTATTGATTATTATTAAAATTATAATTTTGCCCCTAGAAGTGTATTATAAGTGTCAGTTAATTCTGGCTTCTAAGGCATATATATCTAACAGTAAGTGCCTGGCCTTTACTGGCATCCACTCGGGTAGGATCTGGAGATATTCTCCTTCTTTATCATCTTTTCAAAAATCAGATCTAGATCTGATTTTGAAGATCTTCAAAACTCCTTTTGAAGATATGAGTTGTCTCTTGTAGCAGTGTTGTCTTCTTCCTTTTTTTGTCGCCTTTCTCTTGCTTGGATCGCACCAAACTGAAGCCCAAAAATTCTTGGGCATGGATAGGAGAGAGAGGACCTAAAGATGGCATGGAGGAGGGAGAGGGACAGTCTTGTAGCATGGGCAATGGATCAAGCTTCCTAGATCTTAGTGCAGATAGGATTTTATAGACCCTGTTACGCCATGCAGTGCCACATCATCCCGACTAATCACGGCCTTTTATGCAATCAGGTCTAAATATAATTGGTGGAATGATGTCATCTAATCCAATCAGATGAGAGCCCCTCTAAATCATCCTTAGATGGCGCCAAGACTGGTCAAAGATAAGTCTTTGGCACCACCTAGGTAGAAACCCTAAAGCAACCTGGAGTCCCATCTTTATGGGACTCTAGGCATCACTATCTATGGGCACATGCCTCCCTAGGTGTGCGCCCCTTATCCAATTGCATTTTAGTAGGTGGATTGGTCCAAAAGTTCTTTCCTATGATGGCTTGACACATGGACAGATGTCTAAGTGTCAAAGGTCAACATTTAACCAAATGTCCGAAATAGGATTTAGCAGGTGACAAAAAATGGTAGGTGTTGTTTCAAATTCATCTCATAAATTAAGATAATTCTTTTCTAATCTGAACAAGTTTCAGTCAGATCAAGTAAAGATACTTGAGTAAGCCCAAATATATTTGGCTTAGTCGAGATAACTTTTAATGATAATTAAAGGAGAACATTAGGATCAATCATGTGCTAGCATGATTTTTTTGAACCTAATTGAATCTAATTCAAAATAATTGAATTGGGTTAGTCTAATTGATGATATCTAAATCAAAACCCTTGTTTGTGTGATCCAATTAGGTTCAATTTCGTATGGTAATGAGATATGTCACGATCTCTATCATCGAAACACCTTTTGATGGATCAGAACTTTTCTGATTCAGACAACAAGTATGATTGATCATCTAAATCATTCCAATTACTCTCAAAATCTATCAGTGACACCTAGCAGCATATGGTGGCAATCCATTAGAATTGAAAATGAATCTCTCGATGCAGTTACCTGTGTGATTAAGTTCTTCTATCTTGAGCCCCAACTGGATTAGGATTAAGGTAATCTCATCAAACCCTAATATCCGTCATATGATTAATCATTCGATTCTAGTCCAATATGAAAATCTTAATAGAAACTCTTTCTATTATTTTACTCTGCCATGGCCATAGACTTATGGACTTGATTCTCATGATCATCATAGGGCTACTCCTCATCTATCAAGATAGATAGATTTCCTATTGGTGCAATCCAATTCCTACAATAAACATGCTATAGCCAACATACACCTTAGGATTTCGAATGACTAGAAGATCGAGTTATGGTGTAGTCAAACTATAACACCCTCAAGATGAACTATCGATGCACCTCAGGCCAAAGTATCAGACACACAACTGTAGCTTCGAGCCAATTATTAATGAGAAGGTTGACTTCCTAATGATTGCTCGAGGTGGTCACGCTCAGTGCCTTCGTTCTCTAACGAGTACCTGTACTCTCACTCTGTTGTCTGTACACCATAGACTCAAAATTTATCTATTATGAAGAAGCGATTGTACACCAATCTTTCAGATCAATCACCATCCTCATGATGATCCTATGATCAGGAGTATTTTATGAGTTAATAATAAAAATTCAGATCTTAAATTTTCAACTCTTAAAAATAAGAACTATCATTGCCATTAACTCAAGGGATGTATCATAGACACTAAATACATATTATGATAGAAAATAACCTATTTTATTATTTATAGTCAAAATTATAATTTTGCTCATAGAAGTGTATAACAAGTGTCAGCCAATTCTGACTTCTAGGGTACACATATCTAACAGTAGTTAGTGAAGTCCATGTCTTTAACAAGACCCAAGATGGACTTGATTCTTGGCTACGCGATCTAGCATGAACTGTTAGGTTGATCTAATTAAAACTAATTAAACCAGTTGGTGTCTAAGGTAAACCAAATCAGTGATTTTTAATTAGCAGCCTGCTTACCTAGCCATTTTTGATGGTGTCTAAGGCAAGCCTGGCAGACCCTTCCACCGATTGAACTTACCTGGCCTCTTAGTGAGATTATGTTTTGATCGGATCATTTGACTATTCGAGCTAACCCATGTCACCTAGGTAAATCAGTTTGACTAATTTAGGTGCTCCTAGATCAGCCTATTAATGGTCTCCCTTAAGCTGACTTGGTGAAGTTAGAGGGAGGATCATGATAAGCTGGTTAATTTGACCTACTCACTTCTATAAATAAATCCTCTAAAATTATTAGGTCCCTAAAATGAAATAGTTATATGATAATTGGATCATAGCCTTCCATTAAAGTGGATGATAATGGGTCCATTAGTTGGATAATCATTAGAGGCCCAAAGGCCTGGTGCTTATCGGTTGATGGAATTATCATTCATTATATGATCTCTTGGATACATCTTTCTAAATGGTGGTTAGGTGGGCCAACCAAAGTTGGGCTTGATCATTCATTGATTGGATGGGCCAAGTATGGTCATGTTAATGATTGGACCTAACTGAACTCTTTTCTGAGAAGGCTGAAGCCAACTGATCAGGGCTTGGGGCAAAATTTAATTATTGAAAATTATTCAGAGAAATAATTGGTTATGAACCTACCCTTAGATGTACATGGGTGGGCCAACCAAAGTTGGGCTTGTGTATAGTCTATGTGGATTCTAGTACCCACTAAGAAATTAGGATAATTCCTCGAATTAGAGGTAGAGACTGCCAATTTGAATAAAATAGTAGGAGAAATCTTTTGATTAAAGTCCAAATATTTAGGTTTAATGAATCAATTACTAATTAGATTTTGATTTTTCTTTATGCAAACATGGCCACTTCTCTATCGTTCTGATCATTATTGGATAATGATAAGTTTGTGGGATCCAACTTCGATAGCTAGTACCGAAAGTTGAAGATTATCCTGGAGCATGAATGGATCCTATATGTGCTGATGGATCCTGCAGCTAAGGAGCCAACTGCCAATGCACGTGTAATAGTTAGAGACACTTATCCGAAGTGGCTCAGTGACCGAATCATGGTCCGTTGCATTATGCTGGCTGTGATGAGTGATGAGTTCAGTCGCAAGTTTGAGACAGCTCAGCCAAACGAAATACTCCAAGTGTTGAAGGATTCTTTTGGTACACCCGATGATGTTGAGAGGCACAAGACTAGTTGTGCCATCTTCAACACTAGAATGCGGGATGGTGCCTCTGTCACTGATCATGTATTGTACATGATCAAGCTGATAGAGCACTTAAGCAAGCTCGGCATTTTCTTGCATAAACAACTTGGAAAAGATGCAATACTAAACTCACTGTCCAAGTCTTATCTCCCATTCCTTACACATTATAGAATGTCAAAGCCTGAAGTGGACTACCATAGGTTACTTCCGAACTTTGAGAAGGATCACCAACTCCATAAGGAGTCGGTGAACTTAGTGGGAGGTTTATCTTCTCATTCTCAATCCTCTAGAAAAGGGAAGAAGAATAAGAAGAAGAAAACCAAGAAGGTGCATGTTCATGCTAGGACACCTATGTAGGCTCAGACCCCAAAGACTAAGTCCAATAAGAGTCAAGCCGAATGCTTCTTTTGCAAGAAGCGGGGGCACTGAAAGAGGATCTGTCCTCAATACATTGCCTCGTTGGATCCAAATAGGTAGAAAAAGAAGCAAGCTGTTGCTAGGCAAAGTATTTATATGATAACTCTTTGCAATTTCTCTATTTATGATATTACTGACTGGGTATTGGATACCGATAGTCATTACCATATTTGCAATTCATTATAGGGATTGTAGGTCAGTAGAAGATTTGAGCAAGGTGAGAGATTCCTGAATGTTAGAGCTGGAAGACCAGTTTCAGTTATAGCTTTAGAAATTTTGAAATTTGTATTTGAATCTCATACCATTGTTCTTAGTGATTGTCATTTCTGTCCTAGTTTCTTTTTAAATATCATTTCTGTAGGCCTTTTGTCCATTAACAATTATAAAATTTCAATAAAGAAATGAGTTTGTAATGTCATTATGAATGGTGTTACTGCTTTTTATGGACTATTGAACAATGGTATATATATGATATCACAATCTATTAATGTAGTCTATTCTACTAGCAAGCATCCTAGATTAGATGGTGTATTAGATATCTACTTATGGCACTGTAGGCTAGGTCATATAAACAAGAATTGGATAAACAGGTTGACTCAGGATGGAATCCTCAAAGTTAATGATTGTGAATTACTTCCAACCTATAAGTCCTGTCTTCTTGGTAAAATGACCAAGTCATCTTTTACTGAAAAAGATGAAAGAGTTAATGAGCTTTTAGGTCTAGTACATACTGATGTATGTGGACCAATGATCATAAGTGCCAGAGGTGGATATGTCTACTTCATCACTTTTACAGATGATCTATCTAGATATGGATATGTCTATCTGATGAGACATAAGTCGGATTCTTTTAAAATATTCAAACAATTTCGAAGTGAAGTAGAAAAATAAACTGGAAAGAGTATTAAAACTCTTTTGTTTGATCGAGGAGGAGAATACCTTTCTGGTGAGTTTCTCACATATCTAGGAGAGAATGGAATTCTCTTCTAATGGATTCCTCTTGGAACACCATAGCATAATGGTGTGTCTAAGAGGAATCGGACTCTATTAAACATGGTTCGATCCATGATAGAATTTGCCAGCTTGCCGATATCCTTTTGGGGATATGCACTCGAATTAACTTGTTATATATTAAATAGGATTCCAAGTAAGTCTGTAGTTAAAACTCCATATGAGATATGAACAGGGCGTAAGCCAGCCCTTTCACATCTTAGGATTTGGGGGTGCCCGATTTATGTCAAATGGTTAGTTACAGACAAACTTGGACCTAGGTCTAACAAGTGTACATTCATAGGATACCCAAAAGAGATCAAAGGATACTATTTCTACCATGCTAATGAATAAAAGGTGTTCGTCAACCTGAGGATAATCTTTTTGAAAAAGAAGTTCCTTGATGAAAGAACTATTGCCTCTAAGATTGAACTTGATGAAGTTCAATAGGTAGAAAGTTCGACATAGAATATTAAACCTAAGTCAGATTTAATCAGATCAGATCCGAGGCCTAGTGAACCCGTACCATTAAGGCGATCCGATAGAGTGCACCGCCATCTAAAAGATACTATGGATTCTTGATTCAGGATGGTGATCCCATCAAACTCGATGAGAATGATGAGGATCCGATCACTTATATAGATGCGATGCAGAGATCCGACTTTGAGAAATGGCTAGAAGCCATGAGATCCAAAATGGATTTCATAAAGGTCAATGATGTATAGACATTAGTTAACCCATCTGAAGGGGTTAAACCCATTGGGTGTAAATGGATCTTCAAAAGGAAGAGGGGCACAGACAGAAAGGTAGAGATCTATAAAGCCCATATGGTTGCCAAGGGGTATTATCAATGTTATGGTATTGATTATGATGAGACATTCTCTCCTGTGGCAATGCTCAAGTCCATTTGGATCATGCTTGCTGTTGTTGTCCATCTGGACTATGAGATCTGGCAGATGGATGTGAAGACAGCTTTTCTAAATGGAGAGCTGATCAAAGAGGTGTATATTATACAATCTGAAGGGTTCACATCCACAGATGAGTCTAAGATGTGTAAGCTTTAGAGATCCATTTATGGATTGAAGCAGGCATCTCGGAGTTGGAGCATGCATTTTGATAAAGTGATCAAAATGTATGGCTTCATTAAGAATGAAGAAGAACCCTGCATTTATAAATGGGCAAATAGTTTAGCAGTGGTATTCCTTATTTTGTACGTGGACGATATTCTCTTAGTCATGAATGACATCCCCGCACAACAAGGAATAAAAGTCTGATTGTCATCACAGTTCTCCATGAAGGACTTGGGTGAAGCATCCTACATCCTAGGGATAAAGATCTATAGGGATAGATCTAAAAGGATGCTTGGTATATCCCAATCCATGTACATAGAAACTATGTTGAAGAGGTTCAGCATGGAGAACTCCAAAAAGGGCTATCTTTCGATTGGCCAAGAAATTTCTCTCTCTAAGAAGGATTGTTCGACAACTCCTGAAGAGAGAGAGAGCGTATGAGTAGAATTCCATATGCTTCGATAGTAGGGTCTATTATATATGCAATGACATGTACGAGACCAGACATGGCATACTCATTAGGAGTAGTATGTAGATACCAGTCTGACCTTGGAGAAAATCACTAAATGATGGTTAAATCCATCCTTAAGTATTTGAAAAATACTAAGCACCAATGGTTGGTTTATGGTGAGTCAGATCTGAAGCTTGTGGGGTTTACATACTCCAGCTTTCAATCTGATCATGATGACAATAAAAGTATATCGAGGTATATCTTTACTCTAAATGGTGGAGCCATCTGCTGGAAAAGTTTCAAGCAGCATATAGTGGCTAACTCTGTTTGCGAAGTAGAGTACATGGTAGCATCAGATGTAGCAAAGAAAGCTGTGTGGCTAAGAAAGTTGATCATCAAGCTCGGAGTAGCACCCTCCATTGATGGTCCAGTCCTACTCTACTGCGATAGCATTGGCACCATAGCTCAAGCAAAGGAAGCAAAGGCACATCAGTGAACAAAGCACATTCTACGCTGTTTCCATTTGGTCCATGAGATCGTGGATCATGGTGACGTCGACCTTCAAAAGATCGATGGAAAGGAGAACCTAGCCGACCCCTTCACTAAAGCTCTGGCAATCAAGAAGTTCGACAACCATAAGCCAAAGATGGGTATTAGATACTATGTCGAGTAGCTTTAGAATAAGTGGAAGTTGTTAAGAATTGTGTCCCAAAGCCAATCGTTAGCCAGTTGATGGTTAAGATATTGTAATTGATTTATTAATTAATGAAAAATATTTTGACATCTTTTTTATCATAAGTTTACATTTTCTAATGAACTTTATTATTATGATGAAGTCCTTAGAACTATTTAGTTTCGATAAAGAGAGGATTTATCAATTAGTCCTTAAATTTGTTCACGATCAAATGATAAGCTGTTAATTAGAACGATAATGTCTATCGAGCATAGATCGTTATATGCCATATAGGTTAATTATCCTTTTAACCAAGATATGTGGAGACACTGGTATGGCATATTGGTGAGATATATGGGTACACCATCATTGAACGTGACCAATTTTAGAGCATTCTGCTGTCGAGAATGTCTCTGATGGGATATAGGTATAAGTACCTCTTAGATCTGAGATCACCTCAGTGACTTGCAAGCAACTCACTGTGCTTTGGTATCAGACTAACTAAATTTTTAATTTAGCAATGGAAGGCTTCTGGGCATAGTCAAGTACTTATGAAGTCGGAGTGTGATCAAGATGGAATTGATCACTCCAAGAGTTAGAGAAGATTGTATCAGTATATTTCTATATAGCAAAATCTTGGCCAGGATAATCCATCAGATGGATTTATTATTTTGAAATACAATATGGACAATCCGATCAGAGTTGACAGTTGAACTCTGATATGTCCTACTAGCATTATGGTCAAGAGGATGAATTATATGGAAACTATATCCACATGGGTTCTAAGGATGGTGTTCTACAACTTCGACCTATCCGAGCATTGGGTATCATTACTAGATGGTCAGTTTGATTGGTATAGAAATTTATTACTGTACTATCAACTTAGGTCTGGACCTATGAGGTCATACACATTAGAGCTTATGATCTGATCGGATGGTTGATCAACAATTAAGAATCATTCTAGGGTTAAACAATCAATATGATTGATGTTTAACCTAGTGCAAGTATTGTAGAAGGATTGATTAGTAATTGAATTACTATAATTAAATATAATTTAAATAGATTTAGTTTGGGTTTGATTGGATCAAGTCTAATTAATTTATTTGATAAGCCAAGTGCACGGAAGAACCAGTCTTAGTCTAACTAGGACTCGAATTAATCTAATTTTTTAATTTAATTAGAAAATAAATTAGAATTAAATCTAATTTAATATAATTTAATTAAGTTCTTAAATGGGTTAGGATCTTATTTAATTAGGTTGGTTTAATTTTGATTTTATTTGGTTAAAAGATCTTGTTTGACCAAATCAAAACAGGAGTCCTAGTGTGACTAGGACTCCCCTATCTCCTTGCGCCACCTTGGTCCTAACGCCTCCCATACCTATTTTTTAGGTATTTTTTATGAAAAATCCCTTTCTTCCTAATTTCCATGCCCTCTGTCTCCCTCTAAGTCGAATTTGGAAGTTAGGTGGAAGACCAAGTCAAATGAGGAATTGGTTTTGCTTAGGGTTCTATGAGATAGAATCCTTGTTGAACAAAACATCATTCCTTAAGTGCCACCCCCTCTTTTAATTAATTCTTCTCTTATTTCATGAAAATAATCTTTTTTTTTGTACACCCTCTCTTTCTGGTCCATGCAAAAAATTATGGAGGAGGCACCCAAGAGTTGGGCGCCCCAACAACTTCCCATGTTTGGATATTCCTAGTTTAAAAATTTGACCTAATTTGGACTCTTCTTTTTTCTTATTTATTGGATGAATTTTATTTTGATTTTTTTTTAGAATATAGAGCTTTTGGATAGGTTTGGGGTGTGCAAATATCAAAGGAAGAGGGTCCTTGGGCGTGGGGGTTCCATAGGCACCAAACTAGGTGTCTATGTGAGAGAAAAGAGAAGAAGAAGAGGATCTTCTTCTAGGGCTATTTTATTTTCAATCTATCCTCCTTTCTTTTGAGTTTTTTTGAGAGAATCTCAGATCAGCAAACTCTCATCTTCCTTCTCATATTTTATATAGTGAAAATTTTGAAGAAGGGAGCATCGGATCGACCATCGAAGAAGAATCAACATAGTACTAGCATGCTGTGCTGATTTCCTGCATCGGACTTTAGATCAGAGATCGTAGGCTCGCGTGGATGATTCCTAGAGGTCAGACACATGTGTGGCTTGTGACTTCATCCTCAAGTCCGGATCAGTAAGTTAGAATGTCTAAACTTGCTCAGGTAATAGATCTAATCTATAAACTTCATACCTACATTTGATGTAGTGTAGATCTAGGTTGATTTGATCAATTTTTTTCTTTCTTATTTGATTTTAATTTTTGATTTAATATCATGCATTAATCATGTAATAGATCTAATATCTATGTATTTACATGGTTATTTAAATAAATTTTAGATTTATTTAAGTCTTCCACTGTAAGATCTTGAAAAAGTTTTAAGATCTACCTGTGAAACCATAGATCTGGTTCCTTTATTTCTTACTATGGGTTTCATATTTTTAGAGGTGTGTCGTCAGTTGGAATATGATATTTGATGAAAAGAGCATCATCTTAAAGCTGGAATGTGTAGATGGAGTTGTGAAGATAATATAGGATAGTATGGGAAAGCTTTCAGATACAGGTGATTTGCTCTCAACATCAACCTCAGGTTGTATTCAGTTTGAGGTGGAGTTAGGCAAGCATGGTGATACACCTATGCAGGACTAGCATGGAGAGTAATCTATCTTGGAAGAAGTCTAGAGGTAGCCATAGATAGCAGACTTATAAGATACTGCAAGGGGAGTGGCATTACACAAGCCAAAGTGCACTGTTCATAAACTAGTACAATATGATATTGATGAGACTATTTTCTATGCTCTCATCACTACCAATAGAGATCTAGTGAGTTTTGAGGAGGCCATAAAGAGTTTGGATTGAGAGTCATGGATGTAGGTCATGATGAAGGAGATGGAGTCTCTTAAGAAAAAATGAACATGGCAGCTGGTAGATCTACCAGATGATGCTTGACCCATTGGCTCCAAATGGGTTTTCACTAAAAAAGAGGCACCTTCAGAGCAAGATGGAGTGAGGTACAAGGCTAGGATGGTAGCCAAAGGGTACTCACATAGAGAAGGGATTGATTACTCTGAAGTCTTCTCTCCGATTGTCAGACATACATCTATCAGGATGATGTTGAGTATAGTTATTGCTCATGATTTGGAACTGAAGCAAATGAATGTTAAGACAGCATTCCTCCATGAGAATTTAGAGGAGAACATATACATGTAGTAGCCACAGGGCTTCAAAGAGCCTATGTCAGAGAGAGAGGTTTGTTTAGTAAAGAAATCATAGTATGGATTGAAGCAATCTCCTAGACAGTGATACAAGTGGTTTGACACTTATGTGAGAAGTATTGAATTTTCTAGGTGCGATCATGACCTGTGTATATATATGAGGTTTCTAGAAGATGGATCTTGGTTATACTTACTCTTGCATGTAGATGATATGCTGATAGCATGCAAGAGTAAGAAAGTTGTGTAGGAGTTGAAAGAAGCTTTGTCTCGAAAGTTTGAGATGAAGGACTTGGGGTTTGCAAAGAAGATCTTTGGTATAGAAATCATCAGAGATAGAATCAAGAGATTGCTGCATCTATCCCAAGAAGGATATATCAAGAAGGTCTTGGAGAGATTTAGAATGAAGAAAGCCAAACCGACTGAGCTACCACTAGTCGGGCATGTCAGACTCTCTAAGACCATGTAACCACAGACTGAGATGGAAATTTAGGAGATGGATAAGATTTCATATGCTTATGGTGTGGAAAGTATTATGTACTCTATGGTATGTTGTAGGCCAGATTCAGCCCATGCAGTGAGTCAAGTGAAAAGGTTTATGGCACAGCCTAGAAAGGAACACTGGAGAGCACTGAAGGATATCTTCAGATACTTGGCAGGTTCAGTTGAGATCACTATCTGCTATGATCAGCGAGAAGGTGCTAAGAAACATCCTAACATGTCTAAGAAAGCTCAAGGGCTGATAGAGGGATTTATGGATATAAATTTTGGTGGAGATGTGGATACTCGATGCTCGACTATAGGTTTTATATTCAATTTGTATGGAGGTCCAGTCTCATAGAGATCTTGCTCGCAGTCAATTATAGCCTTGTCCACTACTGAAGCAAAGTACATTGGCATCACGGAGGCAACGAAAGAAGCTCTATGGTTGAAGGGCTTTGTGCTGGAGATGGAATTTTCATAGGATGCAGTCAGAATGCATTATGACAGCTAGAGTGCTTATTGCTTGCATAGAATTCTGTGTATCATGCAAGGACTAAGCACATTGATATCAGATACCACAGAATCAGAGAGCTAGTGGAGGATGGTGAAGTAAAGTTGGTGAAGGTTCATACTAAGAAAAATCTAGTTGATGTGCTTACAAAGGTACTTCCATGGAATAGCTTTTACAATTGCATGGTATTGTTGGGGTTGTCAGATAGAGTTGAGTTCATAAGGACTTGGGAGTACTAAGGTGGAGATTGTGAGCTCAGGTATGGTGCTCTCAATCCTTGGAAGCAGGTGGAAAGAATGTAAGGAGCGAATGGAATCAACCATCGAAAAACTTTAGCAAATGCTTCAAAAGTGCTAGCTTGGATTCTATCAGAAGAACCAGCTCGAGCTGCAGAAGAGCCAGCCTGAGCTAAAGAAGAGCCAGCCCGAATCCTGAGAGAGCTGGCTTGAGTAGAAGTGTAGAAAGTGTATCAGACTGATATGCTGGAAGAGCTAGCTTGATTCATACCAGAGCTAGTCCGAATAGAAGCCAAGCCTACTTGAACTCTGAGAGAGCCGGTCCAAGCAGAAGAACAGAGAATGGTGATTCAGGCTCTCGCAGGAGACATCACCATCAAGCCAGTCTGACTGCTGACCATGCCGGCTTGAGCTATGAATAGAATAGATGTGGTTTCTATTCTAGCCTGGGATTGGGTTTAATCCTAGGAATTTGGAGCCTTGGTTTGTAAGGTCCTAAGGGGGCTAACCTATGGATTGGACTGGGATTTGTCCAATGGATATGTGCATGGGAGACATTGGTGTACATGGGCTCAGGGAGTGCATCACATTAGGTTAGCTAGAAAAGTTTCTTAGATTGGATCTTATTTGACCAGGTATATATATACTCTATACTAAGTTTTGTAAACAAAGCATGGAATCAATACAAGCCTTTTCTCCCTGAAAGCTCTCTTCCTCTCTCATTCTCTCCCTTTTCTCCATGTCCTAGGGTTTGCTAGGATTTCAACAGAAAAGCCATCCCTTTTCTTAGATTCTTGTTGTTATTTCCGTAATCATTGAGTAGCAAGAATTGGTATCAGAGCAGCTATCTGAAACAACAGTCTCTACCTCCAATTTGAGGAATTACTTTAATTTTCTAGAAGGTAATAGAATCCACATAGACTACACACAAGCATGACTTTGGCCAATCAACCCATGTGCATCTACAGGTAGGTTCTTTAATCAATTATTTCTTTAAACAACTTCTAATAGTTAAATTTGATCCCAAAATCCTAATCAGTAGGCTTTAGCCTCCATTATAAGGATCCGATTAGGTTCAATTATTAACATGACCATACTTGCTGCATCTAACCAATAAATGACTAAGCCCAACTTTGATTGGTCAACCTAACCATCATTAGAGAGATACATCCAAGTCATCATATGATGAATGATAATACTAATATCTCGATAAACACCAAGTGTAAGGCACCTCCAATTTTCACCGAGGCTATCAGATCCATTATCAAACACCTTAATGGGAGGCTATGACTCAGTTATCTCCATAACTTTATCATTTTAAGGACTTAAAAATTTTAGAGGATTTAAAATTTATTTATGATTTAAGGATAGAGAAGATATGGACCAAATTACTTTCACTGACTTCACCAAGTCAAATCCTCCCACTGACTTCACAAGTCATTAATGAGGACTAGGATTAATTTCGATCCATGGGCACCTAGTGAAGGAAAAATCTTATTTTCTCGATACAGGATCGTTCAGATCTGATCGAATCTGAAAAAAATATTTTAAAATTTTTTTCTTATGATTCTAATCAGATCTAAGACATCTCAGATCTAATCCTAAAGATCTAATATTATATAATAAAGTAAAATTAAATCTAATTTAATTTCATACCTTGTTTTAGGTGATCAGATTATCCTATGATGATCCTGATTATTCCTGAGGTTTTGGAAGGAGCCACGCACGTGCCTGGCCTCTACCGGTATCCACTTGGGCAAGATCTAGAGGTCTTCTCCTTATAAATCAACTCTTCAAAAATTAGATCTGGATCTGATCTTGAAGTTCTTCAAAACTTCTTTTGAAGAAGCAACAGTTGTCTCTTTTAGCAATGCTGCCTTCTTCTTGATCAGGCACCTTTCTTTCTTGGATTGCACTTGAACCAATGCCCAACTTCTTTGGGCATGGAGAGGAGAGAGAGAGGATCAAAGGAAGGCATGGAACAGAGGAGGGCAGCCTTACGGCATGGTGAAAGAAAGAATCTCTCTAACCCTAGGCGCAGACAGGGTTTAAATAGACCCTGCTGCGCCATGCAATGCCACATCATCCCGACAAATCAGAGGCCTTCATTCGATCAGATCTAAATCTGATTGGTAGGATGATGTCATCTGATCCAATCATATAAAAGTTCCTCAAAAATCCATATAGGTGGCACCAACATTGGATTAACCCAAAATGTTTGGCGCCCAAGTGTTTGATCATATCAAAATACCCTAGAGTCCTATCTGTATGGGACTCCATCCCTCATCCATATGGGGCGCATGCCTAGGGTGGCATGCACCCTCTCTCTTACCTCTTTTAGCAAGGTGACAAGAGCCTCAGGTGCTCTCCTATAGGCACATGACACATGGCCCTATATCCAAGTATCCAGAGTCAACTGTTGACCTATCCCCAAAAATAGGAATTTGTAGGTGACAGGAATTGACAGGTGTTATTTTAGATCCATCTAATGAATTAAGACAATCATTTTCTGATCTAGACAAGCTCCAGTTAGACTAAGACAAAGTTTATGAGTGAGTCCAAGTAAATTTGGCTCACCTGAGGCAAACCAAAATGATTACAAAAGGAGAATGTTTGGCTTAATCGTGTGCTAGCATGATTTTCTTGAACCTAATTGGATCTAATCCAAATCAATTGAACTGGGTTAGTCCAATTGATGACATCCAGATCTAAACCCTTGTTGGTGTGATCCAGTTAGATTCAGTTCTATCTGGTAATGAGACATGTCACGATTTCTATCATCGACATTATCGAAATATCTTTTGATGGATCAGAACTTTTCTGATTCATATAATTAGAATGATCGATCATCTAAATCATTCTAATTGCTCCCAAAATCCACTAGTGATACCTAGTAGTATATAGTGGCAATCCTTCAAAATCGAAAGCGAACCTCTTGGTGTAGCTACTTATGTGATTGGGTTCTTCTATCTTGAGCCCCGACTGGATTAGGATTAAGGTGAAGTTATCAAACCCATTATCCGTCATATGAATTAATCATTCGATTCGAATCCAATGTGAAACTCTAATAGAAACTCTTTCTATCATATTCATACTACCATGGCCATGGGCTTATGGACTCAATCTCATGATTATCATAGGGCTACTCATCTACCGAGGTAGATAGATTTCTTATTGGTGTAATCAAATTCCTACAATGAACATGCTATAGCCAACATATCCCTCAGGATTTCGAATGGCTAGGAGATCGAGTTATGGTGTAGTTAAACTATAACACCCTCAAGATGAACTGCGAATGCACCTCAGGTCAAAGAATCAGACACACCACTACAGCATCGAGTCAGTCATCGATGAGAAGGTAGACTTCTTTATGACTGCTCGAGGTGGTCATGCTCAGTGCCCTCATTCTCTAACAAGTATCCATACTCTTGCTTCAATCTCCACATCGTAGACTCAAGACACAACTATCCTAAGAAAGTGATTGTATACCAACCTTTCGGATCGATCACCATCCTCATGATGATTCTATGGTCAGGAGCTATTTATGAGTTAATTATGAAAATTCATGTCTCAAATTTTGAAAATTCATGCCTCAGAAGTGTATTATAAGTGTCAGTCAATTTGGCTTCTAGGGTACACATCTAACAAACTCCCACTTGACCTAAGGCCAATTGGCTATAAATCTAAGTTCCATCTTCTTAAGGTGGGCTTCGATCTTCTACTCGCTCAATGGCTTTGTCAATGGGTCAGCCGCATTATCTGCAGTGTCGACTCTCTTAATATTGATGTATCCTTTCTCGAGATAATCATCGATGAGGTGGTATCGCCGCTTGATGTGCTTGGATTTCTGGTGAGACTCCTTAGCTAGGGCTATGGCGCCATTGTTATCGCAGTACAGAGGGACAACATCTAGTAGCATCACTTCGAGCTCTACGGCAAACTTCTTATACCAGAATGCCTTCTTTGCAGCTTTCGATGCAGCGATGTACTCTACTTCCATGGTGGAGTCTGTTATCACCATCTACTTGAAACTCTTCTAACTGACAGCTCCACCATTATAAATAAACAGACTTCTAGATGTTGACTTTTGATCATTTATATCGGACATAAAATTTGAGTATGTATACCCCTAGACCTGGAGTTTTCCACTACCAAAGACTAGAAATATATCCTTAGTCCTTCTCAAGTACTTAAGGATACATTTTATAAAAGTCCAGTGCTCTTTGCCTGGATTTGATCGATACCTGCTCGTGACACTTATAGCATGGGCAATATCAGGTCGTGTACATAGCATGGCATACATGAGGCTTCCTATTACTGAAGCATAAGGGATCTTGCTCATGCATTCAATCTCCTCAGGTGTGCTAGGGCACATCTTTTTGGAGAGATGAATGCCATGTCTGGAGGGTACTAATCTTCTCTTGGAGTTTTCCATGCTAAACCTTTTCAACACCTCCTCTATGTACATTTTCTATGAAAGACCCAACATCCTATTCAGTCTATCCCTATAGACCTTAATTTCCAGAATAAAGGATGCCTCTTCTAGATCTTTCATAGAGAACTCCTTAGACAACCACATTTTGACTGTAGTCAATATGGGAATATCATTTTCAATTAGGAGGATGTCATCCACATACAATACGAGAAAGACAATAGCGCTCCCACTGACCTTTTTAAAAGTATAGGGCTCCTCCTCATTCTTGATGAATCTAAATGATTTGATTACATCATTGAAATAAGCATTCCAGCTCCGAGATGATTGCTTAAGTCCATATATGGATCTTTGCAGCTTGCATACCTTGTGATCATTATCACTAGATGTGAAACCTAGCTATTGTTCCATATAGATGTCTTTCTCAAGATATCCATTTAAGAATGCCATTTTCACATCCATTTGTCATATTTCATAATCGAAATAGGCTGCAACAATAAGCAATGTATGGATGGATTTGAGCATGGCTACTGGCAAAAAAGTATCCTGATAGTCAATGCCTTCGCGCTGACTATACCCTTTCGCTACGAGCCTTGCTTTGAATGTCTCTACATTTTCATCGGCACCTATCTTTCTCTTAAAGATTCATTTACACCCAATAGGTACTATACCTTTAGGTGGATCTACCAAAATCCAAATTTGGTTTGAACACATTGAGTCAATCTCCGACCTCATTGCCTTTAACCATTTCTTAGAGTCGATATCTGATATCGTCTCATCATAAGTTTTGGGATCATCACCACGAATCCCATTTCCTATGAGGAATATTTTCTCTACGTCTTTTGATATAGTACCTAAGTATCTTTCAGGAGGATGGAAAATTCTACTTGATCTACGAGGTGGAGGAGGTAGTATCTAAGTTGGCTCAATCTGATTAGGTTTCATAGGTTTCTTAGCTCGTTTCTCATCGGAGACTCTCTTCTTGAGTCTAATCTATCTTCTAATGCCATCATCTAGAATAAACTATTTTTTAAGAAAGATGGCATGTCGACTCACAATCATATTATGATCTTTCGGAAGATAGAAATAATATCCTAATGACTCTTTAGGATATCTAATAAATCGAGCTTTAAAGGACCTAGACTCTAATTTATCCATCTGTTGTCTCTTGACATGGACCGAACAATCCCAAATTTTGAGATAACTCAGACTTGGTTTCTTACCATGCCATATCTCATATGGTGTGGTAGGAACCGTCTTAGAGGAAATCCTATTTAGTAAATATATAGCAGTCATCAGACTATATCCCCAAAGAAACTCAGAAAGGTCCATGAAACTCATTATGGATTGGACCATATCTAATAGGGTCCAATTTCTCTGTTCTAAAATCCCATTGAGTTGAGGCATTCTATGTGGAGTCCATTGAGAGACTATGCCATTGTCCTTAAGATAGTCTAAAAATTTTTGGCTAAGGCATTTGCCTTCTCGATCTGATTAAAGAATCTTAATGGGTTTTTCTATTTACTTTTCTACTTTGAATCTGAATTTCTTGAATTTTTCAAAAACTTCAGGCTTGTGTCGCATCAAATACACATACCCGAATTGAGATAAATCATCGGTAAAGATGATGAAGTAGACATAATTGCCCCTAACCGACACATCAAATTGGCCACATACATCAGTATGTACTAAGGCAAGTAGGTCTGTGGCCCTTTCCCCATTCTTACAAAAGGAAGCTTGGTCATTTTGCCATGAAGGCATGATTCATAAATCATATATGACTCGAAAGTCAATGGACTCAATAGCCCAAATTTTTTTAATTTGTTAACCCTGTCTTCAGCTATATGACCTAGCTTAAGCTGCCAAAGATACCTATCATTTAGACTTTTTCTAGGTCATTTTGATCCTATGGCATTCACATTCTGCTCGACATTAAAAATAGAAATATCAATATGTAACTGATAGAGACCATTTATAAAAAAATTACTTATAATTTTATTTCTTTCATAAAGAATATTACAATGGTCCTTAAGAAAACTAATTACATAGCCTTTTTATGCTAAGCATGAAATAGAAATTAAATTACTACTTGTTGTAGGCATATAAAAATACTTCCTAATAACTAAATCTAATTCTGATGGTAATCACAAAGGGTAGGTTCCTACATCCACAGCAGCAACTCTTGCTCCATTCTTGATGCGTAGGATCATCTCACCATCCCTCAGCCTCCTGCTATCCTCAAGACCCTGCATAGAAGTGCACAAGTGAGCACTAGAATCAGAGTTAAACATCCCACTGGATGCAAAAAAAATCATAGGGTTAGATTCTATAACGAGCATACCTCTAGAAGGATCTGCCTTCTTCTTGTTCTTCAGGATGGTCAGGTACAAAGGATAGTTCTGCTTCCAATGGCCATCAGTATTGTAATAAAAATATTTTTCTTTGTCGGTCTTCTTCTTCAGCTTTGTCTTTTTTTTCTTCCCACCATCCATCTTCTACTTCTTCATGGACTTTTTCTTCTTTTCAAAATACTTTCTCTTAAAAAAAGTCCATTCCACAATAAGTACTGAGCCTTTGAAACCTTTCATAGAAAGTTTAGTATAACCAGCTTGTTCATGAGTTCAGTCAAGATATTATGAAGTTTATGTATATGACAGTTCATGATGAACAGCACATATGCATCAGTCAAGGACTGTAGAATTATATCAATCTGTAAATCCTGATCTAACTTGACATCAAGCTTCTTAAGCTCTTCTAAATTCTTATTCATCATCAAAAAATGATCTTGGATCGACTGTCCATCATACATCTGAACCTTAAACAGTCTTTTAGTGACTTGATATTTGGCTACGCAACTCTATTCACCAAACAACTCTTACAGATGAGCCAACATTTGATGGCTAGTCTTAATGTCTTCATGTTGGCACTGGAGCTCATCAGACATCGAGCCCAATATGTAATACCTAGCTTTGTTATCTTCATCCATCCACTTCTCAAGAGATGCTCTCTGATCAGTGGATGGATGAGCTGGTAAGGTGGGAGGATCCTGTTCCAATACATGAGTCAACTTCTCAAAATCCAGAATAATTTTGAAGTTTCGAAGCCAATTCTTGTAGTTGGGTCTGGTTAGTCTATGGGTGTCCAGGATACGAGCTAGTGGGTTGGATGCAGATATCTTCCTATAGAGAATCAAAGTTTCTAGTTAGATTTTATAATTAGACTTAATCAATTTATTTAGAGATTTTATTTTTAAATAAATTAGGCTTTCACTATTTACTCAGATTTCTACACTTCCTTGATAGAGATGAGAAAATCTCCATGATTATTGATTTTTGGTGGATGGTGTGGTCCCACCAACTAGCTCACCACCTTACCTAATGGTTATTGGTGATGGATTAATCGATGAGTAGACAACTCCTATCCAATGATTCTCTAATCATGGTGTATCCAAATCTGATCTCTAATTCATAAATCTCATCATGTCCGAAATATTGATCCACTCCTTAATTAAGTCAGACTTACCATTTGCATGAATTGGATTCCTAAGTGTGTCCCTCACCATATTCAAAATATTGAGCCCAATCCATCCTCCAACCCATAGCATCTAATTCCTAATAGACATGGTTGCATCTTTTTGGTGTAACTGAACCACTGTATTCAATCGAGAATAGTCAACCCTGGAAAGGGTCCGCATATCTATAATGATGGAAGACCTTAGACTTAATATTTTCTTAGAAAAATTTAATTTAGGTCTCTTTAAACTTGACTTGACTTAGTCATAACAATTATGACTAATCTAGTGGCATGGGTTGGCTCGAATTGTTAGCCATCTCAAATCAGAACTAGGTCGACATAAATAGCCAGGTAAGTGAGACCGATGGAAGGAATATGCCATTAACTTGACAAGAACGTATTTTGGTCGAGTAGCTTTCAATTAAAAATCAGTCAGTTGTACCTATCAGACTTATCTTAGATACTAAATTATCGAATCAGAATCAATTAGATTAGCCTACGATCCAGGCTCGAATCGTGGAGCTAAATTAGGTCTTGACTTAATCAAGTCCCATCTTAATATGA
Source organism: Cocos nucifera (assembly GCA_006176705.1). Classification (NCBI taxonomy): domain Eukaryota; kingdom Viridiplantae; phylum Streptophyta; class Magnoliopsida; order Arecales; family Arecaceae; genus Cocos; species Cocos nucifera. Next base: position 229,440 of record QRFJ01002128.1, on the reverse strand, counting down.
TTCGATCTTGACCCAGACTTAATCCTATTAGGCTGGTCAAATTTAAGCTTTCTTTGATCCCACCTAATCAACTCTTGATTCAATTTGATCAACCGCTAGACCTAATTAAGCTACTCAAGTCCGAATCCAATTTTATGGATATATCTTAGATCTAAAAATTCATAATTTTTAGATCTAATTAATTTTATAATCTTAATTTTTAATTAAATTTTGGATTCATGAACAAAATAGGTAACAAAATTCTAGGATTTTAGGATCTAGAATTTTATAGAAAAATAAGTTCTAATTTTTTATTAAGGACGAACGCACAGCACCCCTACACGTCATAAGAACACCCTATCAAATGGAAGAAGAGGATCTTTAAATCCTACTTTATTCTTATGTCGGACGACCAAGGGGAATGTCTTAATCAGAAATATAATTTCTCTTACAAAACTAGTTAGATCATGTATCACATACATAAAAGATCTAACCTATACATGTCATACATACATCTCATGTATCATAATTTAATCAATCATGCATACTTTCAGATCTAAAATATCATATATTAAATCTAAAAAATAAAATTTTAAATTTGATCATATCAAAAATAAAACTATTCTAGACATTTTACAGAACTATTCTATAAATAATCTAAGCATGCATATTTCATATCTCATATGAATAAAATAAAAATTAAAAATTTTATTTTTTATTTTTTAGATCTGGTTACAATAATTATAATATCAAAAAAATAAAAATAAAATAAATTTAAAATCATATTTAACTAATTTAATAATATGATTATTTTAGACTACACATAGAACTATTCTATTCCTAGTCTAGTCATGCATCTCATACATTATAGATCTAAATCATAAAAGTTTTAATTTTTTGATTTTAGATCTAATCATATCTGATGTGACATCTAAAATTATTTAATATCAAATCATATATAAAAATTAAATTAGATCTAAAATAGATCTGATGAACTGCCAACCTGGCTCTGATACCAGCTGAAGAAAAAATCTTATTTTTCTGGCACTGGATCATTCAGATCTGATTGGATCTAAAAAAATATTTCAAAATTTTTTTCTTATAATCCTAATCAAATCTAAGACATCTCGATCTAATTCTAAAGATCTGATATTATATAATAAAAATAAAATAAAATCTAATTTAATTTCATATCTTATTTTGGGTAATCAGATTATCCTATGATGATCCTGATTATTCCTAAGGTTCTGGAAGGAGCCACACACGCGCCTGGCCTCTACCAGTGTCCACTTGGACAAGATTTGAAAGTCATCTTCTTCTGAATCAACTTTTTAAAAATTAGATCTGGAACTGATCTTGAAGTTCTTCAAAACTTCTTTTGAAGAAGCAGCAGTCGTCTCTTTCAGTGGTGCTGCCCTCTTCCTGGTCTGGGTGCCTTTCTTTCATGGATTGCACTTGAACCCATGTCCAACTTCTTTGGGCATGGAGAGGAGAGAGAGAGGTTCAGAGGGAGGCATGGAACAGAGGAGGGCACCCTTGTGGCATGGTGAAAGGAAGAAGCTCTCTAACCTTAGGCGTAGATAGGATTTAAATAGACCTTACTACGCCATGCAATGCCACATCATCTCGACCAATCAGAGGCCTTCATTCAATCAGATCTAAATCTGATTGATGGGATAATGTCATCTAATCCAATCAGATAAGACTCTCTTAAAAATCCACATAGGTGGTGCCAACATTGGATAAACCCAAAATGTTTGGCATCCAAGTGTTTGATCATATCAAAATATTCTAGTGTCCCATCTGTATGGGACTCCATCTCTTATCCATATGGGGTGCACACCTAGGGTAGCATGCACCCTCTCTCTTACCTCTTTTAGTAGGGGGACAAGAGCCCCAGGTGCTCTCCTATAGGTGCATGACACATGGCCTTATGTCCAAGTGTCTAGGGTCAATTGTTGATCTATATCCAAAAACAAGAATTAGCAGGTGATAGAAATTGACAGGTATTATTTTAAATCCATCTAATGAATTAAGATAATCCTTTTCTAATCTAGACAAGCTTCAGTCAGACTAAAACAAAGTTTTGGAGTGAGTCCAAATAAATTTGGCTCAATCGAGATGAACCAAAATGATTATGAAAGAAGAATGTTAGGCTCAATCATGTGCTAGTATGATTTTCTTGAACCTAATTGGATCTAATCAAAATAAATTAAACTGGGTTAGTCCAATTGATGACATCCAAATCCAAACTCTTATTTGTGTGATCTAGGTAGGTTCAGTTCTGTATGATAACGAGACATGTCGCAATCTCTATCATCAATATCATCAAAATATCTTTCGATGGACCAAAACTTTTTGAATTCATACAATTAGAATGATTGATCATCTAACTCATTCTAATTGCTCCCAAAATCTATCAATGATACCTAGCAGTATATGGTGACAATCCATCAGAATCGAAAGTGAACCTCTTAGTGCAGCTATTTGTGTGATTGGATTCTTCTATCTTGAGCCCCGACTGGATTAGGGTTAAGGTGAACTCGTCAAACCCAATATCCATCATCTGAATTAATCATTCAATTCATGTCTAATGTGAAACTCTAATAGAAACTCTTTCTATTGTATTCACACTGCCATGGCCATTGGCTTATGGACTCAATCTCATGATTATTATAGGATTACTCCTCATCTACCGAGGTAGATAGATCCTCTATTGGTGCAATCCAATTCCTACAATGAACATGCTATAGCCAACATACACTTTAGGGTTCCGAATGACTAGGAGACTGAGTTATGGTGTAGTCAAACTATAACACCCTTAAGGTGGATTGTCAATGCACCTCAGATCAAAGAATCAGACACATCACTGCAGCATCGAGTTAGTCATCGATGAGAAGGTAGACTTTGTTATGACTGCTTGAGGTGGTCACGCTCAATGCCCTCATTTTCTAATGAGTATCTGTACTCTCACTTTGATGTCTCCACATGGTACACTCAAGACATATCTATCCTAAGAAAGTAATCGTATACCAACCTTCCAGATCGATCACCATCCTCGTAATGATCCTATGGTCAGGAGCTGTTTATGAGTTAATTATGAAAATTCATGTCTCAAATTTTCAACTCTTAAAAATATAAATTATCATTATCATTAATTCAAAGGATATATCATAAACACTTTAAATACACACTGTGATAGAAAATAACTTATTTATTAATTTATAGTTAAAATTATAAAATTATCATTAGAAGTGTATTATAGGTGTCAGTCAATCTGGCTTCTAGGGCACACATCTAACACCTAGATCAATCTCACTAAATAAAATCAGTCTCACTGATTTTCTATGTGATATGGGTTAGCATAAATCAATGAGAAACCTAATCAAAAGTTGATTAACCATATTAGCCAGGTAAGTAATATCGGTGGGAGGGTCTACCAAGATTTGCCTTAGACATCATCAGAAATGGCTAGGTAAGTGGGTTGTCAATTAAAAACCACTGATCTAAAAATGTCAAACTTATCTTAGAAACCAATTAGTTTATCAGTTTTGATTTGGTTTGCCTAAAGACTCGGGCTCAACCATTGAGCCACAATCAGATCCATTTGTTAGATGTATGGACTAGATCAACTATAACTATTGGATTGATCTATAGAAAAGAAATGACATAATCCTAATTAACTATTAATTAGATCTGATCAATTTCTTAACTTAGTCTATATTTAATCTAACCCTAGGTCTAACCCAGTTAATGACTTGATCAAGCTAACCCATTACCCTTTAACCCATATTTTATGAAATTATCTTAGGATCTTCAAATCATAAACCTAGATCCAAAACAATCACTTAATTCTTAATTAAGTTCAAGGCTTATGGGTTGGGATTCGGAACCCTAGTTTTAATTTCATTATTTGAAATATTTTCAAGTTTGTAAACAATTTATATTGAATCACATTCAATTCATGGTTTTAGATCTGATTTGTTTCATTATTTAGATCATGTCCTAGGATTTTAAATCTAGAATTTTGCAGAAATTAAGTTATCAATTTAAATTCTACAAAGCAAGTATATTATATATGTTAATTTTAGATTAAAAAATAAAGCTACATATCAAGCATATGTATAAAATGAACTAGATTGAAACATGAAACACATTATATGAATCAGATCATAAATTATTTAAATTTAGATTTAAAATCTAAAAATAAATCATATATTATTTTAGATCTTATCTAACATATTTATGATTTAGATTTCTCATATCAATATATACTAGGATAACCTCTCCACTATAAGGTGTAAACCTTACAGCAAGACAACATTATAATCAGTATGTCTGATCCGATATTATTTTGATCTAATCTAAATAATCTAAAATAGATCTAACACTATTTATTTTAAATTTAAAATCAAAAAATTAAATTATAAAACTATTTAGATCACATCTAACTTATTCATGATTTAAAAATTTAGATCAACACATATTAGGACAATCTTTTCATTATAAGGAATTAACCTTGCAACAAGATAACCTTATGATCAGTATGTGTGATCTTTAATTTTTATTTTTAAATTTATTTTAAAGCATGCATGTTCATGTCATAAAAGAACCTAATGCTCTAATACCACTATTGAAAAACCATGCAGGGTTTCATGCATATATTTCAAAACTTTTTCAAAATCAGATATAGTGGAAGATATAGATTAAACTATTTAACCTATTTATGCATGTGATCTATTTACTAAACCCTACATCTAGGATCTATGATATATCAAGATGCAATCATAAATCTAAAAAATAAAATCAGATTGGTATTGATCATATCAATATCCTAGATCTAGAACCATTCTAGAAATCCTAGATCATATCTAGGCCAGATAAAAGATCAGATCTCATATCTTTGTGCAGGTCAAGAACACCGCAGCTGATAATTGATATTATCCTTATTGCTTGGAGCTACACAGCATGTTCGACCTCTATAGGTTGTCCATACGAAGTCACCACTTAGATTGAAAGTTTGTCGAACGAAGATCTGCTCGAAGTGCAAGCTTCTTGCGGATCCCTCCTGATGGTGAATCTAAAAAAATTCTTTAGATCTCTTGGACACTCCAAGAGATGATATAGGAAGGAGGATGAAAGAGAGAAGACCAACTTTTGGATCTCCCAAAAAGATGAAAAGAAAAACTTAAAGAAAATCTATAAGAGATGACCCATCTTCTCTTCTAGGATATCAACCATTAATGTCCAAAACAGATCTTCACATCTAGACAAAAGGAGAACATCTCCTTTAGAATTTTCCCATGCCATTTCTTCTTTTCTCTCTAATTTTTTTCATGAAAAAATCTCTAAAAAAATATAGAAAAAAGAAGGTTAAAAAGAAGCCTTTAAGAGAAGATAATATTCTCTTATCCTTGTCTCTACAAGACATCAATAATTGATGTCCTAATGAAGCCTCCATGCCCAACAACCTTGAGCGCCCAACCTTCCAATGCCTCTCTTCCTTTCTCTCTATGATTTGCATGGAATATCATAGGGTTTTCATGCCCAATCTTATAAAAATAGGAGGTGCCACAAAAATAAGAAAACTCGGTCAAACGACCTAGTCAAACAAGGATTCTATGAAGGCATCCAACCCTTGGATGCCTCCCTATTTTTAGGTGAAGATTTCATGCCAAAAGGAATTGAAAAGGGCATGGAATCATCCCAAAAATCTTGTGCACAAAATTAAGAAGGCATGGAGAAAGGGAGGAAGAGTTAGAGATCTAAAACTCTATTAAGCATATTTCAAATCAAACCAATGTGCAAATTTGACCAAGTCAAATTTGATTCCAAAACAATCAGATAAGGGGAGTGGGGACCTTTCTTTGGCATAGAAAAATTTATGTAAACATCAGGAAATAAAACCCAAAAGGGGCATGGGATCTTTCTTAGTGGCGCAAGGGAAGAAGGGAGGAGTCCTAGTCTAGCTAGGACTCTCCAATGTAGACTAGGTCAAAGCTAATTTAAATCTTATTTAAATTAGATTAAATACAACCTAATTAAGGATGATCCTAGTCCTACTAGAAGCTTAATTAAATTAGATTAAATTTAATTTAAATTAATTAAAAATTAGGTGCACTCAAGTCCTAGTGTAATAAGAAATTATTTTTTCTTATAATTAACTTATCTCATAAACCAATTGGACTTAACTCAATTAAGTCCAAACCAATTCTAATTGAATCTAATTTAATTAGACTTAATCTCAGCCTGATTGCTCAATCAAACTGAGCTAATTAGCAATCCAATTGCTAATCGATCCTCTTGCAACACTTACACTTGATCGATCATCAATCACATTGATGATTCGATCATTGAATAATTCTCAATCGTCGATTAACTATCCAATCAGATAACAAACTCTTATATGTGTGATCCCATAGGCTCGAACCTAGGTTGGTAGCATAGAAACTAATTTCTGTGCTAATCAAAATGACCATCTAGTAATGATACTCAACATCTAGATAGGTCAAATATATGCAAAGCAATATTCTTAAAATCTTGGCCTATGGTTACTGTATAATTCATCCTTTTGACCAATAATGCTCAAGATAATATCAAATTAGCTGTCAACACTCATGCAAATTATCCATATTATATTTCAAAATTTTGCAAATTCCATGACTCTTCACAAAGATTACCCAGGCCTAGGTTTTGCTAAATTAAAATAAGACAAGACATTTGCTTTCTGAAGTTAATCAAAAGTGGTCAATCCCATCTTGACTCATATATCAACTCTACAAGTACTTGACTGTACCTAAAAATCTTTCATTGCTATATTAGAAATATAGGTAGGTTGGCACCAAGGTATAGTGAGTTACTTGCAAGTTACCATGGTGATCTCAAATTGGAGGAACACTTATACCCATTGGCCTTTATTAGCTACTCTTGATGGTAGAGTGCTATATTGATCACGTTCACTGCATGCCATATAATGTCTCCATACTACTTGATTATGAGGACAACCAATGCATATGATATACAGCAACCTACCCTCATTAAGTTATCATCCTTATTAATAACTTATCATTTGATCGTGAAAAAATTTAAGAATCATTTAATAAATCCTTCTTTATCGATTGTGTGTGGTTCTAAAGACTTCATCATAACTTAGGAGTTCATTTAAGAAAGATAGAACTTTGATGATGAATAAGTCAAATAACTATTATTATTTGATAATTTATATACTAATTTTAATTATTTACAACTTAGATGATTGGCTTTAGGATACATTTTCTAACAGTCCAAGAGTTGGATGCCCCCTAAAACTCCTCCAAAGAGTCCTTCTATAACTAGCACTACAATAGAATCAATTCTTTGCGACGTAAAAAATTCATCATAAATAATTAATTTCCATCACTGATAATTATTAGCGATGAAAATTGCATCACTAATTATTCATCACAAAAAATGAAATCATAGATAATAATTAGCATAATAAATTTTTTTATGATGAAAAATTTTCATCAAAATTTTTTTATTCATTAAATTATTAGCGATGAAATTATTTATGATGAAAAATAAAAATTTTACATTGTAAATAACTTTTCTCGACAAAAAGTATTTCATTGTAAATAAAAATTATTTATGATGAAAAATAATTCATCACAAATAATGATTATTTATGATGAAATTTTTCCATCATAAATAATATTTTATTTATGATGGAATTATTCAATCATAAATAATATTTTATTTATGATGGATTTTTTTCATCATAAATAAATTTTTATTTATAATGAATTTTTTTCATCATAAATAATTTAATTTTTTTTATTATAAATTTTTTTTTATTTATGATAGATTTTTTCCATCATAAATAATCTTTTTATAATGAAAAAAATTTCATCATAAATTAATTTTTTTAAAAAAGTTATAAATAAATATATTTTATAATTTATATTTTTAATATTAATATTTATAATTTATAAAATAAAAATAAAAATTCTATAAATAAATTTTATTATTTGATTCATAAATAAATTTCATCATTTTATTATATAAAAATATAATTATAAAAAGTATTTTTTGTAAATACTAAAGATCCAAAATAAAAATAGAAATATACAAAAATAGGTTGTCGATCGTCAAGCATCGATAGTATCTGGAGAAGGAGAACGGGCTGAAGGAGGAGAGTGCTCAAAGAAGCTCGGACCAGCCTACTGCTATCTCATCGGCTACATCATCTGCTCCATCTATGCCATCTGCTCCACCATCTACATCTGGAATAGCTGGTATTCGTCAATAGTGCGGTCAACTCAGCAGTCCACTATCGATCCTCAGCAGCCTATCTTAGTATCTCTGCTAGCTGGATATCATAAGCAGCATGGATCTCAGCCCTGGATGAACATGAAGATGTTGGAGCTCTGACCCCATGCCCTAGTCTCCTAACATGACAAGGTCTTATACCAAGCATCTGATCATAGATTTCGTCATCTGTGGATGTGGTTAAGCCCTATAAGGTAGGCTGGGATCTAATATCTATCATACGATCCTAAAAATTAAATTTATAGCTATTCTAAGTTTATACTAAAAATTAAAATATCAATAAAAAATTATTGAAAAAACTTAGATAAAGCTCCTGGTTCCTAGCCATCCAATCTCCTAACCATCGCTGATGGATCCGCTGGTAGATCTCAATCCTACTAGGAAGCTTGCCACTCTCTGTATCTCTTTGCAATTTAGGAATAATTAATAAAAGAATTAAATAGTTAAAGAGTTAAAATATGATAAATAAAAATTACTTATCATCTACTCTATATGGCAAGCGAATGACCTCGAACCCCCATAATGTGAGACTATCTGTCTCACCCAATTTGTGGTATTTTTGGCACATCGATCCTGCATAGTTAACATTCAAATTAGTTAGTAAGTAACTAAATTTAAAAATAAATAATTAAATAATTAAATTATAAATAAAAAGAAGTTACCTATTATGCTGCATCCTCGTACGTGCGGCATATGATAGCCCAGTCCTTCATAATAATGCTGTCATATGGCTACTATTGCGCTGCCTTCACCCCTGGTCGTGCACTACATCATACTAGTGGCGATGAATGCGATGTCGGTATTCCTTGAAACACGAGTATAAATGATCATCTATAGCTTCCCACACGCAATTATGCTCAAAATCAATAATGTCAAATATAGCCTGTGAATAATAAATATTATAAGAATATAGTACTAATTAAATATTTAAATAAATATTATTATATCTGTAAGTGGCTATAGAAGATCTTTCTCTGAGGTCGTGTAACTTGATGCCAATCCAAGAACATCGTCGGGGCATAGCTATGGCAAATGATACCTAGCTTAGTCTACCATGGCTCGCACCACCTCTAATAGGCCTGGTATAGCCTGGTGGAATCTCGATACGGAGACACTGTCCCTCATGCTCGCATCTCCAATGCTCAAGGGTGAGGTTCTTCGACAGACCTTGCCGTCGCCTCACCATTGAAAGAGAATGGCCTGAAAAAAGAATGAATAAATTATTAGTATAATAGCCATTTATAAACCTAATAGATAAATTAAAATTAAATTTTATTATATAAAAAATATTGAAATACCACTCAGGCCTGTCTCACTCGGACCTGCCTCTATAGGGCCCTCTAGCAACTCCAATGGTGCAGTGATGGAAATGAGGGAAGGCTCAGGGGTAGGCTAGGAACTCGAATATCATCATATCCCTTCTGGTGCCATAACTATAATGCTTAAACTATGCATAAAATTAATTTGACATATAAATGAATATAATAATGAATAATAATAATAAAAATACATAAATGCTAATAAATATATTTATATTGTATACCATTATTGCAAGAGAAGATTCAACAAAGAATATAGATCTACTTATCAATATCCATATCCTCTTTGATCTCTAGATCCTCCTCCGAATTACAATAATCGATTAATGAATCATCTTCTATCTCATCATCATTTATGAATCAATCATTGCCCTCTGAATCATCAAGATTAAATATAAAATCAGCTTCAACTTTATTGGATAGTAGATCAGTCCTATTCAAAGGAGCTATCATAAGTTCTTCATCAATAAGGTGCTCGGTCAATATTTGTTCTTCCTCTTGAAAAGCTTTTTCTTCATATAGATTTGAATTATCATCCATCTCTAGTCGGGTCCTCTAGGTATTATTCTTTATATGACATGCCAATCATCTTGATATTTTGGATCCTTTAAATATATTATTTGTTTTGCTTGAGTTGCTAATATATATGGCTCATTCTGGTATCATGTCCGTGCAAAATTTATACTGGTAAAGTATAGATCGATATGAATACCGATCTTCTTATTGCTAATATCCCACCATTCACACTAAAACAAGAATATTAAATTTTTGGGCCCATACTTCAATTCTATGATATCTATCAATACACCAAGATATTTAATCTCTTCTTCTCCTTCATATCCTATAATAGCAATCTCACTATTCTAGGTCTATCTTTGCATCTCAAGCTCTTTTATATAAAATCTCATTCCTCCAATGATATCGGATGTGTAGTAGTTAATCCTTTGATCGGGACTACATGCTAAATTATACAATTCATCGATCGCACCCTCTTATTTATTCAAATACTTAGATTTCATCTATAATATAGCATAAAAAATTATATTGGTACAAGTAGTTAATTGCATAATTATAAAAATATAATGCAATACTAGTGAAACTTACATGATTCCTAAACCATTTTGCAAATTCTGTCCTATGTCGATCATCAATATTTGTATTATTCTTTCTAGATAGTATATTCTTATGCTCACTACAATAAGTCATAATTTTTAATTTTATATGGATATAAAAAAATTATTTAGAACACTAAAATTATGCTAAGATAATACTTAATTAAATTTTCAATTTCTTCATAATTATTTAGAATATAGAAGGGTGCTTTGGATAGCTCATTCACATCCATAAACTCATATCTTCTTCCACCCATGAGTCAAACTATTTGTTTGAATATGGACAGCATTGGTTCATCATCATCCCATTCACGGTCAGCATTACAATCCATACAATTAAATCGTATTTCGATATCATCAAGATACATCGAGCAGAATGTGAGACACTCTATAGCTATGTATGCTTCCGCTATGGATCCTTCAGGCCATGCCTTATTGCGCACATACTTTTTTAGGATATACAAGAATTTACAAGTAAAAAATAATTTAAAGAGTTCTAATACACTTACATCTTACAACTAATATGTCAAAGAGATTATGATTTCTTTATCTTTCAATAGAATACATCCATCGATAATATACTGGACTAGCTAGAAGAGCTTTCTTTGGAAGATAAACAGCTAGGTGCACCATAACATCAAAAAGTGATGGCGGAAAGATTTTTTTTAACTTATAAACAATGAGCACAATATCTTTCTCAAACTTCTCGATTAAGTTAATCTTCAACTTTCGACAATACAATTCTCGAAAAAATACTTCCAACTCAATCAATGTAGCTTGAACTTCACCACTAAGATAGCCATGCATCACCATAAGAAGCAAGCACTGCATCATCACATTGGAGTCATGACTTTTCATGCTAGAGATTTTGTCATTATTGTTGCCAACACATCATGATACATTTGAAGCATAAGCATCAAAAAAATTTATGATTTTTAACCATCCATAGAAACTCTTCTTCTCCTTACCAAATAGTGAATAATATATAGGTGGCATAAAAAATTTATCACCTCGATGAACTAAATGCAACTCTGGCCGGATACCTATTTCTTGCAAATCAAGGCAAACTTTTGAATTATCTTTTATTTTTCCTGCGATGTTCAATACTATACTAATGATATTATCATAAATATTCTTCTCAATATACATCACATCTAGGTTATGATGAAGTAGTAGTTGCTTCCAATATGGTAGTTTAAAAAATAGGCTTCACTTTATCCAATTCAGCTCAACTTTAGTACGCTTCCACTTGCGAGTACTTGATGTTTTTCTAAATTTTACATTTCTAATGACTTCAAGTTATTCTAAAACTTTCGCTCCACTTAACTCCTTAGGTGGGGGATGTCAGTTGGACTTATCATCAAAATATTGGTTATAACAGATCCAAGAGTTATTAGCAGGTAGAAACTGTTGATGACCCATGAAGCAGATTTTTCTTCCATACTTTAAATGTATGGAGGACGTATCCTTATCGCATATTGGACATGTCAGATATCCTTCGGTACTCCATCCAGATAAGTTTTCACATACAGAAAAATCATTTATGGTCTACAAAATTGATGCATGCAACTAAAAATTTCTTCGACTGATAGAATGGTATGTTTGTACTCTATTTTCTCATAGCTTCTTCAGATCATGGATTAAGGATCGTAGATATACATCAATTTCATTACTTGGTATTTTCAAACTTGGAATCAATAATGACATCTAAAATAAATGGCTCTTTCATGCATTTTCAAGGTGACACATTATACACAACTAGTATCATAGGCCACACGCTATAGGAAGTAGTCAAATTACTAAAGAGATTAAATCCATCTATCGCTAGACCAAACCAAATATTATGCGGGTTACTCACAAATAGGGATGCTTTTGTTAGGAACTATATTCCAAAGTCAATCATCAGCCTGTTGATGGTTGAGATATTATAATTGATTTATTAATTAATGAAAAATATTTTGGCATCTTTTTTCATCATAAGTTTACATCTTCTAATGAACTCCATTGTTGTGATGAAGTCCTTAAGACTATTTAGTTTCAGTAAAGAGAGGATTTATCAATTAGTCCTTAAATTTGTTTACGACCAAATGATAGGTTGTTAATTAGGATGATAGCGTCTATCGAGCATAGGTCGCTATATGCCATATAGATTGATTGTCCTCTTAACCAAGATATGTAGAGATACTGGTATGGCATACAGATAAGATGTATGGGTACATCATCATTGAACGTGACCAACTTCAGAGTATTTTGCTATTGAAAATGTCTCTAATGAGATATAGGAATAGGTATCCCTTAGATCTGAGATCACCTCAATGACTTAAAAGCAACTCACTGTGCTTTGGTACCGGACTAACTGAACTTTTAATTCAGCAATGAAAGGCTTCTAGGCACAGTCAAGTACTTATAAAGTTGGAGTGTGATCAAGATGGAATTGATCACTCCAAGAGTTGGAGAAAAATGTATCACTATATTTCAATATAGCAAAACCTTGGCTAGGATAATCCATCAGATGGATTTGGTATTTTGAAATACAATGTGAACAACCTGATCAGAGTTGATAGTTAAACTCTGATGTGTCCTACGAGCATTGTGGTCAAGGGGATGAATCATATGAAAAGTATATCCGCATGGGTTCTAAGGATGGTGTTCTACACCTTCGACCTATCCGACCGTCGGGTATCATTGCTAGATGGTCACTTTGATTGGTATAAAAATTTATTCCTGTACTACCGACTTGGATTTAGACCTATGAGATCACACACATTAGAGCTTATGATCTGATTGGATGATTGATCAATGATTAAGAATCATTCTAGGGTTAAACAATCAATACGATTAGTGTTTAACCTAGTGTAAGTATTGTAGGAGGATCGATTAGTAATTGGATTGCTAATTGGCTTAATTTGATTAAGCCAATAGACTGAGATTAAGTTTAATTAAATATTATTTAATTAGATTTAGTTTGGACTTGATTGGATCAAGTCTAATTAGTTTATTGGATAAGCCAAGTGCAAGGAAGAACTAATCCTAGTCTAACTAGGACTCGAATTAACCCAATTTTCTAATTTGATTAGAAAATAAATCAAAATTAGATCTAATTTAATCTGATTTAATTAATTTCTTAAATGGGTTAGGGTCTTATTTAATTTGATTAGCTTAATCTTGTTTGACCAAGTCATACCTATTTTTTATGGAAAATCCCTTTCTTCCTAATTTCCATGACCCCTCTCTCCCTCCAAGTCATATATGGAAGTTAGGTAGAAGACCAAGTCAAAGGAGGAATTGATTTTGCTTAGGATTATATGAGATAGAATCCTTGTTGACCAAAACATCTTCCCTTGAGTGCCGCCCTCTCTTTTAATTAATTTTTTTCTTATTCTATGGAAATAATCTTTTTTCTTTTGCACCCTTTCTTGCTGGTCCATGCCAAAAATTGTGGAGCAATTTTTCATGTTTGGATATTCCTAGTCTAGAAATTTGACCTAACTTGGACTCTTCTTTTTTTCTATTTATTGGATAAATTTTATTCTAATTTTTTCATGAAATATAGAGCTTTTGGAGAGATTTGGGGTGTGTAAAAATCAGAGGAAGAGGGTCCTTGGGTGTGGGGGTTCCATAGGCACCAAATTAAGTGTTTAGATGAGAGAAAAGAGAAGAAGAAGAGGATCTTCTTCTAGGACTATTTTATTTTCAATCTCTCCTCCTTTATTTTGAGTTTTTTTAAGAGGGTCTCAGATTAGCAAACCCTCATCTTCCTTCTCATATTTTAGAGAGTCTAAATTTTGATGAAGGGAGCATCGGATCGACCGTCGAAGAAGGATCAGCACAGTACTCGCATGCTGTGCTGATTTTCTGCATCGAACTTCAGATCAGAGATCGTAGGCTTGTGTGGACGACCCCTAGAGGTCGGATGTATATGCAGCTCATGACTTCATCCTCAAGCATGAATCAGTAAGTTAAAATATCTAAACTTGCTTAGGTAATAGATCTGATCTATAAACTTCATACCTATATTTGATGTAGTGTAGATCTAGGTTGAATTGATCAACCATTTTCTTTCTTATTTGATTTTAATTTTTAATTTAATATCATACCTTAATCATGTAATCAATCTGAGATCTAGGTGTTTACATAGTTATTTAAATAAATTTAGATTTATTTAAATCTTTTGCTGTAAGATCTTGAAAAAGTTTCAAGATCTACCTATGAAATCCTAAATCTGGTTTCTTCAATTGGTATCAAATCTAGGTTCTTATTACATGATTTTTATGCATATCTAGATTATTTCTTAGATTATATCTAATTTATAATCTAATTATTAAATTTAAAATTTTAAAAAAATAAAATAAAATATTTTAGATTGTATGGATTGCCATAAGATTGTCTTGCTGTAAGATTTACCCCTTACAGTGAATAGGTTGTCCTAATACGTGTTGATCTAAAATATTGATCATAAAATTTTAGATTAGATCTAAGAGATTTTATGATCTGATTAAAAATATTTTAATCTAATTTCAATCATCATAAATGTATTAGATTTGATCTAGGGAGATTTATGATTGATTATTATTGAAACTATTTCAATTACATGAACCTATTTAGATTAGATCTAAAGTAGTTTTATGTTTATTTTACTTGCATATTGATTATGAATCAAACATGCTACTTGGTTGATAGAACCATGTTGTAAAAATATTTTACTAACATAAAAATCATTTTTGAAAAGCCAAACCCCAACCCTCAGCCCAAAACTTAATTGAGAATTAAGAAGTTGATTGATTAGGATCTAGGATTGTGAATTGAAGATCCTAAGACACAAATCATAATACATTGGGTTAAATGGGTTAGTGGGGATTAGGTCCATTAATTGGGTTAGACCTAGGGTTAGATTAAAGAATGAACTTAATTAGAGAATTGACTAAATCTAATCAATTATTGTCTCAGATTAGGTCAAGGATTCTCTAGATCAATTACAATAGTTGTAGTTGGTCAAGTCCATATCTTTAACAAGACCCAAGATGGACTTGATTCTTAGCTACATGATCTAGCATGAACTGTTAGTTGATCTAATTGAAACTAATTAAATCAGTAGGTGTCTAAGGTAAATCAGACCAGTGGTTTTTAATTGGCAGCCCACTTACCTGGCCATTTCTGATGATGTCTAAGGCAAGCCTGGTAGACCCTTTCACCGATCGAATTTACCTGACCTTTTGGTGAGATTATGTTTTGATCGGACCGCTTAACTAATCGAGCTAACCCATGTCAGCTAGGTAAATCAGTTTGACTGATTTAGGTGCTCCTAGACCAGCCTATTAATGGTCTCGCTTAAGTTGACTTTATGAAGTTAGTGGGAGGATCATGACAAGCTGGTTAATCTATCCTACTCACTTCTATAAATAAATCTTCTAAAATTATTAGGTTCCTAAAAGAAAATAGTTATATGATAACTGGATCATAGCCTTCCATTAAAGTGGATGATAATGGGTCCATCAGTTGGATAATCATTGGAGACCCAAAGGTCTGGTGCTTATTGGTTGATGAAATTATCATTCATTATATGATCTCTTGGATACATCTTTCTAAATGATGGTCAGGTGGGCCAACCAAAGTTAGGCCTGATCATTCATTGGTTGGATGGGCCAAGTATGGTCATGTTAATGGTTGGACCTAACTGGACCCTTTTCTGAGAAGGCCAAAGCCAACTGATCAGAGCCTGGGGCAAAATTTAATTACTGAAAATTATTTACAAAAATAATTGATTATGAACCTACCCTTAGATGTACATGGGTGGGATAACTAAAGTTGGCTTATGTACAATCTATGTGGATTCTAGTACCCACTAAGAAATTAGGATAATTCCTTGAATTAGAGGTAGAGACTACCAATTCGAATAAAATAGTGGAAGAAATTTTTTGATTAAAGTCCAAATCTTTAGATTTAATGAATCAATTACTAATTAAATTTTAATTTTTCTTTGTGCAGACATGGCCACTTTCCTATCGCTCTGATCATTGTTGGATAATGATAAGTTGGTGGGACCCAACTTTGGTAGTCAATACCGAAAGTTGAAGATTGTCCTAGAGCATGAACGGATCCTATATATACTGAAGAATCTTGCACCTGAGGAGTCAGCTGCCAATGCACATGGAACAGTCAGAGACACTTATCAGAAGTGGCTCAGTGATCAAATCATGGTGCGCTATATTATGCTAGCTGCAATGAGCGATGAGTTCAGTTGCAAGTTTGAGACAGCTTAGCCAAACCAAATTCTCCAAGTGTTGGAGGATTCTTTTGGCACATCCAATGATGTTGAGAGGCATGAGACTAGTTATGCCATCTTCAATGTCGGATTACGGGATGGTGCCTCTATCACTAATCATGTATTGTACATGATCGAGCTGATAGAGCGCTTGAGCAAGCTCGACTTTCTCTTGCACAAATAATTTAGGAAAGATGCAATACTGAACTCGCTGTCCAAGTCTTATCTCTCATTCCTTACACATTATAGAATGTCAAAGCCTGAAGTGGACTACCATGGATTACTAGGATTACTTCAGAACTTTGAAAAGGATCACCAACTCCATAAGGAGTCGGTGAACTTAGTGGGAGGTTTGTCTTCTCATTCTCGATCCTTTGAAAAAGAAAAGAAGAACAAGAAGAAGAAAGCCAAGAAGGTGCATGTTCATGCTAGGACACCTGTGCAGGCTCAGACCCCAAAGACCAAGCCCGATAAAAGTCAAGCCAAATACTTCTTTTGCAAGAAGTAGAGGCACTGGAAGAGGAACTGTCCTTAGTACATTGCCTTCCTGGATTCGAATAGGCAGAAAAAGAAGCAAGCTATTGCTGGACAAGATATTTATATGATAACTCCTTACAATTTCTCTATTTGTGATATTACTAATTAGGAAGTCTACCTTCTCGTCAATGACTGCCTCAATGCTGCAGTGATGTGTCTGGTTCTTTGACCTGAGATGCATCGACAGTTTACCTTGAGGGTGTTATAGTTTGACTACACCATTACTCGATCTCCTAGCCATACGGAACCCTGAGGTGTATGTTGGCTATAGCATGTTCATTGTAGGAATTGGATAGCATCAAGATGGAATCTATCTACCTCGGTGGTAGAGGAGCAGCCCTATGATGATCATGAGAATCAAGTCCAGAAGTCCATGGCCATGGCAGAGTGAAATAATAGAAAGAGTTTCTATTTAGGTTTTCATATTGGACTTGAATTGAATGATTACATCATATGACAGAGACTAGGGTTTGATGAGTTCACCTTAACCCTAATCTGATCGGGGCTCAAGATAGAAGAACTTAATCACACAGGTAGATGCACCAAGAGGTTTGTATTTAGCTCTGATGGGTTGCCACCATATATTGCTAGGTGTCACTGATGAATTTTGGAAGCAATTAGAATGATTTAGATGATCGATCATTCTAGCTGTTCGAATCAGAAGAGTTCTGATCCATCGAAAGGAGTTTCGATGATGTCAATGATAGAGATCATGACATATCCCATTACCATATAGAACTGAACCTAACTGGGTTACACAAATAAGGGTTTGAATTTGGTGATTATCAATTGAACTGATCCAGTTCAATTGATCTGAATGAGATTCAATTAGGTTTAAGAAAATCATGCTAGCACTCGATTGAACCTAACGTTCTTCTTTTACTATCATAAATAGTTGTCTTGACTGAGCCAAAGAAGTTTGTTCTCGATCAGAGGCCTTCACTTTATCTGACTGGAGCTTGTCCAAGTTAGAAAAGGTTATCTTATTTTGTAAGACATTACTTGCCATTTTTGGTCATTTGCCATTTCTCGTCCTTTGACTTTGGTCAAAAATTGACCTTCGACTGGTCAAATGTTGACCATTGATACTTTAACTTCTATCCACATGTCACACACCTATTGGAGAGTTGGTGGGGGCCTATCCCCCTGCTAGAACCTGGCAAGGAGGAGGGCGCACGCCACCCATGGCGTGTGCCCAAGTTGGAGGCACCCAGGAGTCCCTGTTGGATAGGGACTCCATCTCCTTTCTGGATTCCGATTAGAGTTCTCCTAAGAACCAACTTTGACTGGTCTTAGGCACCCTCTAAGGAGGAATCTAAGGGACTCTATTCCCACCAATCAAATTTAAATCTAATTTCATAAGGAGTTGTGATTGATTGGGAAGAAGAGGAGTTGGATCATAGATAGTCTATAAATAAGACCCGGCGCCCAACTCAATTAATATATGATTGGAATTGGAGAATTGAAATCCCATGCCCCAAGACTGCCTCTCCCCTCTTCCTCCATGCCAAACCCACCTTCTCCCTCTCCTCTCCATGTCCAAAAGTATTTTGGATCTTGGTTGGTGCAATCCAGACGAGAGAAAGATGACTGAAAGCTAGAAGGCTGCGCTGCTGTAAAGAATAACTGCTGATCTTCGAAAGAAGTTTTGAAGATCCTCCAGATCAGATCTAAATCTAATTTTTAGAGACATGATAGAAAAGAAGAGGATCTCCAGATCCAACCCGAGTGGATATCGATAGAGGCCAGGCACTTGCGTGGCTAGATCTAGAACCTTCCGCTGCTCTCAGGATCATCATCGGGTAATAGGATTACCCACTTCAAGGTAAATTAAATTTGATTTAATTTATCTAATTTTATTTTAATTATTAAAATAATAAGAATTAAATCTAAAATATTTTAGATCTGATCTAGATTAAAGAGAAAAAATTTTAAAATATATCTCTTGATCTGATCAGATCTGAACGAACCTAGTCCGAGAAATCAGAATTTCCCTTCAACTGGTATCAGAGCCAAGGTTCTAAAAGTATTTAGATCTAATTTTTAAATTTATTTTAATTAGAAAATAAGTAATTTTAGATGTCACATGAGATGTGATCAGATCTGAAATTAGAAAAATTAAAATTAAATGATTTGGATCTAAGATTAGAAAATATGCATGACTAGTTCTAAAATAGAATAGTTCTATAGAATAGTCTTGCATGTTTTTAATTTAATTTGATTAAATCATATTTTAGATCTATTTATTTACTATTTTTTGATATTATAATGGTTATAATAACATCTAAAAAATAGCAAATAAAAATTATTTAATTTTAAATATCATATGAGATATGATTGATGCATGTCTAGACTAGTTGTAGAATAGTTCTACATAATTATCTAGATTAGAATTTATTTTGATTAGATCAATTTAAATCTAATTTTTTAGATTATTATGAGATAATTTAGATCTGAAAATATGCATGATTCGATACATGAGATGTATGCAAAATATGCCATGATTAGATCTAATTTGTATATGAGATATATGATATAGATCTAAAACTATTTTGTAGTATTGCATGTTCCTGATTAAGGCGTTCCTCTTGGCCGTCCAGTCATAAGAACGAAGAAGGATTTAAAGGCCCTCTCCTTCCATCCGATGGAGTGTTCTTATGATGTGTAGGGGTGCTGCGCGTTCGTCCTTAATCAAAAACCCAAAACTTACTTTCTGCAAAATCCTAGATCCTAAAATCCTAGGATTTATTGTGCATATTTTATTTATGAACCCTACTTAATTAAAAATTAAGATTATGAAATATTAATTAGGTCTAAAATTGAGAATTTTAGATCTAAGACATATTCATAATACTGGGTTCGGGCTTGGGTAGCTCAATTAGGTCTAAGCGGTTGATCAAACCGAATCAAGAGTTGGTTAGATGGGATCAACAATGCTTAAATTGACCAGCCTAATAGGATTAAGTCTGGGTCAAGATCGAGTCACGATCAAGCAAGACCTAATTAGGCTCAGAGGTTAGAGTCTGGATTGTAGGCTAACCCAATTGGTTCTGGCTCAATAATTTGGTGTCTAAGGTAAGTTTGGCACATACGACCGACTGATTTTTAATTGGAAGCTACTCGACCTGAATGCATTCTTGTACGAGTTAATGGCATATTCCTTCCACCAGTCTCACTTACCTGGCCATATCTGTTGACACAGTTCTGATCTGAGGTGGTCAATAATCCGAGCTAACCCATGCCACTAGGTTAGTCATAATTGTTATGACTATGATAAGTCTAGTTTAATGAGACCTGAATCAATTCTCCCTAAGAAAAGATTAAGTCTGAGGTCTTCCACCATTGTAGATGTGCGGGCCCTTTTCGGGGTTGATTGTTCTCGACTGGATACAGTGGCTCAGTTGCACCAGAAAGATGCAACCATGTCTATTAGGCATTGGATGCTATGGGCTGGAGGATGAGTTGGGCTCAATATTTCGGATACGGTGAGAGACTCAATTAGGAATCCAGTCTATGCAAATGGTGGGTCTGACTTAACTAAGGAGTGGATCAATATTCTGGATACGGTGAGATTCATGAATTAGAGACCAAGTTTGGGTGCACCATGATTAGAGAATCATTGAACAAGAGTTGTTCACTCATTGGCTAACCCATCACCAATAACTGTTAGGTGAGGTGATGAGTCAGTTGGTGAGACCGCACCACCCACTAGAAATCATTAATCATGGAGATTTTTCGCATCTCTACAGAGGGAGTGTAGGGATCCAAGAAAATAGTGGGAGCTAATTTGTTTAAAAATAAAATCTCTAAATAAATTGGTCAAGTCATAATTACAGTATCTAACTAGAATCTTTGACTCTCTACAGAAAAATGTCTGCGTCCAACCCATTAGCACGTATCCTGGACACACATAGACTGACCAGACCCAATTATAAAGATTGGCTCAGGAACTACAAAATCATTTTGGATTTCGAGAAGTTAACCCATGTATTGGACCAGGACCCTCCCACCTTACCAGCCCGTCCATCCACTGAACAGAGAGCATCTCTGAAAAAATGGATAGACGAAGATAATAAGGCCAGATATTACATGTTGGGCTCGATGTCTGATGAGCTCCAGCGCCAACATGAAGATATCGGGACTGCTCGCCAAATGTTGGCTCACCTGTAGGAGATGTTTGGTGAACAGAGTCGCGCAGCCAAGTATCAAGTCACGAAATGACTTTTTAAGGCTAAGATGCGTGATGGGCAGTCAGTCCAAGATCACTGTCTGATGATGATCAAGGACATGGAAGAGCTTGAGAAGCTCGGTGTGAAGTTAGACTTGGATCTGCAGAATGATATTATTCTGCAATCCTTGACTGATGCATATGGGCAATTCATCATGAATTACCACATGCATAAACTTCAAAATTCCTTGGCCGAATTAATGAATATGCTGGTCACCGCTGAGCTTTCTATGAAAGGTTCTAAAGGCTCAGTTCTTGCTATGGAATGGACTTCTTCCAAAAGAAAGTCTTATGGAAAGAAAAAGAAGTCTGTGAAAAAGCAGAAGGATGGAAGGAGCAAAGAAGAAGAAGGCAGAGCCAAAGATGAAAGCCACTGCCAAAGGAAAAGTGTTTCCATTGCAACAGCGATGGCCATTGGAAGCGAAACTGCCCTACTTACCTGGCCACCCTGAAGAACAAGAAGGAAGGTCCTTCTGGAGGTATGCTCGTTATTGAGTCTAACCTTACGGTTTCTTCTGCATCCAGTTGGGTGCTTGACTCTGGTTCTAGTGCTCATCTGTGCACTTCCATGCAGGGTCTTGAGGATAGCAGGAGGCTGAGGGATGGAGACATGATCCTACGCATCGGTAATGGAGCAAGAGTTGCTGCAGTAGCCGTGGGAACATACCCTCTTCGATTACCATCTGGTTTAGACTTAGTTTTGAAAGACTGTTATTATGTGCCTGCAGCTAGCAGGAATTTGATTTCTATTTCATGCTTAGCACTAGAAGGCTATGTGATTACCTTCTTTAAGGACCATTGTAACATTCTTTATGAAAGAAATAAAATTGCAAATGGTTTCCTTATTAACGGTCTTTATCAGCTACATATTGATGTACCTATTCTAACTATCGAGCAAAATGTGAATGCCAAACGACCTAGGGATAGTCCAAATGATAGATATCTATGGCACCTGAGATTAGGTCATATAGCAGAAGATAGGATCAACAAATTGGAGAAAAATGGGCTATTGAGTCCATTGACTTTCGAGTCATATCCAACTTGTGAATCTTGTCTTCAAGGCAAAATGACTAAACTCCCTTTTGTTGGACATGGGGAGAGGGCCACAGATCTCCTTGCCCTAGTACATACTGATGTGTGCGGCCCATTTGATGTGCCGGCTAGAGGCAATTTTGTCTACTTCATTATCTTTACCGATGATCTGTCTAGGTATGGGTATGTGTATCTTATGAGACACAAGTCTGAAGCTTTTGAAAAGTTCAAAGAATTCAGACATGAAGTAGAAAAATAAACTGGAAAACCCATTAAGGTTCTTCGATCAGATCGAGGAGGTGAATACCTTAGCCAAGAATTCCTAGACTATCTCAAGGAAAATGGCATAGTCTCTCAATGGACTCCACCAGGAACACCTCAACTCAATGGGGTTTCAGAATGGAGAAATCGGACTCTATTGGATATGGTCCGATCCATGATGAGCTTCACAGACCTCCCTGATTTTCTTTGGGGACACTCATTGTTAACTTCAATTTATCTACTGAATAGGGTTCCCTCTAAAACCGTTCCTACCACACCGTATGAGATATGGCACGGTAAGAAACCAAGTCTGAGTCATCTCAGAATTTGGGGTTGTCCGGCTCATGTCAAAAGACAACAAGCGGACAAGTTAGAGTTTAGGTCCTTCAGAGCTCGATTCATAGCATATCCTAAAGAGTCATTAGGATACTATTTCTACATTCCAGAAGACCACAATGTGATTGTGAGTCGACATGCCATCTTTCTTGAAAAATAGTTTATTCAAGATAGCGGCATTGGAAAGCAGATTAAGCTTGATGAGAAAGTCTCACAAGTACAACGAGCTAAGGACCAATTGGAACCAAATCAGGTTGAGCCAATAAGAACACTACCTCCTCCACCTCGTAGATCGGAAAGAGTTTTCCATCCCCCTGAAAGATACTTAGGTATTATTTCAGAGGAAAGTAGAGAAAATGTTCCTCGTAGGTAATGGTGCTCATGGTGATGATCCCAAAACCTACAACGAGGCGATATCAGATATCGACTCCGAGAAATGGCTAGAGGCAATGCAGTCAGAAATTGACTCGATGCACTCAAACCAAGTCTGGACCTTGGTAGATCCACCAGAAGGTATAGTACCTATTGGGTGTAAATGGATCTTCAAGAGAAAGATTGGTGCAGATGGGAATGTGGAGACATTCAAGGCTAGACTAGTGGCAAAAGGTTATAGTCAATGCGAAGGCATTGACTATCAGGATACCTTTTTCCCAGTGGCTATGCTAAAATCCATCCGCACATTGCTTGCCGTTGCAGCCTATTTCGATTATGAAATATGGCAAATGGACGTGAAAATGGCATTCTTAAATGGATATCTTGAGGAAGATATCTATATGGAACAGCCGCTAGGTTTCACATCCAGTGATACTGATCACAAGGTTTGCAAGCTGCAAAGGTCCATATATGGACTTAAGCAAGCATCTCGGAGCTGGAACACTCATTTCAATGATGTGATCAAAATGTTTGGTTTCATCAAAAATGAAGAGGAACCGTGTGTCTTCAAAAAGGTCAGTGGGAGCGCTGTTGTCTTCCTCGTATTGTACGTGGATGACATCCTCCTTATTGGGAATGATATTCCCATGATGACGACAGTCAAATTATGGTTGTCCAAGGAATTCTCCATGAAAGACCTAGGTGAAGCATCCTTTATTCTAGGAATTAAGGTCTATAGGGATAGACCGAATAGGATGCTAGGACTTTCACAGAAGATGTACATAGAGGAAGTACTAAAGAGGTTTAGTATGGAAAACTCTAAGAGGGGATTAATACCCTTCAGACATGGTATTCATCTTTCCAAGAAGATGTGCCCTAGCACACCTGAGGAAATAGAACGCATGAGCAAGATCCCTTATGCTTCTGCAATAGGGAGCCTCATGTATGCCATGCTATGTACACGACCTGATATAGCCCATGCTGTGAGTGTCACAAGCAGATATCAGTCAAATCCAGGTGAAGAACACTGGACTTCTGTGAAATGTATCCTTAAGTACTTGAGAAGAACTAAGGATATGATGTTGGTCTTTGGTAATGGAGAACTCCAAGTCCAGGGATACACAGACTCGGATTTCATGTCCGATATAGATGATCGAAAAGTCGACATCTGGGAGTCTGTTTGTGTGCAATGGTGGTGCTGTCAGCTGGAAGAGTTCCAAGCAAACCATGATAGCAGATTCCACCATGGAAGCAGAATATATCGCTGCATCAGAGGCTGCGAAGGAAGCATTCTGGTACAAGAAGTTTGCTGCAGAAATTGGAGTAATGCCATCAGATGCCATTCCTCTATACTGCGACAACAATGGCGCCATAGCCCTTGCTAAGGAGCCGAGGTCTCACCAGAAATCCAAGCACATTGAGCGGCGATACCACCTCATCCGCGATTACCTCGAGAAGGGTTACGTCGAGGTCAAGAGAGTCAACTCCACAGATAATGTGGCAGACCCACTTACAAAGCCGTTGGGCCAGCAGAAGATCGAAGCCCACCTTGAGAAGATGGGACTTAGACTTGTAGCCAATTGGCTTTAGGACAAGTGGGAGATTGTTAGATATATGTGCCCTAGAAGCCAGAATTGGCTGACACTTGTAATACACTTCTAGGGGCAAAATTATAATTTTGACTAATATCAATAAAATGGGTTATTTTCTATCACATATGTGTATTTAGTGTCTGTGATACATCCTTTGAGTTAATGGTAATGATAATTCATATTTTCAAGAGTTGAAAATTTAAGACATGAATAATCATTATTAACTCATAAAATGCTCCCGACCATAGGATCATCACGAGGATGGTGATTGATCCGGAAGGTTGGTGTACAATCGCTTCTCTTTAGTAGATGAGTCTTGAGTCTATGGTGTGGAGACACCGGAGCGAGAGTACAGGTACTCGTTAGAGAACGAGGGCACTGAGCGTGACCACCTCGAGTAGTCATTAGGAAGTCTACCTTCTCGTCAATGACTGACTCGATGCTGCAGTAGTGTGTCTGGTTCTTTGACCTGAGGATGCATCGGCAGTTCACCTTGAGGGTGTTATAGTTTGACTACACCATTACTCGGATCTCCTAGCCATATGGAATCCTGAGGTGTATGTTGGCTATAGCATGTTCATTGTAGGAACTGGATTAGCATCAAGATGGAATCTATCTACCTCGGTGGTAGAGGAGCAGCCCTATGATGATCATGAGAATCAAGTCCAGAAGCCCATGGCCATGGCAGAGTGAAATAATAGAAAGAGTTTCTATTTAGATTTTCACATTGGACTTGAATCGAATGATTACATCATATGACAGAGACTAGGGTTTGACGAGTTCACCTTAACCCTAATCTGATCGGGGCTCAAGATAGAAGAACTTAATCACACAGGTAGCTGCACCAAGAGGTTCGCATTCAGCTCTGATGGGTTGCCACCATATACTGCTAGGTGTCACTGGTGGATTTTGGGAGCAATTAGAATGATTTAGATGATCGATCATTCTAGCTGTTCGAATCAGAAGAGTTCTGATCCATCGAAAGGAGTTTCGATGATGTCGATGATAGAGATCATGACATATCCCATTACCATACAGAACTGAACCTAACTGGGTCACACAAACAAGGGTTTGAATCTGGTGATCATCAATTGAACTGATCCAGTTCAATTGATCTGAATGAGATTCAATTAGGTTCAAGAAAATCGTGCTAGCACTCGATTGAACCTAACGTTCTTCTTTTACTATCATAAATAGTTATCCTGACTGAGCTAAAGGAGTTTGTACTCGATCAGAGGCCTTCACTTTGTCTGACTGAAGCTTGTCCAAGTTAGAAAAGGTTGTCTTATTTTGTAAGACATTACCTACCATTTTTGGTCACCTACCATTTCTCGTCCTTTGACTTTGGTCAAAAGTTGACCTTTAACTGGTCAAACGTTGACCATTGATACTTTGACTTCTGTCCATGTGTCACGCACCTATTGGAGAGCTGGTGGGGGCCTGTCCCCCTACCAGAACCTGGCAAGGAGGAGGACGCATGCCACCCTTGGTGTGTGCCCAAGTTGGAGGTGCCCAGGAGTCCCTTTTGGATAGGGACTCCATCTTCTTTTTGAATTTCGATTAGAGTTCTCCTAAGAACCAACTTTGACTGGTCTTAGGCACCCTCTAAGGAGGAATTTAGGGGACTCTATTCCCACCAATCAGATTTAGATCTAATTTCACAAAGAGTTATGATTGGTTGGAAGAAGAGGAGTTGGATCACAGATAGTCTATAAATAAGACCCTGCGCCCAACTCAATTAATATATGATTGGAATTGGAGAATTGAAATCCCATGCCCCAAGGCTGCCTCTCCCCTCTTCCTTCATGCCAAACCCACCTTCTCCCTCTCCTCTCCACATCCAAAAGTGTTTTGGACCTTGGTTGGTGCAATCCAAATGAGAGAAAGGCGACTGAAAGATAGAAGGCTGCGCTGCTGCAAAGAACAACTGCTGATCTTCGAAAGAAGTTTTGAAGATCCTCTAGATTAGATCCAAATTTGATTTTTGGAGATGTGATAGAGAAGAAGAGGATCTCCAGATCCAGCCTAAGTGGATATCGGTAGAGGCCAGGCACTTGCATGACTAGATCCAAAACCTTCTGCTGCTCACAGAATCATCATCGGATAATAGGATTACCCACTTCAAGATAAATTAAATTTAGTTTAATTTATCTAATTTTATTTTATTTATTAAAATAATAAAAATTAGATCTGAAACATCCTAGATCTGATCTAGATCAAAGAAAAAAAATTTTAAAATATATCTCTTGATCTAATCAGATCTGAACGAACCTGATCCGGGAAATCAGGATTTTTCTTCAGTAATGTCATTATGAATGGTGTTACTGCTTTCTATGGATAATTGAATAATGATGTATATATATTATCACAACATGTTAATATAGTCTATTCTATTGGCAAGCACCCTAGATTAGATAGTGTATTATATATCTACTTATGGCACCGTAGGCTAGGTCATATAAACAAGAACAAGATAAACAGGTTGACTCAGGAGGGAATCCTCAAAGTTAATGATTGTGAATCACTTTCAACCCATGAGTCCTATTTTCTTGGTAAAATGGCCAAGTCACCTTTTACTGAAAAAGGTGAGAGAGCCAATGAGCTCTTAGGTCTAGTACATATTGATGCATGTGGACCAATGAGCACAAGTGCTAGACGTGGATATATCTACTTCATCACTTTCATAGATGATCTCTCCATATATGGATATGTCTATTTGATGAAATATAAGTCAAATTCTTTTGAAATATTCAAACGATTTTGAAGTAAAGTAGAAAAAAAAATTGAAAAGAGTATTAAAATTTTTCGATCTGATCGAGAAGGAGAATACCTTTTTGATGAATTTTTCACATATTTAGGAGAGAATGAAATTCTCTCCCAATAGACTCCTCCTGGAACACCATAGCATAATGGTATTTTTGAAAGGAGGAATCGGACTCTATTAGACATGGTCTAATCCATGATAGAATTTGCCAGCTTGCTGATATCTTTCTAGGGATATGCACTCAAGTCGGCTTGTTATCTATTAAATAGGATTCCAAGTAAGTCTATAGTTAAAACCCCATATGAGATATGAACAGGGCGTAAGCCAGTACTTTCACATCTTAGGGTTTGCGGGTGCCCAGCTTATATCAAACGGTTAGTTACAGATAAACTTGGACCTAGGTCTGATAAGTGTACATTCATAGGATACCCAAAAGAGACCAAAGGATACTATTTCTACCATACTGATGAACAAAAGATGTTCGTCAGTCTTAGGACAACCTTTTTGGAAAAGGAGTTCTTTGATGAAGGAACTGTTGCCTCTAAAGTTGAACTTGATGAAGTTCAATAGGTAGAAAGTCTGACACAGAATGTTGAACTTAAATCGGATTTGATCAGATCAGATCCGAAGCCTAGTGAATCCACACCATTAAGGTGATCTGGTAGAGTACCCCGCCATCAAACTCGATGAGAACGATGAGGATTCGATCACTTATATAGATGCGATGCAGAGATTTAACTCTAAAAAATGGCTAGATGTCATGAGATCCAAAATAGATTCCATGAAGGTCAATGATGTATGGACATTAGTTGACCTACCTAAAGGGATTAAACCCATTGGGTGTAAATGGATCTTCAAAAGAAAGAGGGGTGCAGATGAAAAGATGGAGACCTATAAAGATCGTCTGGTTGTCAAGAAATATCGTCAATGTTATGGTATTGACTATGATGAGATGTTCTCCCCTGTAGCAATGCTCAAGTTCATTCGGATCATGCTTGCCGTTGCTGTCCATCTGGACTATAAAATCTGGCAGATAGATGTGAAGATAGCTTTTCTAAATGGAGAGCTGATCGAAGAGGTGTATATGATACAACCTGAAAGATTCACATCCATAGATGAGTCCAAGGTGTGCAAGTTTTAGAGATCCATTTATGGATTAAAGCAAGCAACTCGGAGTTAGAACATACATTTTGATAAAGTGATCAAAATGTATGGCTTCATTAAGAATGGAGAAGAATCTAGCATTTATAAATGGGCAAATGGTCCAGCAGTGATATTTCTTATTTTGTACATGGATGACATTCTCTTAATTGAAAATAACATCCCTGCACTACAAGGAATAAAAGTCTGATTATCATCACAATTCTCCATGAAGGACTTAGATGAAGCATCCTACATCCTAGGGATGAAGATCTATAGAAATAGATCTAAAAGGATGCTTGGTATATCCCAGTCTACGTACATAGAAACTATGCTGAAGAGGTTCAGCATGAAAAATTCTAAAAAAGGCTATCTTCCAATAGGCCAAGAAATTTCTCTCTCTAAAAAAGATTGTTCGGCAACTCTTGAAGAAAGAGAGCGTATGAGTAGAATTTCATATACTTCGACAGTGGGATCTATTATGTATGCAATGAAATGTACAAGACCAGACGTGGCATACTCACTAGAAGTAGTGAGTAGATACCAATCTAACCTTGGAGAAAATTACTAAAAGATGGTTAAAACATTCTTAAGTATTTGAGAAATACTAAGGACCAATGGTTGGTTTATGGTGAGTCAGATCTAAAGCTTATGGGGTTTACAGACTCTAGCTTTCAATCTGATCATGATGACAGTAAAAGTGTGTCGGGGTATATCTTTACTCTAAATAGTAGAGCCTCTATAGAAAAAATTTCAAGCAGCATATAATGGCTGACTCTATTTACGAAGCAGAGTGCATGGTAGCATCAAATGCAATAAAGAAAGCTATGTGGTTGAGGAAGTTCATCACCGAGCTCAGAGTAGCACCCTTCATTAATAGTCTAGTCTTGCTCTACTATGACAGCACTAGCAGCATAGCTCAAGCAAAAAAATTGAAGGCACACCAGCGAACAAAGCACATTCTGCATCGCTTCCATTTGGTCCATGAGATCATGGATCGTGGTGGCATCAACCTTCAGAAGATCGATGGAATGAAGAACCTAGCCGACCCCTTCACTAAAGCCCTGGCAATCAAGAAGTTTGACAACCATAAGTTGAAGATGAGTATTAGATACTGTACCGAGTGGCTTTAGGACAAGTGAGAGTTGTTAGAAATTATGTCCCAAAGTCAATCGTCAGCCTGTTGATGGTTGAGATATTATAATTAATTTATTAATTAATAAAAAATATTTTGATATTTTTTTTCATCATAAGTTTACATCTTCTAATGAACTCCATTGTTATGATCAAGTTATTAGGACTATTTAGATTCGATAAAGAGAGGATTTATCGATTAGTTCCTAAATTTGTTCATGACCAAATCATAGGCTGTTAATTAGGACGACAGCGTCTATCGAGCATAGATCGCTATATGTCATATAGGTTGGTTGTCCTCTTAACCAAGGTGTATGGAAATACTGGTATGGCATACAGATGAGATGTATGGGTATATCATCATTGAACGTGACTAACTTCAGAGCATTCTGCTGTTGAGAATGTCTCTGATGGGATATAGGTATAAGTATCCCTTAGACCTGAGATCACCTCAGTAACTTCCAAGAAACTCACTATGCTTTGATATCGGACTAACTGAATTTGTAATTCAACAATAAAAGGCTTCTGGATATAGTCAAGTACTTGCGAAGTCGGAGTATGATCAAGATGGAATTGCCCACTCCAAGAGTTGGACAAGAATGTATCATTGTATTTTAGTATAGCAAAACCTTGACTAGGATAATCCATCAGATGGATTTGGTATTTTGAAATATAATGTGGATAACCTGATCAGAGTTGATAGTTGAACTCTGATGTGTTCTACAAGCATTGTAGTTAATGGGATAAATTATATGAAAACTATATCCACATGGGTTCTAAGGATGGTGTTCTACACCTTCGACCTATCTGATCGTCGGATATCATTGCTAGATGGTCACTTCGATTGGTATAGAAATTTATTTCTATGCTATTGACTTAGGTTCAGACCTATGAGGTCATACACATGAGATCTTATAATCTAATCGGATGGTTGATCAACGATTAAGAATCGTTCTGGGGTTAAACAATCAATACGATTGGTGTTTAACCTAGTGCAAGTGTTGCAAGAGGATCGATTAGCAATTAGATTATTAATTAGCTTAATTTAATTAAGCCAATAGGCTAAGATTAATTTTAATTAAATATAATTTAATTAGATTTAGTTTGGGCTTGATTGGATTAAGTCCAATTAGTTTATTGGATAAGCCAAGTGCAAGGAAGAACTAGTCCTAATCTAATTAGGACTCGGATTAACCCAATTTTCTAATTTAATTAGAAAATAAATTAAAATTAAATCTAATTTAATCTGATTTAATTAAGTCTTTAAATGGGTTAGGATCTTATTTAATTGGATTGGTTTAATCTGAATTTTATTTGGTTAAATGATCCTGTTTGACCAAGTCAAAATAGGAGTCCTAGTGTAAGTAGGACTCCCTATCTTCTTGCGCCACCTTGGTCCCAATGCCCTCTATACCTATTTTTTAGATATTTTTCATAAAAAATCTCTTTCTTTCTGATTTTCACACCCCTCTCTCTCCCTCCAAGTCATATTTGAAAGTTAGATGGAAGACCAAGTCAAAGGAGGAATTGGTTTTGCTTAGGATTCTATAAGATAGAATCCTTGTTGAGCAAAATATCTTCCCTTAAGGGCCATCCTCTCTTTTAATTAACTCTTCTCTTATTCCATGAAAATAATCTTCTTTTTTGTGCACCCTTCCTTGCTGGTCCATGCCAAAAATTATGAAGGAGGCGCCCAACTCTTGGGCACCCCAACAACTTTCCATGTTTAGATATTCCTAGTCTAAGAATTTGACCTAACTTGGACTCTTCTTTTTTCCTATTTATTGGATAAATTTTATTCTAATCTTTTTATGGAATATAGAGCTTTGGGGTGTGTAAAAATCAGAGGAAGAGGGTCCTTGGGCATGGGGGTTCCATAGGCACCAAACTAGGTGTCTAGGTGAGAGAAAAGAGAAGAAGAAGAGGGTCTTCTTCTAGGGCTGTTTTATTTTCAATCTCTCCTCATTTCTTTTGAGTTTTTTTGAGAGAGTATTAGATCAGCAAATTCTCATCTTCCTTCTCATATTTTGGAGAGTCCAAATTTCAAAGAAGAAAGCATCGGATCGACCGTCGAAGAAGGATCAGCACAGTACTAGCATGTTGTGCCGATTTTCTGCATCGGACTTCAGATCAGATATCGTAGGCTCGTGTGGACGACTCCTAGAGGTCAGATGCATGTGCAGCTCATTACTTCATCCTTAAGCTCGAATCAATAAGTTAGAATGTCTAAACTTGCTTAGGTAATAGATCTAATCTATAAACTTTATACCTATATTTGATGTAATATAGATCTAGGTTGATTTGATCAATCTTTTTCTTTCTTATTTGATTTTAATTTTTAATTTAATATCATGCCTTAATCATGTAATAGATCTAAGATCTAGGTGTTTACATGATTATTTAAATAAATTTAGATTTATTTAAGTCTTTCACTGCAAGATCTTGAAAAAGTTTCAAGATCTACTTATGAAATCCTAGATTTGATTCCTTCAGCTTTGTATCGAAGTCTTTTAATACTTAGAGTCAGCTTGGTGGCTAAGTATGTTCTCCTTCGAAACCCACTGTTGATGATGCCATGTCATTTCTTCAGCTATTTTTGTGGACATATACAACCTTTGAAGTCTTGGAATCAATGGAAAATATCTTAAAAGCTTATGAGGTATTTTATTTTTTTCCTATTATCGATTTTGTACCTAGGCTCACCACATTACGGACATTCACTTGCTTGTTTGTTCTCCTTGTAAAATAATATACAATCTTTTTTGTAGACATGTATAGGAATATAGCCAAGTCCTAGTTTCTGTATATATGTTTTTGCTTCAGTATATGATTTAGGAAGTGTTGATCCATCGAGAAGAGCTATTTTAATCAATGTCAAATTTTGATCAAATGACTTCTGACTCCATCAGTTCATAGTTTTAATATGAAGCAATTTGATCAAAAATTTTAACTTGGAGAACTTCACACAATTTGGATAGAGTGGCTCTCGTGCATCCCGAACAAGCTTTGCAAACTGTTCAAAAGTTTCTTCTATCTTATTAATATTGTATTCATGATTAGAACTGCCTTAAGATGCACTAGTACTCATGGATACATTTGAGCTAACACCCTGATATAAATCATCCAATAATGAATCTATACCACCATGTTTGATAGATTCAGCAGCATTAATATCATCTTCGATATCATCATCGTCGTATACAACTTCATTCGGATCACCCTCCCCATGCCATATCCTGTGAGTATATTTTTTGTCCATACCAAAACATAGTAGATGCTCCTCAACAAGTGATATGTGATGACATACCATATTGGAACATCTTTTGCATAGATACTTTATCCAACTTGCACTATCAACCTTATACCGTGCAAATTCAATAAAATCTCGAACACCTTTTTGATATTCAAGCAAGAAAATGCCCCTGGGGTTCATCCAACTTTTATCGATATCCATCTGATAACAAAGAATAATGCTTCATGAATCCTAACTCCATCAACTCCTTCCTAATAGGTGTGGTTCTATTCCTTTCAAAAATGCATCATTTTTATTGTTGCCATAGATTTGTTCTTTGTTTCATATTCGAAAAAAATCTGACAGCATCTTCCAACAATTCTCCAAGTGCATGATATAGATGGATCATATTTTAACCATATCTAATATATATCCAAAGAACAAATGAGATAACTATGATGAAATTTTTTATAATAGAACAAAGAACATCATGACAATAATAAAATATTGATGTATTTTTGAACTGTCCAAATTGGGGCATCCAAGAGCCATTCTTAAAGTCCATTTTGGGGACCCTAGGACCGACTCTTGAATAGAAGTCTAAGGTTATATCAATACATGCATTAAATCATTACCAAATCGGATCCCAAACAGGATCCCTAATTGAATTTTGACCTAGATCCCGATCGAGATCCAACCTAGATCATGATCCAAATTTTGAACCGGATCACGAACATGATCCAAGGTCGAATCTAGGACTGAATCCCGACCAAGTCCAACCCAAATCATGACTCGAATCTCAAATCGGATCATGGACATGATTTTGGATCGGATCCCGAACCAAATTCCAACCTAGATCATGACCCAATCTTGGACAGGATCCTGACACAGATCCCTAATTGGATCCCAATTTGGATCCCAGACTGGATAGTTCATATGCATTAAAAATTAAAACCTTCGGCTAATGCAAATTAAAATATTAAATCATAATCATAATAAAATATAGGAACTAAACAAATAAAAAGATTAAATTATAACAAGTAAAAGCATAAAAATATAATTAAAAATCTAACTATTTTTATTATAAAAAATAACTTATATTTTTAAATATTTTAGCAATCTATTTTAAAATTTATTTATCAATCAAATTATTATTATTATCATCATCATTTTTATTATTACTATTATTATTATTACTATTATTACTACTATTACTACTATTACTACTATTTCTATTATTATTATTACTATTATTATTATTACTACTACTATATTATTATTTATTAAATTTTAAAAATGATTGAGGAGCCCAACCCCCTGTGGCCCCTTTGCCCCCCACTTATCGCAGCCCACCACCCCCTACGATGCCCCTCCGGTGCTCCACCACTCATGGCCCCACACCGACCTGTCACCGTCGACCCTCCATGCCCCACCTCCCATGGCCCCCCACCTCCTACAGTCACTTCGCCCCCACCCATCGTGGCCCACCATCCCCTGTGGTGCCCCACCACCCACGGCCCCCACCCGACCTATCACTACTACCCCTCCACACCCCAACCCTCATGGCCCCCACCCCTGCAGCCCCTTCGCCCCCACTCATCGCGGCCCACCTTCCCCTGTGGCGCCCCTTCGGCGTCCCACTACCCGCCGAAGGAAAAACCAATTTTTTGGCATAGGATCGTTCAAATCTGATTAGATTTAAAAAAATATTTTAAATTTTTTTTCTAAAATCTTAATTAGATCTGAGACTTCTCAAATCTGATCATAGAAATATAATATTAAAAGTTAAAAATAAAATTAAATTAGATTTAATTTTAAGTACCTGATTTAGTAATCTAATTATCCTGGATGATCCTGTTGATTCCTAAGATTCTGGAAGGAAACATGCATGTGCCTGGCCTCTATCAATATTTACTCAGGTAGGATCTGAACATCTTCTTCTCATAAATCTCTTCTCCAAAAATCAGATCTGGATCTGATTTGAAAAGCCTTCAAAATGACTTCTAAAGGTAGCTTGTTCGTCTCATGAATATCGTCGCGTAGATGCTGAATCTTATGCCAAAAACCTTAGACCTTCAACTCAGATTTGTGCCTAACATTTTAGGCATGTAGAAAAGAGGGAGAGAGAGAATAGAGGGAGTGTGGATATTAAAGGGAAGGCTCCTTTGGGTGTGGAAAAAATAAATTACATTAAGGCAATTTTGTGAGAAGAGTTCTTATACAAGATATAACACCATAAAGAGTCCCTTTTTGACCAAAAACCTTATTAATTCAACCATTGGGACTCTTGAACCTGATCTCCACAAAAAACCCCAGATCCCATCTAGTTTTGATAGCAAAACTCCATCTAGAAGGTGGCAGCATGAAAGGATAAGGAAGAGTCCATGTGCATCTAGGACTCTTTCCTTAAGAATTTGATCCAAATCAAACTCTATCAAAACCCAGTCTAGATAACTCCAAAAATCATGAAATTTTGCACACCCAAAGGACAACTCGTGTCCCATCATATATCCAAAAATTTAGAGCAAAATGATTTCTAAAAAATTTCTAAAATTCTCTGATCATGTGACCCTTAGTTCTCTCAATTGGGTCAACTATTGACCCTAGTCCAATTGCACTAGGAATAAATTTAATTTTCATATTTAATCTGACCTAAACTTGTTCCAGCTAGATGAAAATAAGCCCATTCAAGATATAGGAATGAGTCAAATTAAATTCAACTTGATTGCGATGAATCAGAAAGATTACAGAAGGAGAAAGTCAGGCTCAATCGTGTGCTAGCATGATTATCTTGAACATGATTGGATCTAATCCAAATCAATCAAACTAGGTTAGCTCAATTGATGACATTCAGACCCAAACCCTTATTTGTATGACCTAGTTAGATTCAATTTTGTATGGTAATGAGACATGTCATGATCTCCATCATCAACATCATCGAAACACCTTTCGATGGACCAGAACTTTTCTGATTCATACAATTAGAATGATCGATCATCAAAATCATTCTAATTGCTCCCAAAATTCACTAGTGACACCTAGCAGTATATGGTGGCAATCCATCAAAACTAAAAGTGAACCTCTCGGTGTAGCTACCTATATGATTGGGTTCTTTTATCTTGAGCCCCGATAGGATTAGGGTTAAAGTGAACTCGTCAAACCCAATATCCATCTTATGAATTAATCATTTGATTCGAGTCCTATGTGAAACCCTTATAGAAACTCTTTCTATCATCTTCACTCTACCATGGCCATGGGCTTATGGACTCAATTCTCATGATCATTATAGGACTACTCCTCATCTATCAAGGTAGATAGATCCCTTATTGGTGCAATCCAATTCCTATAATGAATGTACTATAGCCAACATACAACTCAAGATTCTAAATGACTAGAAAACTGAGTTATAGTGTAGTCAAACTACAACACCCTCAAGGTGAATTGCCAATGCACCTCAGGTCAAAGAACCAAATACACTACTGCAACATCGAGCCAGTCATTGACGAGAAGGTAGACTTCCTTATGAATGTTCGAGGTGGTCATGCATAGTATCCTCGTTCTCTAACAAGTACCTATACTCTTGCTCTGGTGTCTCCACACCGTAGACTCAAGACTCATCTAATCAAAGAAAGTGATTATACACCAATCTTTCAGATCAATCACCATCCTCGTGATGATTCTACGGTCGGGAGTAGTTTATGAGTTAATTATGAAAATTCATGTCTTAAATTTTCAACTCTTTGAAAATATGAATTGTCATTACCATTAACTCAAAGGATGTATCACGTACACTTTAAATACACACTATGATAAAAATAATCCTTTTATTAATTTATAATCAAAATTATAAAATTATCCTTAGAAGTGTATTATAAGTGTTAGCCAATTTGGCTTCTAAGGCACACATCTAACAAACTCCCACTTAACCTAAAGCCAATTGGCTACAAATCTAAATTCCATCTTCTCAAGGTGGGCTTTGATCTTCTACTGGCCTAAAGGCTTTGTTAGTGGATCTACTGCATTATCTATGGAGTCGACTCTCTTGACCTCAACGTAACCCTTCTCGAGATAATTGTGGATGAGGTGGAATCGCTGCTCGATGTGCTTAAATTTCTGGTGAGACCTCAGCTCCTTAGCTAGGGCTATGGCATCATTATTGTAGTATAGTGGGACGACATCTGATGGCATCATTTCAAGTTCTATGATAAACTTCTTATACTAGAATGCCTTCTTTGTAGCTTTCGATGCAGCGATGTACTTTGCTTCCATGGTGAAATCTGTTATCATAGTCCGCTTGAAATTCTTCCAGCTGACAGCATCACCAATACACACAAATAGACTACCAAATGTCAACTTTCGATAATCTATATCAGACATAAAATCTAAGTTTGTATAATCCTAGACTTGGAGTTCTCCATTACCAAAAATCAAAACTATATCCTTAGTCCTTCTCAGATACTTAAAGATACATTTCATAGAAGTCCAATGTTCTTCACCTGGATTTGACTGATATCTACTCGTGAAACTCACAGCATGGGCGATATTAGGTCATGTACATAGCATGGCGTACATGAGGCTCCCTATTACCAAAGTATAAGAGATCTTACTCATGCATTCAATCTCCTTAGGTGTGTTGGGACACATCTTCTTGGAGAGATGAATGCCATATCTGAAGGGCACCAATCCTCTCTTGGAGTTTTTCATTCTATGTACATCTTTTGTGAGAGTCCCAGCATCCTATTCGGTCTATCCCTATAGATCTTAATTCCTAGAATAAAGAATGCCTTTCCTAGGTCTTTCATAGAGAACTCTTTTGATAACCATATTTTAACTATGGTCAACATAAAAATATCATTTCCAATAAGGAGGATGTCATCCACGTACAGTATGAGGAAGACAATAGCACTCCCACTGACCTTTTTGAATACACACGGTTCCTCCTCATTCTTGATGAATCCAAATGATTTGATCACATTATTAAAATGAGCATTCCAGCTTCGAGATGCTTGCTTAAGTCCATAGATGGACCTTTGCAGCTTATAGGCCTTATGATCAGCATCACTAGATATGAAACCTAGTGGCTATTCTATATAGATATCTTCCTCAAGATATCCATTTAAGAAGGCCATTTTCACGTCCATCTGCCATATTTCATAATCAAAATAGGCTGCAAAAGCAAGCAATGTGTAGATGAATTTTAGCATGGCTACTGGCAAGAAGGTATCCTGATAGTCAATGCCTTCGTGCTGACTATACCCTTTCGTCACTAACCTAACCTTGAATGTCTCCATATTCCCATATGTATTTATCTTTCTCTTGTAGATCCATTTACACCCAATAGGTACTATACCTTCAGATGGATCTACCAAGATCTAGACTTGGTTTGAGCGCACTGAGTCAATCTCTGACTTCATTGCCTCTAACCATTTCTTGGAGTTGATATCTAATATCGCTTTGTCATAGGTTTTGGGATCATCACCATGAACCCCATTTTTTATGAGGAATATTTTCTCTACGCCGTTTAAAATAGTATTTAAGTACCTTTTAGGAGGACAAAAATTCTTTTCTGATTTACGAGGTGGAGGAGGTAGTGATTGAACTAGCTCAATTTGATTGGGTTTCATAGGGTCCTTAGCTCGTTGCTCTTGGGAGACATTCTCCTTGAGCCTAATCTGCCTTTTGATGCCATCATCTTGAATAAACTATTTTTCAAGGAAGATGGCATGTCGACTCACAATCACATGATAGTCTTTC
The DNA here is from genome assembly GCA_006176705.1 of Cocos nucifera. Lineage (NCBI taxonomy): Eukaryota > Viridiplantae > Streptophyta > Magnoliopsida > Arecales > Arecaceae > Cocos > Cocos nucifera. The sequence goes on along the minus strand of QRFJ01002128.1, from coordinate 190,079 downwards.
GAAATGTAGAAATAATATCCTAATGACTCTTTAGGATATCCTATGAACCAAGCTCTAAAGGATCTATACTCTAACTTATCTGCCTGTTGTCTTTTGACATGAGCCGGACAACCCTAAATTCTGAGATGACTCAGACTTGGTTTCTTATCATGCCATATCTCATACGGTATGGTAGGAACGATTTTAGAGGAAATTCTATTCAGTAAATATATAGCAGTCATTAGACTATGTCCCCAAAGAAACTCAGGAAGATCCATAAAGCTCATCATAGATCGGATCATATCTAATAAAGTTTGATTTCTCCATTCTAAAATTCCATTGAGTTGAGGTATTTTAGGTAGAGTCCATTAAGAGACTATGCCATTTTACTTAAGATAGTCTAGAAATTTTCGATAAGGTATTTATCTCCTCGATCTGATCGAAGAATCTTAATAGATTTTTTGGTTTATTTTTCTACTTCATGTCTAAATTCTTTGAACTTTTCAAAAGCTTCAAATTTATGTCACATCAAATACACATACCTATAGTGAGATAAATCATTGATAAAGATGATGAAGTAGACATAGTTGCCTCTAGCCGGCATATCAAATGGATCGCACACATCAGTATGTACTAGGGCAAGTAGGTCTGTGTTCCATTCCCCATGTCTTACAAAAGGGAACTTGGTCATTTTGCCATGAAGGCATGATTCATAAATCGGATATGACTCGAAAGTCAACAAACTCAATAGTCTAGATTTCTCCAATTTATTAATCCTGTCTTTTGCTATATGACCTAGCCTAAGGTGCCATAGATACCTATCATTTAGACTATCCCTAGGTCATTTTGATCTTATGGCATTCACGTTTTGCTCGATATTGAAAATAGAAATATCAATATGTAACTGATAGAGACCATTTATAAGGTAACCACTTGCAATTTTATTTCTTTCATAAAGAATATTACAATGGTCCTTAAGAAAACTAATTACATAGCCTTCCTTTGCTAAACATGAAACAAAAATCAAATTCTTGCTTGCTGCAGGCACATAAAAATAGTCTCTAAGAACTAAATCTAATCTTAACAGTAATCGTAGAGGGTAGGTTCCCATAGCCAATGCAAAAATTTTTGCTCCATTTTTGATGCATAGGATCATCTTATCATCTCTCAACCTCTTGCTATCCTCAAAATTCTGCATAGAAGTGCATAAGTGAGCACTAGAACCAGAGTCAAGCATCCAACTAGATGCAGAAAAAATTGTAAGGTTAGATTCTATAACGAGCATATCTCTAGAAGGACCTGCCTTCTTTTGGTTCTTCAGGCTGGCCAGGTATAAGGGACAGTTTCGCTTCCAATGATCGTCTGTGTTGTAGTGAAAATATTTTTCTTTGTCAGCGGTCTTCTTCTTCAGCTCTATCTTTTTCTTCTTCCCACCATCCATCTTTTGCTTCTTCATGGACTTCTTCTTCTTTTCAAAAAATTTTTTCTTGGAAGAAGTCCGCTCATAGTAAGTACTGAGCCTTTAAAACCTTTCATAGAAGGCTCAGCTGTAACCAACATATTCATAAGTTTTGCCAGAGTATTCTATGGTTTATGCATATAGTAGTTCATTATGAACTGCCTATACGCATCAGTCAAGGATTACAAAATTATATCAATCTAGAAATTCTTGTCCAACTTGATATCGAGCTTCTCAAGCTTTTCTAAATCCTTGATCATCATCAGACAATGATCTTGGACTGACTGTCCATCATGCATTTGAGCCTTAAAATATCTTCTAGTGACTTAATATTTGGCTGCACGACTTTGTTCATCAAACAACCCTTACAGGTGAGCTAATATTTAGCAGCTAGTCTTAATATCTTCATGTTAGCACTGGAGCTCATCAGACATCGAGCCCAACATGTAATACCTAACTTTGTTATCATCATGCATCCACTTCTCTAGAGATGCTCTCTGATCAGCAGATGGATAGGCTGGTAAACTAGAAGGATCCTATTCCAACACATGAGTCAACTTCTCGAAACTTAAAATAGTTTTGAAGTTTCGAAGCCAATCCTTAAAGTTTGGTCCGATCAGTCTATGGGTATCCAGGATATGGGCTAGTAGATTGGATGTAGATATTTTTCTATAGAGAGTCAAAGATTCTAGTTAGATTTTGTAATTAGACTTCATCAATTTATTTAAAAATTTTATTTTTTTAAATAAATTAGGCTCCCACTATTTTTTTGGATCCCTACACTCCCTGGGTAGAGATGCAAAAATCTTCATGATCAATTGATTTTTAGTGGATGTTGTGGTCTCACCGATTGGTTCACCACCTCACCTAATAATTATTGATGATGGATCAATCGATGAGTGGATAACTCTTATCTAATGATTCTCTAATTATGGTGCACCTAATCTTAATCTCTAATTCATGAATCTCACCATGTCTGGAATATTGATCCACTCCTTAGTTACGTCAGACCCACTATTTACATGAATTGGATTCTTGATTAGGTCCCTCATCGTATCTAGAATATTGAGCCCAATCCATTCTCCAACTTGTAGTATTCAATGCCTAATAGATATGGTTGCATCTTTTCGGTGCAACTGAACCACCGTAACCAATCGAGAACAATCAACCTCGAAAAAGGCTCGCACATCTACAATGGTGGAAGACCAATTGACTTAATCTTTTCTTAGGAAGATTCAATTTAGGTCTCTTAGACTTGACTCAATCATAACGACTATGACAACCCTAGTGGCATGAGTTAGCTCGAACTGTTAGCCACCTCAAATCAGAACTGGATTGACATAAATGGTCAGATCAGTGAGACTAATGGAAGGGATATGCCATTAACTCGATAAGAATGCATTCAAATCGAGTAGCTCCTAATTAAAAATCAATCGATCATATCTGCCAAACTTACCTTAGACACCAAATTATCGAACCAAAATTAATCGGGTTAGCCTACAATCTAGGCTCAAACCACAGAGCCAAATTAGATCTTAATTGAATCGATCACATGTGGCCGTGAGTCGACCTTGACCCAGACTTACAACTATTGGGCTAGTTAATTCTAAGCACTCTTGATCCCACCTAACCAACTCTTGATTTTGTTTGATTAATCGCTAGACCTAATTGAGCTACCCAAGCCCGAACCTAATTTTATGAAAATATTTTAGATCTAAAAATTTTTAATTTTAGATCTAATTAGTTTCATAATCTTAATTCTTAATTAAATTTGGATTCATAAATAGAAACTTATATCAAAATCCTAGGATTTTAGGATCTAGGATTTTGCAGAAATTAAGTTCTAATTTCTGATTAAGGATGAACGCGCAGCACCCCTACATGCCATAAGAACACCTCATTGAATGGAAGCAGAGGACCTTTAAATCCTACTTTATTCTTATGATCGGACGGTCAAGGGGAACGCCTTATTCAGAAATATAATTGAAACTACAAAACTAGTTAGATCTAGATCATATATCATATATATAATTAATGATCTAACTAATATATGCTTTGCATACATCTCATGTATCATCACTAAATTAAACATTCATATTTTTTAGATCTAAAATATCATATATAACATCTAAAAAATAGATTTAAATTTGATCATATCAAAATAAAACTATTCTAGATAATTTATAAAACTATTCTACAACTAGTCTAAACATGCATCTTTTCATATCACATGAATAAATCAAAAATTAAAAATTTTATTTTCTATTTTTTTAGATATAATTATAATAATTATAATATTAAAAAAATAAAAATTAAGTAGATCTAAAATTATATTTAATTAAATTAACAACATGATTATACTAGACTATACATAGAACTATTCTATTCTAAGTCTAGTCATGCATCTCATACATATTAGATCTAAATGATGTAATTTTAATTTTTTTAATTTTAGATCTAATCATATCTAATGTAACATCTAAAACTTTTTAATATTAGATAAAAAAAATAAAATTAAAATTAAATCTAAAATAAATCTGAAGAACTATAATCTGGCTTTGATATTGTTGAAGGAAAAGCCTACTTTTTCGGCATAGGATCATTCAGATTTGATTGAATCTGAAGAAATATTTTAATATTTTTTTTTAAAATCTTAATCAAATCTAAGACTTATTAGATTTGATCATAAAGATCTGATATTAAAAGTTAAAAATAAAATTAAATTAGATTTAATTTTAAGTACCTAATTTGGTAATCTAATTATCCTATGATGATCCTGTTGATTCCTAAGGTTCTAGAAGGAGCCATGCACGTGTCTGGCCTCTACTGGTATCTACTTAGGTAGGATCTAAACATCTTCTCCTCATGAATTTTTCTTTAAAAATTAGATCTAGATCTGATTTAAAAAGCCTTCAAAATGACTTCTGAGGGCAGCCTGTTCATCTCACGAACATCGTCGCATATATGCTAAATCTTGTGCCATAAATCTTGGACCTTCAACTCAGATTTATGCCTAACTCTAGGCATGTAGAAGAGAGGGAGAGAGAGGATAGAGGGGGTATGGATATCAGAGGGAAGGCTCCTTCGGGTGTGGAAAAAAGAAATTACGCTGAGGCAATTTCATGAGAAGAGTTCTTATGCAAGATATAGCACCATAAAGAGTCTCTTTTTGATCAAAAAGCTTATTAATTCGACCATTGAGACTCTTGGACTTGATCTTCATGAAAAACCCCAGATCTCATCTAGTTTTGATGCCAAAAATCCATCTGAAAGGTGGCAGCATGAAAGGATAAGAAAGAGTCCATGTGCGTCTAGGACTCTTGCCTCAAGAGTTTAATCCAAATCAAACTCTATCAAAACCCAGTCTAGGGATCTTAAAAAATCATAAAATTTTGCACACCCAAATTATAACTCGTGCCCTATCACATAACCAAAAATTAGAGCAAAATAATTTCTAAAAATTTTTTAAAATTCTCTGATTACGTGACCCTCAATTCTCTCAATTGGGTCAACTATTAACCGTAGTCCAATTACACTAGAAATAAATTTAATTTTCATAATTAATCTGACTTAGACTTATTCTAGTTAGATGAAAATAAACCCATTCAAGATAAAAAAATGATTCAAATCAAATTTGACTCGATTGCGATGAATCAAAAAGATTACAGAAGAAGAAAGTCAGGCTTAATCGTGTGCTAGCACGATTACCTTGAGCCTGATTGGATCTAATCCAAATCAATCAAACTAGGTTAGCTCAATTGATGACATCCAGACCCAAATCTTTATTTGTGTGACCTAGTTAGGTTTAGTTCTATACGGTAATGAGATATGTCATGATCTCCATCATCGACATCATCGAAATACCTTTCGATGGACTAGAACTTTTGTGATTCATATAATTAGAATGATCGATCATCAAAATCATTCTAATTGCTCCTAAAATCCACCAGTGACACCTAGCAGTATATGGTGGCAACCTATCAGAACTAAAAGTGAACCTCTTAGTGTAGCTACCTGTGTGATTGGGTTCTTCTATCTTGAGCTTCGATTGGATTAAGGTTAAGATGAACTTGTCAAACCCAATATCGGTCATATGAATTAATCATTCGATTTGAGTCCTATGTGAAATCCTTATAGAAACTCTTTCTATCATCTTCACTCTGCTATGGCCATGGGCTTATGGACTCAATTCTCATGATCATCATAGGGCTACTCCTCATCTACCGAGGTAGATAGATCCCTTATTGGTGCAATCCAATTCCTACAATGAACATACTATAGCCAACATACACCTTAGGATTTCGAATGGTTAGAAGATCGAGTTATGGTGTAGTCAAACTACAATACCCTCAAGGTGAATTATCGATGCATCTCATGTCAAAGAACCAGATACACTACTGTAACATTGAGCTAGTCATCGACGAGAAAGTAGACTTCCTTATGAATGTTCGAGGTGGTCACGCTCAGTGCCCTCATTCTATAACGAGTACCTATACTCTTGCTCTGGTGTTTTCACACCATAGACTCAAGACTCATCTACTCAAAGAAAGTGATCATACACCAATCTTCCAGATCAATCACCATCCTCATGATGATCCTATGGTCGGAAGTAGTTTATGAGTTAATTATAAAAATTTATGTCTTAAATTTTTAATTCTTTTAAAATATGAATTATCATTACCATTAACTCAAAGGATGTATCACATACACTTTAAATACACACTGTGATAAAAAAATAATTTTTTTATTAATTTATAGTCAAAATTATAAAATTATCCTTAGAAGTGTATTACAAGTATTAGCCAATCTGACTTCTAGGGCATACATCTAACACCCACAGCCCCCAACCCGACCTATCACCACTGGCCCTCCATGGCCCCCCCACGGCCCCCCATCCCTTCGCCCCCCACCTGTCACGGCCCACCACCCCTTGTGGCGCCCCACTACCCACGGCCCTCCATTCGATCGGTCACCACTGCCCATTGGCGCCCCACCCCCTATAGCCCCCACCTCCTATGGTGCTCCTTCGCCTTGCACCACCAACGGCCCCCACCATCAACACCACCATGCACGGCTTGCCAGCACCCATCCTTCGTGCCCCTTTGCCTACCACCGACCACCACACGGCAACACCTACGTGCCCCTCCGATGATTGAATTAAAAAACAAAAATAAATTTAACCGGTTGGCCGTGGAACTTACCTTTGATCAGTTCAAGCATGGCAATGGTAGTGGCAACAACAGATGCAACGATGATGGTAGCGTAAGACGTGGTCATCGACCAATGGAAGCCTAAGAGGAGAGAGAGGAGAGGAGAGAGTTTCGGTTAAGAGAGAAGTGGGTTTTGAGGGAAAGAGGGCATATAGTGGGGGGAATATTTAAAAAGATTTAGCAATAGACTATTAGTGATGCAAATTTCATTGCTAAAATAATTATTAACGATGAAAATAAATTTTTCATCGCTAATAATTTCCATCAATTATTTTCCAGCAAAATTTATTCCTCTTTGAAAAAATATTAAAATACTTGATAAACTTATTTATGATGAAATTAAAATTTTCATTGCTAATAGTATTTAGATAAATAAATTATTTATAAAATTAAAAGGGTGAGATAATTTATGATAAATTTTTTTTATCATAAATAATTAAATATTTATGATAAAAAGTTTTTATTATAAATAATCTAATGTAAAAATATTATTTAAAAAATTCAAAGGATTGGATTATTTATGATGAAAAATTTTTATCATAAATAATTGATTATTTGTAATATAAATAAAATTTTTATCATAAATAATTCACTATCTATAATGAAAGTTTTTCATCATAAATAATTATCAATAAATAAATTATTTAAAAAATTAAAAAAGGTTGGATTATTTATGATGGAAAATTTTTAATATAAATAATTAATTATTTGTAATAAAAAGTTAATATCCATTATAAATAATCATTATTTATAATAAAAAAATGTTATCATAAATAATCTAGCATAAAAATATTATTTAAAAATTTAGAAGGTTGGATTGTTTATGACGTAAAATTTTCATCATAAATAATCGATTATTTATGACAAACACATTATTTTTATCATAAATAATCAATTATTTGTAGTAAAAAATTTTCATCATAAATAATATTTTATGAATAAATTATTTAAAAAAAGATCAAATAATTTGCAATAGAAAATTTTTATCGTAAATAGTCGATGATTTATAATGAAATGATAATTTACATCAAAAATAATAGATTATTTATGATGAAAGTTTTCCATCATAAATAATTTAATTTTTATTTAGAGGATAGAAAAAGTAGACTATTTAAAAGAAAAAGAACAGATGCACCATGCATGGTCGATGCGATGGGATTGAGAGGCGCAAGCACATCCACTATTAGCTAGCTGATGAGCAAATTAATATTTTTTATTTTTGTTAAAAATTAATATTATTTAAAAAATTTATTATTTTTTAAATATTATATAATTTTAAAATTTAAAATTCATCTTTATTTTTCATTATTTAAGTAATTATCATGTGAGTATCATCATAAAAGACCATCTCAATCTGGTTTCTCTAGCTACGTAGATCAATAAAATTTAATTTTGATGGTTACGAAGGACCACATGATGATCTGATAAATAAAAATCATCGATGAATCCAAAAATTTATAATAATAATCTCTATGATATTTATAGTATATTATCAAAATTTTATTTCAATCGAAAAAAATCATCATAGTTAATTTAGCATGGGATGATTTAGACCGTTAAATAAAAATGAGTGATTAAAATGCCAAATGACATGTGATTATAAGATGATTTTTTTAGATAAATGATCTTTGCTAATAGTTTGATCATTTCTATGATGGTGATTGTAAAAAGCAAATCACATGTGTATAAACTATCTAAAACTACATGTCTTTTGATATACATTTTTAAAGTCCTTAAGCAATTATACTTATGCTTTTGTAAAATATACCTAACATAGATGATTCATGGACATGGAGTTTAGATTTTATAATCACTACCATACAGATGATTAAAATAGTAACAAAGATCATTTATCTAAAAAATTGCCTTATAATTAGATATTGTTTGGCCTTTTGATCACTCATTTTTTATTTAATGATCAAAACCATCCTATGCTAAATTGACTATAATAATTATATCCGATGAAGTAAAATTTTGATAGCATGCTACAAATGCCACAGAAATCATCATTGCAAGTTTTTGGATCCATCGGTAGTTTCTATCTATCAGATTATCATGAGGTCATTCATGACCATCGAAATCAAATTTTATTGATTTACATAGCTAGAGCAACCAGATCAAGGTGGTCTTTTTTAACGATACTCGTACGATAATTACTTAAATAATAAATGATGAAGATAAACTTTAAATTTAAAATTATGTAATATTAAGAGAATAATAGAATTTTTTTTAAAGAATACTATTTTTTTAAGAAAATAAAAAAATATTAATTTGCTCATAGGCTAGCTAACAGTAGACGCGCTCGCATCCCTGAATCCCATCACATCGGTCATGCACGATGCATCTTTGCCCTTTTTGTTAAATAGTCCATCATTTCTATCCTCTAAATAAAAATCAGATTATTTGTGATATAATTTTTCATCATAAATAATCAATTATTTACGATGAAAATTTTTCATCATAAATAATCCAACTTTTTTAATTTTTTAAATAATTTATTCAAGAAAGATTATTTTTGATAAAAAATTTTCACATAAATAATTGATTATTTATGATGAAAATCATAATTTCATCACAAATAATCATTTATTTGCAATGAAAAATTTTTATTATAAATAATTTAATATTTTTAATTTTTTAAATAATTTATTTATGAAAGATTATTAATGATGGAACTCTGATTTTTGTTGTAAATAATAAATTATTTGCCATGAAAAAATTTTTCCATTGTAAATAAATACTATTTATGATGTAAATTTTTTTCATCATAAATACCTTTATTTGTAATAAAAAATTTTTCATTGTAAATAATTTTATCACAAAAGATCAGTTTTCTTATAGTGTAAATTTGACCTAGTCTTCTTATTATTTAGGGGCGCCTCCTATTTAATAGGTTATGGACAAGAGAAACCAGAGATTCCATGCAAAAATAGAGAGAGAGAGAGAGAGAGAGAGAGAAAAGGAGTAGGGCATGAGAGGAGGGGCGCTCCAAAATTATGGGTGTGAGGGCTTCTTTGGACAACCTTTCTTCATATCTTGTCAAGAAGAAGAAGAGAAGAATGTCTTCTCTTAGGTTTCTTGAGAGCCTTCTTTATCTTTATTTTTGTGAGATTTTTCTATGAGAAAAATCATAGAGAAAGAGGGCCATGAAGCGTAGAAAATTAATTGAGGAAAAGGTCTCCTCTTATCTAGGCATGAAGATTAGTTTAGGACATTAATGGTTGATGTCCTGAAAGCGAAGATGGGTCTTCTCTTGATGATTTTTTTGAGCTTTTTATTTTCATATTTTTAGGAGATCTAAGGATTGGTCTTCTTCCTCAATCCTCCATCTAATCTTCCTCTCTTGGAGAGTCCAAAAGATCCAAAGATATTTTTATCAATCGACCATCAGGAGGGATCCACAAGAAGCTAGCACTTCAAGTAGATCTTTATTCGATAAACCTTCGATCTGCATAGTGATCTCATGTGGACTATCCATAGAGGCTGGACACACTATGTGGCTCCAAGCAACTAAAGACAATATTGGTTTTCAGCTGTAGCATTCTCAACCCATGCGAAGGTAAGAGATTGGATTTTTTTTCTGACCTAAATATGATCTAGGATTTCTAGAAGTGTTCTAGATCTAAGGTATTGATCTGATCAACACCAATTTATGTTTTTATTTTTAAATTTATATATGCATCTTGATATTTTATAAATCCTAGATATAGGGTTTAGTGACTAGCTAGATCACATGAATAATTAGGTTAAATAGTTTAATCTATGTCTTCCACTGCATCTAATTTTTAAAAAAAAATAAAATATATGCGTGAAACCTTGCATGGTTTTTCAACAAGTTCCTCCTAGTTCTTTTATGCGATAAGTCACTAGTCAAATAGTTTCCTCAACTTCATAAGGGCCTTCCTAATTTGGAGCCAGCTTGCCTTGATTCTGTAGTTGAGAGATCTCTGCTCAACATAGTACCAAGTCTCTAATCTTGAATGTCTTACTCTTGACTTTAGAATTATAGTATCGAGCTACTTTCCGCTTGTAGGCCACCATCCAAACTTGAGCCTTGTCTTATCTTTCTTCCAATAAATCAAGTTCATTCTGAGGTCCTACAAATTATTTTGTTCATTGAAGCTCTCCACTTATACTGAAGGGATTCTAAGTTCAACTAAAATAACTACTTCAGCTCCGAATGCCAGAGCACATGGAGTTTCTCTAGTAGGTAGCCTTTGGATGGTTCTATAGGCCCAAAGAACATGGTAGAGTTCGTCCATCCATATTTTTCTTGCTCATTTAAATCTTACCTTTATTTCTTGCAACAGTATTCTATTAGTCACTTTAGCTTCACCATTCGCCTGAGGGTGCATTATAAATGTGAAATGATGGAAAATATTCAAATCTCCATAGAATTTAGCAAACTTTGCCTCCACGAACTAGTGCCCATTATTAGTAATCAATATTTGAGATAGACCAAATATGTATACTATCTACTTTCAAATAATGTCTTGTACTTTAGCTTCAATAATCTTTGCTAAAGATTCGGCTTTAACCCATTTAGTAAAATAATTTATCGCTACCAAAAGAAACTTCCACTGTCCGGATGCTATAGAAAATGATCCAAGTATATCCTATGAGCTCAGGTATGGTGCTCTCAAGCCTTGAAAGCAGGTGGAAGAGAGCAAGAAGTGAATAGAATCAACCATTGAAGAGCTTCAGCAAATGCTTCAGAAGAGCTGGCTTGGTTCCTGTCAGAGCCAGCTCGAGTAGAAGTCCAAAAAGCATATCAAGCTGATATGCTAGAAGAGTTGGTTCAATTCTTGTTAGAGCCAGCCCGAGTAGAAATCTAGCCAACACGAATCTTGAGAGAGCCAGCTCGAGCAGTAGAATAGAGAGTGGTGATTCAAGCTCTCGCAGGAGACATCACTATCGAGCTAGCCCAATTGCTGATCGAGCCAGCTCGAGGTGTGAATAGAACATGATTTCTATTCTAGCTTGGGATTGGGTTTAATCCTAAGAACATAGGACCTTAGTTTGTAAGATCCTAAGGGGGCTAACATATGGATTGGACTAGAATTTGTCCAATGAGTGTGTGCATGGGAGACATGGGTGTACATGGGCTCGAGGAGTGCATCGCATTAGGTTAGCTAGGAGAGTTTTTTAGGTTGGATCTTATTTGACCAGGTATATATATTCTATATTGAGTTTTGTAAACTAAGCATAGAATCAATACAAGCCTTTTCTCCCTAAAATCTCCATTCTTCTCTTGTCCTCTCCTTTTTCTCCATGCCCTAGAGTTTGCTAGGATTTCAACAGAATGGCCATCCTTTTTCTCAAATCCTTATTGTTGTTTTCGTAATTATTGAGTAACAAGAATTATTCCTAACAGATTAGTATCAAAATGATACAAGTTTCATAACTGGTATCAGTGCCTTGGTGTTAGATCTGGTAGAGAAAAGGTCAAAGCTTCGCTTGGGGTTGTAGTAAGGTGCTGAACAGATTTCTTTGAACACTATTTATTCTCTTTTGTATTTGGTTATTGGATCTGATTGGGATGTCATCGAGTACCATCAAGATGAACTTTGGAAAGTTCGATGGTAAGGATAACTTCAGCCTTTGGTAGCATAGGATGAAGGATCTACTGGTACAAAATAGGATCTACAAGATCTTGACTTGCAAAAGATCAAAAAAAAAATTTGTTGAAGAATTAGAGGAACTTGAAGAGGTAGCCTTCAGTACGATTCGTATGTGCCTCACTATGAGGTTTTTTCAGAGATTAATATGAAAATCATACTAAAGGAGCTTTGACAGAAATTGGAGAACATGTATATGAGTAAGAACATGACAAATAAGCTGTGGTTAAAGCAGCTATACGGTTTGTAGATGCCTAAAGGAGGAGACTTAGTTTTCCACATCCAGAAGTTCAGTCAAGTTTGCTTGGATGTTATGAGCCTTGATGTGAAGATTGATGAGGAGGATAGAGCTCTCCTATTGTTGTGTTCGCTGCCAGCAGCATATGATGGTCTTATTACTACTCTGGTATATGGAAAAGAGACATTAAACTTCAAAGAAGTGATTGGAGTTCTCAAATCCAACAAGTAGTGAGAAAGGCTAGTTAAAGAAAACCCTAATTCAGAGATGCTTTTGATGAATGTAAGGCAAGGAAGGCCTAAGGAGAGAACTTAAGATAAATCTAAGGATAGATCAAAGTCTCGAGAAAATTAGAAGACTTGAAAATGATACAAGTATCATCAACCTGATCATATTTGAAGAAATTATCTACTTTTGAAGAATGAAAAGGAAAATGATGCTTATAAGGATGGATCGACTAGTGGGAGTGGTGCTCTATCATTTAAAGATAGTGGAGAAGATATACTGATAGTAACTGATGGAATAATAGAGTTCGATGACCACTAGATATTGCATTCAACGTGTTTCCACCATTACACTGCACATCGATAGTGGTTCTTATCTTATGAAAGATTTGATGGAGGGAGTGTAAGTCTTGGAGATGATCACTCATGTAAAGTTACTAGTATTGATATAATCAAAGTGAGGATGTATGATGGAGTCATATAGATATTTACTAATGTGAAGCATGTACCAGAACTAAAGAAGAACCTGATATCCCTAGCATACTTGGAAGGACAAGGATATGCTTTTAGTTATTAGCCAGGTAGCGGATGTTTGAGGATTTTCAAGGATGCATTGGTGGTGATGAAAGGGAGAAGACTATGCAACAATCTATACAAGATGGAGGGCTCAATGGTTATAGATAGTGCAGAGGTGTCTATAGCAGCACAAGAGAAGCAGCTAGCCTACAAACTATGGCACTATTATATGGATCACTTGAGTGACATGGGGCTCATAGAGTTAAGTAGAAAAGGTCTGATTCCAGCAATTAGAAAGGAAAAAGATAACCTATTTGAACCCTATATCTATGGCAAATAGCATAAAGTTATATTTGCCAGTGGTACCAAGCGGAGTGAAGCTGTTTTGGAGTTTATTCACTCAGATGTATAGGGACCGGCACCTGTCGCATCTCGAGGTGGAGCAATATATTTTATCACCTTCATAGATGATTTTTCTAGGAAGGTATGGGTCTATCTGATGAGAGAAAAATTAGATATTTTTGCCTGATTTAAAATCTGAAGAGTTGAAGTGGAGAAGAAGATAGGACAGTCAGTGAAGTGTTTGAGGTCTAAGAATGGAGGAAAATACACCAGCCTAGCATTTAGAAGATATTATGAGGAAAATGGAATAAAATGCCATTACACAGTGAAGATGACCCCTCAATAGAATGGTATCGCAGAGCGAATGAATCAGACATAGATAGAGAAGGCCAGAAGCTTGAGGTTGCAAGCATCACTGTCCAAATTATTTTGGGGTGAAGCTCTTATTTATGCATGTTTTCTTGTTAATAGATCTCCCCATAGAAAATTGAGTGAAGGACTTCCAGAGGCTATCTGGAGTGGAAAGAAGGTAAAGCTTGGCCACCTGAAGGTGTTCGGCTATCCTGCATATGCTTTGGTAAAAAAAGCTGATAGAAGCAAGTTGGACCCAAAGTCACTAAAGATGATATTCATCGGATTTCCATGAGGTGTGAAGGATTTCTTACTACGGGATTCATATTCTCAGAGGTGTGTCATCAATAGACATATGATATTTGATGAAAAGAGCATCGTCTTGAAGTCGGAAAGTGAAGATGGAGTTGTGAAGACAACACAGGATAGCATGAGAAAGCTCTCGGATATAGGTGATTTGTCCTTAACCTCAACCTCGGGTCGTGTTCAGTTTGAGGTGGAGTTAGGCAGGCATGGTGATACACCTATGGAGGACTAGCATGGAGAGTGATCTATCTTGAAAGAAGTGCAGAGGCAGCCATAGGCAGTAGATTTGTAGGATACCATAAGGAGAGTGGCATTGCACAAGCCAAAGCACATTATTCGCAAACCGATGCAATATGGCATTGATGAGACTATCTCCTATACTCTCATCACTGCCAATGGAGATCCAGAGAGTTTTGAGAAGGACATGGAGAGTCTGGATCAGGAGTCATGAATGCAGGCCATGATGGAGGAGATGGAGTCTCTTAAGAAAAATTGAACATGGCAGCTGGTGGATCTACCAGATGATGCTCGATCCATTGGCACCAAATGGGTTTTCTCTAGAAAAGAGGCACCTTCAGAGCAAGGTGGAGTGAGGTATAAGGCTAGACTGGTAGCCAAAGAATACTCATAGTGAGAAGGAATTTATTACTTAGAAGTCTTCTCTCCGGTTGTCAGACATACGTCCATCATGGTAATGTTAAGTATAGTTGCTGCTCATGATTTGGAACTAGAGAAAATAGATGTTAAGACAGCATTCCTTCATGAAAATTTGGAGGAGAACATATACAAGGAGCAGCCATAGGGCTTCAGAGAGCTTGGGTCAAAGAGAGAAATTTGTTTACTGAAGAAATCACCGTACGGATTGAAGCAGTCTCCTAGATAGTGATACAAGCGATTTGATACTTATGTGAGAAGTATTGGACTTTTCAAGTGCAATCATGACCCGTTTGTATATGTGAGGTCTCTGAAAGATGGATCTTGATTATACATACTCTTGTATGTAGGTGACATACTGATAGCATGCAAAAGTAAGAAAGTTATGTAGGAGTTGAAATGAGCTTTGTGAAGTTTGAGATGAAGCACTTGGAGCCTGCAAAGAAGATTCTTGGTATGAAAATCATCAGAGATAGAACCAAGAGGCTGTTGCATCTATCTAAGGGAGGATATATCAAGAAAATCTTGGAGTGATTTGGAATGAAGGCTAAATCGGCTGAGCTGCCACTAGTCGGGCATGTCAGACTCTCTTAGATCATGTCACCATAGACTGAGATGGAGATTCAAGAGATGGAAAAGGTTTCATATGCTTCTGGTGTGGAAAGCATTATATACTTTATGGTATGTTGTAGGCTAGATTTAGCCCATGCAGTGAGTCAAGTGAGTAGGTTTATGGCTCAACCTGGGAAGAAACATTGGAGAGCACTGAAGGGTATCATTAGATTCTTGGCAGGTTCAGTTGGGATCGGCATCTGCTATGGTCAGTGGGAATGTGCTAAGAAACATCCTAACATGTCTAAGGAATCTTAAGGGCTAATAGAGGAATTTATGGATGCAAATTTTGGTGGAGATGTGGATACTCAGCATTCGACTATAGATTTTGTATTCAGCTTGTATGGAGGTCCAGTCTCATAGAGATCTTACTTGCAGCCAATTATAGCCTTGTCCACTATTAAAGAGGAGTACATTGGCATCATGAAGGCAGCGAAGGAGGCTCTATGCTTGGTGTTGAAGATGGGATTCCCATAGGATACAGTCAGAATGCATTGTGATAACTAGAGTGCTTTATTGCACGCACAGAACTCTGTGTATCATGTGAGAATAAAGCACATTGATATCAGATACCACAGGATCAGGGAGCTAGTGGCGAATGGTGAAGTGGGGTTAGTGAAGGTTCACACCAAGAAAAATCTAGTTGATGTGCTCACAAAGATACTTCCATAGAATAGCATTTATAATTGCATGGTATTGATGGGGTTGATGGATAGAGCTAAGTTCATAAGAACTTGGGAACACCAAGATAGAGATTGTGAGCTCAGGTATGGTGCTCTCAAGCCTTGAAAGTAGGTGGAAAGAGAGCAAGGAGCGAATGGAATCAACCATCGAAGAGCTTCAATAAATGCTTCAGAAGAGCTGGCTTGGTTCCTATCAAAGCCAGCTCGAGTAGAAGTCCAGCATATCAAGCTGATATGCTAGAAGAGCTAGCTCGATTCTTGTCAGAGCCAGCCCAAGTAGAAATCGAGTCAACTCGAATCTTGAGAGAGCCAGCTTGAGCAGCAAAGCAGAGAGTGATGATTCAGGCTCTTGTAGGACACATCACCATCGAGCCAGTCCGATTGTTGATCGAGCTGACTCGAACTGTGAGACGAACATAATGTGGTTTTTATTCTGGCCTACGATTGGATTTAATCCTAGGAACTTAAATTCTTGGTTTGTAAGATCCTAAGGGGGCTAACCTATGGATTGGACTGGGATTTATCCAATGGGTGTGTGCATAGAAGACATGGGTGTATATGAGCTCAGGGAATGCATCATATTAGGTTAGCTAGGAGAGTTTTTTACGTTGGATCTTATTTGACTAGGTATATATACTTTGTATTGAGTTTTGTAAACTAAGCACAAAATCAATACAAGCCTTTTCTTCCTGAAATCTTTCTTCCTCTCTCGTTCTCTCCCTTTTTTCCATGCCTTAAGATTTGCTAGGGTTTCAACAGAATGGCCATCCCTTTTCTTGGATCCTTATTGCTGTTTCTGTAATTATTGAGTAGCAAGTATTGTTCCCAATAGATTGGTATCAGAATGATACAGGTTTCAACATATCCATCCCCTATGGTACAAATGGCCAAGGATCGCTTAGGGGTGTAAGCAAAGAAGCAGGTTGCCACTGAATATTAGCAATTCTTTGACATTGGTCACACCTTCTTACGTAATCAACTACATCCTACTATATGGTTGGCTAATAATATCCTTGTCGAAGTAGTTTGAAAGATAATGATTTAGCTCCGAGGTGATTTCTGCACACTTCTTCATGAACCTTCCTTAGGGCATAGTCAGCTTCAGATGGTTGAAGGTATTTAAGGAGTAGCATGGAATAAGACCTCTTATATAGTTTGTTTTCATATAGGATGCAGTGAGGACCTAATTTCTTAGCTTCTAGGCTTCTTTGGGATCTCTAGGGAGGATGCAATCTTTGAGATATAGGACCAATGGATCAATTCAGCTAGGTTCATGGTCTACTTGCATTAATACCTGGAGTTCCTCCAAACTTGATTATTGAAGAACTTCAAAAAAAACTTCTTGTGGCAAATCATTTAGAGCTAGCATAGCTAATTTAGATAGAAGGTCAGCTCTAGAATTTTCTGCTCTTAGAATTTGCTGAATGTCGAAACTATTGAAGGCCGAGGTTAAGCTTCATAGCTTGCATTGACATGCCCTACCACCAATTATGAATCACTATAGATTTTTAGATGATCTATCCTCAGTTCATTGGCTATTTTCAATCCCATAATTAGAGCTTCATACTCTACTTCATTATTAGTTTTGAGAAATTCAAAGCATAGCGCATATTCGACAATAATTTCTTCTGAACTAATAAGAATCAAGCCTGCACCTGCTTCAGAAGCATTAGATGAACCATCAATATATAAGGCCTAAAAATTTTTAGAAAAATTTGCTTTCTCTTCAAAGGAGCTTGGCTGAAAATTAGAAGTACAAGCTTTCTATTGCTCAGGCTTGGTCAGATTTGGAATGGTGTATTCAACCATAAAATCAATCAGTATTTGAGCTTTAATAGATGACCGAGATTGAAACTTTATATCAAATTCTATAAGCTCGATCATCCATTTTGTAATTCTTCTAGAGATATCAGGCTGATGAAGGATTGCCTTTATAGGTTGATGAGAATTATTATTGAACGCCCTTGGAAGTAGGGTCAAAGCTTCCTAGCTACAATCAATAAGCCCTTGGAAGTAGGGTCAAAGCTTCCTAGCTACAATCAATAAAGTATAAATTAATTTTTCTAATTTTATATACTTTATTTTGGCATCTCTCAAGACTCAACTTATGTAGTAGATTAGCTTTTGAACTTTATTCTCTTCTTTGATTAAGACAGCCCCTATGGCCGTAGGTGATATTGCTAAATATAGGAATAATTCTTCACTAGGTTCAAGTTTGGCGAGGAGGAAAGGTGAACTAAGATAGCTTTTCAGTTCTTTAAAGACTTATTGACACTCCAAAGTCTAACAGAAGCTTTTCAATTGTTTGAGCACTTGGAAGAAGGGCATACAATGCTCGACCAACCTTGAAATAAAGTAATTCAAAGAAGCAATCTTCCTTGTTAGATGCTAAACTTTTTTTATCATCATGGGAATAGCCATCTCTTGAATAGCTCATATCTTGTCTAGATTTGCCTCTATACCATTCTTCGACACCATAAATTCCAAGAACTTTCTTGAGGTCACTCTGAAAGCACATTTTATCAGGTTTGGTTTCATCTTATACATTTGAAGAGTGTTAAATGTCTCATCTAAGTCAGCAATATGATTTTTTGAAGATCAACTTTTGACAAGCATACCATCCATATAAACTTTTATATTATGGCCAACCCGGTCCTTAAAGATTTTGTTCATCAGGTGCTGGTAGGTTGCATCTGCATTTTTAAGTCCAAATGGCATGATCCTGCAACAGTAAAGACCATGGTCAGTAATAAAGGTAGTTTTCTCCTTATCTTTAAGTGCCATCCAGATTTGGTTGTAACTAAAGAAGGCATCCATGAAGGTGAGGAGCTCGTGGCCCGAGGTTGCATCCACCAATTGATCAATTTGGGATAGAAGATAGCTATCCTTTAGGTAGATTTTATTCAAATTAGTAAAATCTATGTACATCTATCACTTTCCATTTTCTTTCTTCATGAGGGTCACATTTGCTATCTAGTCTAAATCAGATACTTCTTGAATGAACTAAGCTTTAAGAAGCTTGCCCACCTCATTAATAATTGCCTTTCGATGCTTTGGCACAAAGCTTTGCTTCTTTTGCTTTATAGATCAATGTTTATGATCCATACTCAAATGATGTTCCATCATCTTTGCATCTATCCCAAGCATATCTGCAGAAATCCAAGCAAAAATATCTACATTCTTTTGTAAGAAGGTAACCGGTTGTTTCTTAACTTATTCGTTCAAATTTGAATCAATTTGAACTATATGGTCTTCATTCCCATCATTTAGAAAGATTGTGAAAAATTCATTAATAGGTTCTCCCTATTCTTTAATTAGATCATCCTAAACATCCAAGCCATCCATAGGGTAGACTTTAGACTGCTTACCATTTTGCAGAGCAATTGTATAATAAAGTCATGCCAGAGCTTGATCACCTTGGATTTTTTCAATCCCAAATTCTGTTGGAAACTTGACTTTCAAATAATATGTCGACACCATGGCTCAGAGTGCATTCAAGTCCAAGTCATCCGAGGATGACGTTATAAGCAGAAGTAGTCTTTACTACTAAAAAATCAATCTGACCTCGGGATTATTTTAGATACCGATCTGCCATAACTGGTAGAGTAATTATTTCTTCAACTTGTATGGTGTCACCAGTAAATCCTATCAGGTGAGAGCTTAGTGGTCTTATTCGACTATCAAGTATAGATATTTTGGAGAAAGCATCATAAAACAAGACATCGATAGAACTTTCATTATCAACTAAGACACAGTGTACATCATAGTTTACAATATTTAGAGAAATTATAATAGCATCATCATGTAGAAATTGAATTCCTTGTGTGTCCTCTTCAGTAAAAGTGATGGGTTCTTCGATCCTCCATATCTTCATCGGTGTAGCCGAACCACTAGCCTCTTCTTGCTGATATTCCCCAACTATAGTGTTGATGATTTTCAACGAGGGTCAGTCTTCCTGGTGTTCTTCCCTCTGAGGTTGCTCTAACTATGGAAGAGCTCTTAGCCGCTCTTCTCTCCTTTCAAGTCAACATCGCAGGAATCGATCAAGCTGATGTCATCTAATTAGCTCTTCAATTTCATCTTAGAGTTGGATACATTCTTCAGTATTATAATTATGATCATGATGGTATAGATAGTACTTATTGGGATTGCATCTATTTGGATAAGATTGTAACCTCTCTGATCTCGGCAATTGCTCCTTAATTTTCATTAGAACTTGAGTTTTTGGAGCATTTAAAAGGACATAGTTATTGAATCTTCTAGAGGGGGGCTTTGCCATATTCTTTTGTCGAGACTTCTCAATTGATGAGCCTAAGGTGGGGTTCGAGTTCGTCTGCATTCAGGAGAAGTTCTAGAATGCAGCCAATCTTCTCTTGATTTTTCTTTAGTGGTGGGTTTGCTGGACTTCCCCACCTATTACTCCCTTGCAGCATCATCATCCTACAGCTTGAAAGCTTCTTCAGCTTGGGTATAGCCTTCAGTCCGAGCCAGTATATTGAAAAAATCGTGGGGGTACTTCTTCTCTAATGAGAAGAGGAGATCATTCATCAAAAGATCGTCCTTCAGAGCAACCATTGTAATAAACTAGTCTAAATTTTGGACCTCCAAAGCAGTGGTGTTGAAGTAGCTAACATAGGCTCGGATGGACTTTTCTTCTTTCTGCTTGATGTTGATGAGAGAATTCGAGCTTCGCCTCTGACTTTGGTTGCTAACAAAATGAGTCATGAACTAATGGCTCAACTGGTCAAATGAATAAATGGTATCGATTTTAAGCTGGAGTACTAGTTTCTTGCTGCACCGTTCAAGGTCGACGAAAAAGCTTGGCATAAAATGACGTCTAGCACACCATGGAGTAGCATCATGGTTCGAAAGGCTTTCAGATGGTCTACTGAATCTGAAGTCCCATAACAGCTTTTGAACTAAGAAAGCTTGAAGTTCGGTAGGATGATCTCCTACATAATCTGGATAGTGAACGACAGGTTGATGCAAAGTTCATCATTTCGAGCAGGGGTGGCATGGTGGAGCTCCTCGATCTACTGGTTCATTTCTTAAAGTATTTAATTGAGAACATCATCTCGATTATAAATCTCAAAGTACAGTAAACTTGATGGGAGTAGAGACTTTCTATGGTTGGAATCGTACTTAGAACAAAGACTTGTGGCTCTCTATTTTTCTTTTCCAAGATTTTCTAGTTAGCTTCTCCAAGTGGGTCTCCCCTATTCCACGTCCCAACACTTCGATGATGGTCTCTCAGGCGGTGCTAGTGCCAGAGCCTATTACATAGCCTGCACGACTTCTGCAAGGCTTCTTACCTATTATATTAGCAGGTTGAATTGGCTTGTATCCACCATTGTTGTCGATGGAGAGGTTGTAGTGTAGACGAAGGTGTTAGAGTTGGATGATCGGCTGGTTCTAACTCCAATCAAGTGGTAGTGGTGGTGGATCGTCGAGAGGAGGCATTCTTGCTTGAACATTGAAAATTATTGCTTGACTAGGTACTTCTTTTAGAACAAAGGCTCATAGAATATCCTTAATCTATTGTCAATCCTGTTGGTGTAGAAAACTGACAATCACCAAAGATTGGTAGAGGTGGAGAAGGGGATTCCACCAATGAAACTTACAAGATAAAGCCCTGGCCAAAGGTGACTCCAGCATGGATCCTTTGATGGTCAAGTTAGTATTCTGACCAATAAGAATAGAGCACTTTGAAGATTTTTAATAGAGAAGAGAGCATAGAGAAGAAAACGTACCTGAAGGATCCTATTTACAAATGGAGCCTATAAAAAATTGATGGTGACAGCCATAATAGAATATCAATTGGCTGTTCGAACTCCTCAAAGTTTGTTACAGAGAGTGGGCTGTCATTTGTCATGACTCGCTAGTGGTTGGAAAGTCGGATACTTCCAAGCTTGATCGCGAGTCATTTGTATGGATGTTAAGCTATTGGATCTTAAGATCGAATGGACTGAGTTTGAAGATTGGCCTTTGGGTTGAGAATGATGAGTTTGTAGATCAAATTTTGGATTTGAATAGGGTAGAACTATTTCAATTGCTTTTGGAAGCTCAGCCATCTTTAAGATCGACTGATGATAGAAGCTGATACTTTTGTTTGAGAGAACTTGAAGTTGGAAGGAAATAACCGTAGGGCTAGATATATGAGCTGGGTTCACAATTAAGATGTCAAGGTTGGCCAGAGTTGGGAACTAAAAGATTTTCGAGTTTCTTAGTCATATCTGTGATGAGGTTGCTTTAGTTATTTTGATGATGTTCAGCCAAAGCACAAGATCGACCCAAAGTCGAGATCAGATAGTACAGGAGTTTGATGTTTGTGAAGCGGCTATTGCTTATCCCAGACTAAAGATTGGAATCTAGTAGATAATGAGTTTTCCATGCTGGCTCAAGTTCATCTAGCCAAAATTCATTATATAGTCTTGGCAAGATCTGCTATTAAAAGGATAGAGTTGGAGGATCGAAAAAAAGAAGCTCAGCCAATGTGCAAGATCGGGAATCAAGAGAAGTTGTTGTCATTTTTAGGATAGGCCACCATCGATTGAAGCTTTAAGCTTAGTAAAATTTGGAAGCCGATCCTCTAGAGCTCATCTGGGCCAGGAGATTGACTTGATTGAACCTCGGATTGGAGCATGTCTTGAACATAAGATGGTAACCTACCATAATCGAACTTTATTAGACTTCGACGAGAGCTATTTACCCTCAACAATATTGTTATTTTATAATATATTATGATAATTTATTATATGATACTATAGTATACTATGTTATCTTATGCTATATAATATTTAAAATCATATCTCATTATATTGTTATTATATTATCTTATTGTAACAAATTAATTATATTATAGCAATATTTTATATTGCTATAATATAATAGATAATGTTAAATTAAATTAGTAATATCATATTAGTAATATTATTATAATAATTAATATTTTGGAAACATATTGTTATATTATATTTATTATTTACTATATTCTTTAAATTAAAATATCAAGATAAATAAATTATAAATTAAGAATACTTCTTTTTGATGGTACAAATAATTAAAAAATTGAAAACACCTATACAATATGCTTTTTTTTCTTTGGATAAGATGGAGCACTTATACAAGTTTAATATGAATACCACCAAAAGAGTTATAAAAAAGGGATCAGCAACACAAGCACAACCACTACATCAGCTTATAACACTCTTCTTACGTGCTCAACTACAAAAGTGTCAACTTAGTCCACTGTGCTATTTGCCTTATGATAAACATGCCTGATATTTATGGAGGTGCATTCCCCCACCAATCTTCACATATCCTATAAGAGTGGGTGCATAGCAGCTATGCTCATCTATTTTCAAATCCAGCCTCCATAATGGCTAAGTCACTCAACTACCGATCGATCAACCCCCATAATTAGAGTCACATATATGATGCCTATCCAAGCCACCTGCAGCTTAGCTCTCGAGATGATAATATCAAAATAGTGGCTCCGTCCTACTGCTACAAGTCTTCAGTTCAAAGATCAAATTATAAAACTAACTCTGCCACTACTATCCATCACACTACCATCAAAGTTGACCTTAAGGAAGCTCAAGAGGGGTGCCCAAGTGATGAAAACTTATTAGGTTGCTGCATGAGTGGATAGGGAGTCTTAAGTGTCCCAAGTCATCAAGATCAAATGAGTGGATGATAGGTGAACGTTCTCAGTGGCTTGAGATAAAGCTCTCTCCAAAATGAACCTCATAAGTATCCACCTCACCTCAAAGACACCACTACTCTAGGCCAACTAGATATGATAAGCAATATAAGCCATCCAAATGCCAAATAACCTAGAGGTCCCAACCCCCATGCTCCATTTTACTGTCTTAAGTAACGATTGAACTAGCTGCACCAAGTGGACAATCGCTAGGAAGAAGCTAGTCAGATGCCATACTTGCATAACCCTCGAGCAATGAAATAGAACATGCTCCACCATCTTGTCATCTCACCTACAACAAGGGCTGAAAAACAAGATGTTCATCCCTTGAGCACTCATCACCACCCTAGTCAAGAGGCAACTCCAAATGACCTTCCAAACAAGGAGATTGACTCTCGGGTATAACTCGAGTATGCAAATCTAGGCTACATCCAATCCTCTAGCTGGCTCCCTCCTGTACAGATGGTAAATCTCAACAACCTAGTTGGAAGCCATAACTAAATGCCACATAGATAAATTTAGAAATAAAGGTAATTAAAAGTCACGTGACCATTGCACAGATAGGGTTCGGCCATGATAAATCCTACTTGAGTCTAAAGGAATAGGTTGAAGAAGCATAATTTGGTTGTGATGTTGATGAGTAGGCCAAAAGACCAAGACTTAGTCATAATCAACCATAATACAAGATGTATGAAGTCAAATGGTTAAGGAATAGACCCAAGCAACTAAATCAAATTCAAAGATATTTTTGATGATTGGTAACCATATTATAGGATAAATAAAGAAAGACGATCAACGTATGCATGTCAGATAAGCTAAAGCTAATAAAATATAATTATCAATCTGATAGTTAGTGCAAAGTAATTATGTTGATGAACGTAAAGTAGTGAAAGGATAACTAGCATCAGTTACTAGAACTACTAGGGGTAGAGACTAGTAATAAGTAGCAACTCTCAAAATGGATAATTATTCTTATTTTATATAAATAAGTTGAATTGTACTCTATAAAAGACCCTTCAACATATATATATCAACGAATTTCATTTTATCTTAGCTCTACTTTAGCCTATACTTTACTTTCCAATATGTTAGGACTAGTGTTAACTTAGATTTTTACTACCATAACCCAAGTTATATCCATATCCCTATCAAATCCATCCTTTTGGAAATGTGGTATAAGTTTTTAAAGGTCAAGGCATCAAAATCCATGCTACTCGCATATTATCTAATTAATTACCATATTTCCAGCTACTCAAATATTGATTGCATGCACTATCTACCCATATTATCATTGACTTATCAAATAAACTTTCCAGCATGCTCATCCCTAGATGGAGAGAAAAGTCTTATGCCAACTAAATTTTATGGCATGCCTAGTGGGGCACTGCATAGCTACTATATACTACTGAAGAGATGATGGATGTTGATCAGATGCTTGTGACACATCTATTGATCAATATTCTTTAGGAAATGGCCATGCACTTTGGTCTTATATGGAGAAAAATAAGTGTAATTGAAGTCACCTGTAGAGCAAAACATGATAGTTTTGGAGATAATGATAGAGTAAGTCGAGAAGCTTGACTTTGTTATTGAAAATCAGTCCCAACCCTATAAAATTTCATCCTTTTAGAAGCAACCTTGTCGTGGCAACTACCTAAAGTTGTCACTAATATTGTGCTTTTTATGATGACCATTGAAATTCATCACTATTGTTACTTTTTTTTTATGACAATAATTTTTGTCACCACAAGATATTTAGTATCCATGGTGAATATATATATAGTCACAAAAGACCACCACTGATACCCCATTCTTATTGGTGGATAAAAAGATTTGGTGCCACAATCACTTTTATTGATGAAAAAGAGAGGTTGCCACTAATAATATTAGTTTTCAGCGACGGCTTGATTTATTTCCACTAATAGGTATTATAATAATGATTATAATTAATACATCAATCCTAATATTATACTTCATAGGTGATGATAATAGCATCATCACTAATATTGTAGTTATTAGTGGCAACAAATTCTAATGTCACAAATAATGTGAGTATTTGTGGCGATATATTATCCATCATCATCAATTATAGGGACATTGATGGTGATTCCATTTGTCACCACTAATACAATGTTTGGTAGGACTTTTTTCTCTTTCCTTAAATGTAGAATGAATTAATATCATGAAAGTTTTAGTATTAATGACTATTTCTTTAGGTTGTATGCATTAGAAAGATACTTTTGTTTTCACATTCATAAGTAATAATCAATTTGGGAGAAGAAAGATTTTTTTTCAACCCACTCAACTCGAATCTCGCAAAAAAAAATTAAACAAAGAGTGAAAAGTGCGAAAGTAGAGTCTAAATCTACTTTCCATTCATTTATATAGTCTCTATTTATAATAACAAGATCCACTCTTGCATAATTTAGGTAAAATTCTTCTTTTTAGCTTCTAGAAGGATGTTCACTTTTTCATAGTATGGACACTTTACAATATTATAATTTGATCAAGGAGAAAAAAGATTTTTCTCAACTTTCACAACTCAAATCTTGCAAAAGAAAACTAGAAGAAGATAGAAGAATTTTGAAATTTAAGATTTAAGTCCTATTCTCTTTTATTGGTTGATTTAAAACTAAAGTACACCATCTTTATTTATAATAGTGAGGTTTGTACTTGCATAATTAGGTTGGATTCTTTCTTTTAGTTCTAATAAGACTCTTTTATCTAAAATAAATATATCTAGTAGAAATAATCTAAAAAAATTTAAAATTCTTTGGAAGGTAGATCTCAACTTTGACATCATCTCTACTTGATATTACTCTACCAAATTTTTCTCAAATTGAAAGCTATACCCAGTCAAAATCTTATCCAAAAAAAATTTTTTTTGTTTGACTAGACCATTTTGAGCCTCAAATAGAAGAAGTTAGGTCGGACCATTAGGCGTAGACCTAAAAAAACTATCCAATTTTAAAGAAAAAAGGATTATCAAAATTAGATGTCATATAATCAAGTTATACCCAATTTATATATTTTGAAAATAAGAACCACCAAATCCAAATCTGATGCTTTTATAAATCCCTAAAAGGCAACAATCTTTTCATCGATAGGGATGGAAGCTGGGTGGATTTTTTACCGATGCCCGATCTATCTCAAATTCTAATAGGACTTATTTACCATACTTTATAGAGTTTGGAGTTTAAAATTAAAATATGTTCAAATTTGGAACAATTTAGATATGTTAATATGTTGATCGATATTTTATTTATACACTTTAAACTCTTATATATAAATACCAACACAAAACCCTAGCCATCATCTAAGCTTCACCATTAGGCCACCACTCCAAGCCTCCCACCTGATTGAGACCCCTGAGGACTAAAAAAAGGAAAGATGGAAAGAATTAAAAGGTAAGACCTTTTTCCACGAAGATTGATCTTCTTTTCTTTTCATTCCATTCTCCTTTTCATGGATTTGGAAGAAGAGCACCTAAAGGAGATTGCAGGAGTTTCTTAGGCTTCGATTGGGGTTTTTGCTCAAGTATATGGGATTTTGTGTGAGTTGTGGCAGTGTGAGTTGGTTCCTTGAGGTTTTAAGAGCTTAAATTTTTGTAAAAGCATGATATTTTGTAGGATTTGGGTATTTTTTTATCGAAAGGATTTTTCTTTGGCTACAAATCTTTCAATTTATGGAGTTCTATTCTCATGATAATATGAATATGATACCAAATCCATGATGTGAGGCTTGCACTAGGCTAAGTTCCACCTTTCTGAACTATCATGTGGATGCATGAACAAGGCCTTTCTCATGTTATTCAACTACAAGGGCCAAATGCGTGTCATGGTAGCCTAAACTGGCCATCATAGAAGGAGAACCAAGTTGACTGTCATGCTAAAAGCCAGAGAAACTAATTTTTGATTGAGGTGGCTGGTGTACTTTTAACTTGTAATTAGTTTAAAGAATAATTTCTTTACATTTTTTTATGTACATATCCATCATTACATATGATAGTCAATGTAAACAAAGCAATGGTTCTCTAAATTCTGTGTTTGTAATGGTTAGCAATAGCTATGGACATCAAAATCTATTGGTGTGGCTTTCTTAAATTGTCATCACAAAATCAACATGGATGTTATTATTTTATTTATTTATTTATTTTATTCTATATTTTAGGTTAGAATCTTGGAACTAGATAACAATTTGATTTGAGCAATTTATTGTTGTTTACATGATCTGGCATATACTTGATACATGCATAAAAGCAAGATCAACAAGCTTGCTTGAAACATGAAATCCAAATATCAATATGTATATTTGATGACACTAGTAATTGCAACACCAATTCATGCAAAACTTTTAATGATTGATTGTCAATTATTTGCTGCTTAGGTTTTATGAAAGATGTCATAAAATGGTGAGAGGCTTAATATGGGAAAGAGCACTTTGCTATTATATTGGAGAAGAGGTTGGGCTATATATGGGATGTTGGATTAAAAGGTGTATCAAGCTCCAACATAAACAAAGGCTTCATGTTGAGAAAGAGGCTATCTTAAATCTTATAAATACATTCGAGCAAAATTAATTACTTTTCACTCCCATTTTTGTTCATCCTCATCACAACCTTCTACTAATCGAGTAAATATGATAGTTAACATCATAAGTTAGTTTTTTTTTATTACTTTTATATTTTATTTTAATCTTGTATGATGAATTCATTCATAGTTTATGACATATTTTTAAATTAATTGATATATTTCTCATTTTTTTGTTGTGCAGGGACCAGTGCATGATTGAGTTTTAGTGGATGATGAATGGAAGCCACTTTCTTTGGTGTTTTTGACTCATATAGTATATTTTGGAATTTGGATTTAGAATCATGTTATAAATATTTAAGAGATGGATATGCATGGATTTAGAACTATATTTTTATTGGATAATATATATTTTGATTTTGTATTAATGGTTTTTAATTATGTGACTCATAAGTTGCATATGGTTATTATGTATGCCAATAGAATAAATTTCATTTGTCATGAATGGTAGTAAAGTTAGGGATCTATAGGTGGAAAAATAAGAAAAGAGCTTTTTTAGTGTTGACCACCAATTGTCATAAAAGCTTATATAGCAATAATAAAAATTATATTTATAGTGATGATCACTATCATTAATGTTATAAATTTTTTATTGCGACATTGATACTTATCACTAGAAAGTAAACTCTTTAGTGATGACACAAACTATCACTAGTTACAATTGAGTATTAGTGACACCAATAGGTTGTCACAATTATTTTGATATTTAGTGATGAAAATATTGTCACAAATAGATTAGTCCATTAATTAGTGACATACTATGTCATTACAAAAATTAAGACTTATAGTGGCAATAGTTATATATCATCACTAATTATTCAAGTATTAGTAATGACATTCAGTTGCCATGTATAGTATGATCTTCTATGGTGATAATGTATAAATTGCCACTAAAACTATTAGCAATAATCATTTTACTCATAATCATTATGATCGCCCCTAAAAATATTAGTGGTGATATTCAGACCTTTTAGTGACAACTTTTGATGTCACTAAAAAACTAAAATCTTATAGTGACCAGCATGCTGTGATATAGACTATGGTTTACTTAGCCGATCAAAAATTTAAAGAACCTAAATTAGCCTAAACTTGACAATCTAATTTTAGCTAGTTAAAAAAATATAGTAAAAAATTATTCAAATGTTCTCAAAATTCTTTAGTTGAGATAATAAAATTGTGTACAAGAGGTCTTGCTGAACAATTAGGGTGCACACTTCAATCAAAAATATTAGTTGTTCCTTTGTGGGTGGGTGGCTGCATCTTGATCTTGTGGTCACAAGAGTACAAGGCAACAACATCAACAGTAGAAGCTACACCTTGCTTAGATGTCATATGTGTTGAAGTTTAATGTTGGGGGCATTATCATCCTAACTATGCACGAACATCCTACAAGGTATGAGTTCTTCATATGATCAAAGATCCTTATATAGATTATAGGAAATATAGATCTTAATGCTATACAAAGAATTTTCTAGAAGGTTGAAGAGATAATAAATTTAATTTGAAAGTGGAAATAATAAATAGTATTATCTATCTTATCTAATAAGAAGATAATCTACTAAAGTTTTGACTAATAGGCTAATACAAATGATAATGCCCTACTATGATGGAATTTACTTCAAAGATCTCTCATAATCTACTAAAGTTTTTATTCTCTCCCACTTCTCCTAGAGAGCTTGGGATGCTGGCTCAAAAGCAACGATCTTGTTAAACAGAGATAGAGTTGACTTGCACTTTTCTAGTCATAGCTGAGCTACATCTAAGGCCAAAACTTTTCTTTATTATTGTGCTCCAGCTGTGTTTGTTCTTTCTTCAAGAATTGTATCTCTTTCAAAATATTGGCCAGCTTTGCTTTAAGATATGTGATCCAATCCTTCCATATATGCAATGTGTCTTGGACCGTTATGTACACATACAAGGTAAGCCTATTTTCTTCTTCCAAAGAAGAGATCTTGATCTCTAGCTCATTGGTATGGTTGGTTATGGTCTCTACTTCCTTGGTCAAATTGGCCAATGGATTGTGAATGTCATAAATTTTAGCAAACCTATGTTGAAGAACATCAACCTTATCTATGAAGTGGTAGGTCAAATATTGAAAAATATTGATGTGAGATTCATGGCCAAGTCAATAATGGAAAGTATTTAACAAAATATTATAATATATTATGAAAGGCACATGAGAAATCAAAAAGTTAAAAGGTCATGCTATTCTATTATTTTTAACTAATACATTTACATAAGCACGAATACAAGTTTGATGGAACTAATGTTCTTAAGGGGCTCTTTTCGCTCCTAACCTAAGCTAATAAATTCTTCACCATCTTTTGATCCATCGAAGCTTAAGCATAATCTGATATTTTGCCTACCATACTTCATTGTCAATTATAGTGAAGTTAGAACAAGTGCAATGGGCTTAGGGCTTAGGTGTAGACAAAGTTGATGGGAGTGAAAATGCCAAAGGGTCTACTTGAACTAGCCTAAAAAAGACGAGGGTATAGGATTAGCTGAAGGTTGGTTAGAAAGATGTTGACTTGCTAATTTTGAAACCCTAAACAAAACAAATGACAAGAAAATACACCTTTGGTAAGGACAAAGTCCTTACAAAAATCCAAAATATCCTTGCCAAATATTATTAAGGAGGACAAAAACTCCTCACTATGTCCTAGCCTGTGTGGTCATTGTCTATTCCTTTAAGTGAAGATAAACATAGTTCTCACCAAAAGTTAATTCATTGGCAATGATGTTTATCATCACCAAAATGAAACACGTCTTTGCCAAAAGTGTTGTGCTAAAAATAATTATTTATAAATATTTAACATCTTGATGAGGCAGGCCAAGCTAAAAACAAAATAAAAAATATAATTTGTATATAAATTTATACTACTAGCCTGAATTAGCTTCGTCTGTATTTTATTTAGGTGAGGATGGTCTTTGTCTAATATTACATTTTGGCATGGATAATTCTCTCATAAAGTTGTAATTAATACTCTTTGGGCAATACAAATCTTTACTAAGGTCAAAGTATGGAGTCCATAACAAAGACTATTCTGGCTAAAAGTTTATAGATGATGATGAGAACTATCTCTATGGTAATAATGATCCTTACCTAAGGTTGTGATATATAATGTTTTGGCACAAATAAGCCTTGATAAAATGTAGTAGATTATGTTCTAAGTTGGTGTATTAGTGACGATTCACCTTAGAAATGGAAATCAGGCCAGGTTGGATTTGGTTGAATGCAAGTCGAATCAAAAGTTTGTCAACCCAACCTATTTATCAACCAGGTCAAAAATTCAGAACCTGATCTATTTATTAATAGGTAACTTGATTTGACACACATAACTAGCTTATTAAATAGTTTAAGTCGGGTTAAATGAGT
This sequence comes from Cocos nucifera, assembly GCA_006176705.1. NCBI lineage: Eukaryota > Viridiplantae > Streptophyta > Magnoliopsida > Arecales > Arecaceae > Cocos > Cocos nucifera. The sequence goes on along the minus strand of QRFJ01002128.1, from coordinate 158,217 downwards.
TAAACAAATTTTTAATGGATTACATGGACTTAAGCATGTTAAATAGGTTAGGCGGGTTGGGTTAAATAAAATAGAAGTAGGTTAAATAAGTTTTAAACAAGTTAAACAGGTCTTAAATGTGTTAAATAGATTAGATTATGGTCTAATCCAATTATTAAATAGATAAAAATGGGTTAAATGGGTCAAAGATCTAAATTTGAACTCAACCCATTTAATATATAGTTCGAGATAAGTTAATTTGTTTATGATCCAAACCTATTTATGTCAAATCTGAATCTACTTAAAGCGAATTATTCATAGGTTAGATTGAGGGGTTGAATCATAAATTACTACATCTAATTACCCTTGCCTAAACTTGTAACATAAAAGAAAACCTGCTTTGAATGTCATATATAGTATCATTTCAATCTCAATAATGCCCGTGTCTCAAATGTCATCATTTCCATCTCAATAACAAAATAGTTTTGAACAAACATATTTTAAACATAAGAGATAAAATCGAAATGGAACTAGATCTTTACCAAATACACATGGTCCTAATATTAAGTATAATATATGTAAAATCACTCTAGAATGTGGGGAACAATCTCCTAAATATCAAAGTCTCTAACAAAAAACTACTATAAGTGACACTGCATCATATAACTCTTCATCTTCACCTCTACCTTTATGTTCATTTTCATTCTACAAAAGTTTGATAACAAACTATCAAATTCTATGGTCAACAAACTACTATCTTATTCCTATTTAAAGAAATGAATTAAGCACTAGCTAGTAATAGAAGTAATTTTAAAGCAATACCTTTATTCAATAAGTCATTAAAAAAGTCACTTATGCTTGGCTGAGATTGAAAAATGACATCCTTGGTGACATAGTTTGGAACATTTGTTGCATATTCACTTTAAATATTTGATCAAATTATTGTTGCATTCTTTATTCAAGTTGGTGCATTATTCTCTATTGGAAAAGTTCCTCCATTCAAATCTTTTCATACTCCATTGAATTGTGCAGATTTTCTAAATTCTCCTTAAGTTTTGTTATCCTTTGTTGATATGCAAACTAAAAGCTTTTTTTTTGGTAGAAGTACATAAAACTTTACTCATAAACCAAATATGATGTACAAAGGTTACAACTAAAGGAGGTTGCACTACAAAGACAAAAGCAGTGCCAGCACTCCATACAAAAAGAAATATAATATAGATTCAGAATACAACAATAATTTGATAGAGTATAAGAAGACTACATGGGTAACCCAAAATCTAAGATAGGTACTAAGAAGTAACAATAGAAGAAGTAACAACCCTTTAGTATAGGACAAAGTTCCAAACAGCAAGAGGATAGATAAGAAGCTAAAGTATAGAAGATAAAGAAACTGGTGTAAAGTATAAAATAGCCAGAAATCCAATGACAGTCTCCTTAAATCCCCATAAGATATAGCTTGTCTATGATGAAAGCAACCTCAAGAACCAATGAATCTTGTGCCGATCTACTATTGTGACCCATTGAAACAAAGCCCTACCAAGATGACCCAAAACAAGCATAGATTTAAGCATGCTAGAAAGTCTTGCTCATACTTTGAGATATACACAAGACAAAGAGTTGCATGATAAATGGTTCACAATAATAACCCATAGGAATAAAGTCCTGTTGTTGTGACCCAAGACAAGCTACTCAAGGAGAAATATTTTTATGTGGTGCTAATGATTTAATAACTATCTTTGTAGCTCCAAAATATTTTAGTTTATGTTCCTACCTATTATTTGAATATACCAAGGGAGATGTATGGTCTACTGAGGTTACTATGAAATATTTACTCACGTGTGGGGCAAGCTCTTCATTTCGGTTCATGGTTTCTTTTGGCCATATGGTTTATCTGAGGGGGATAGATTGAGCTTCAAGAAATAGCGCATGATCTTATCAATACACAAATATATAACTCTCCAGGAATTTCAATTACGCTTATATCCATCACTATAGAAATTAGGGTTCAAGCTTTCCCCAACCTCTTTTCATCAATGGATTCTTGACATATATGAATGAGTATGGTTTGTTCGACAAATTCCTACCTCTATATCTACGTTATGAATTATTCCTAGACCTATGGAAACCCTTGTACCTTCTACCAACTCTGAGGAAGCAAGTTGGAGATGATAGCAAGAAAGATAAAGATCAGATGATAAAAAGATAAGACGACGGCAGAGTGAGAAAGAGAGAAAGCTAGGATTTCAAGAAGAAAAGAGATTCAATTCATTCTCTTATCCGTAATCTATATATACAAGTATATATATAGACACCCTAAGTCAACATGATTCAGTCCTAAAAAACTCTCCTCGGCTAATCCATACATGAAAACACTCACCCAAGCCCATGTAAACCCATGTCTTGCATGCCCTCATCTCCTAGACTAAAGACCTAGCCTAATATATGAATTAGCCATATTAAGACCTCTCATATCAGGCTTGAAGATCCCTTGGATTAGATCCAATCCAAGATCAAACAGAAAACCCATCTAAATCTGTTCACCACCATCGAGCTGGCTCAGTCAGAAGCCGAGCCAGCTCGATTGCATCTCTCTGATCAAGCCAGCTCGATTGCATCTCTCCGAATCATGTCTTCTATCTGCTTGAGATAGCCAGCTTAGATACGGGCCAAGCCAGCTTGATCTTAGATCAAGCCAGCTCAGCTGCATATCCAAACCAGTCCGATTGTGTGCCAGCCTTTTTATCTTTGCTGATACATCTTCGACCAATCCTAGCCTTCAGGAGCTACCACCTTAACTCCTTCATAGTCTTTCAAGATTTGAAAGTACCACACTTGCCCATTCAATCTCCACCTTGGTGCCGAGGCAAGTCTATCCTATCCATTAGACACATCGATTTCATACATTTATGAAAGCTATCACGAGGAAGAACTTTTGTTAGTGCATCCACTGGATTCTCCTTGGTGTGGACTTTCACCAGCTTTACTTAACCTTCTTGCATAAGCTCTTCGATCTGGTGGTACTTGATGTCGATGTGTTTCATCCTTGTATGGTAGACAGAGTTCTGAGCAAGTAACAGTACACTCTGACTATCATAGTGTATCCTGATAGCCTCCTGCATGAGACCCATCTCCAACACCAATCCTTTCAACCATAGAGCCTCCTTTGCTGCCTTCGTAACACCTATGTATTCCACCTCGATTATAGATAAGGCCATGATGGATTGCAAGCACGATCTCCATGAGACTGGACCTCCAAACAAGCTAAACATAAAACCTATCATTAACTGTCGAGTGTCCATATCTCCACCAAAATCTGCATCCACAAATCCATTTATCTACCCTCGAGCTTCCTTAGACACGTCGGAGAGTTCCTCATCTCCATCTTGCTGTCCATAGCAGATGCCAACTCCAATAGTACCCATTAAGTATCTGAAGATCCACTTCAATGTTTGCTAGTGCTCCTTACCAGGCAGTGCCATGAACCTACTAACCTGGCTCATTGCATGGATGATATCTAATCTACAACACACCATGCCATACATTAAGCTTCCTACACCAGAGGATATGGTGTTCTCTCCATCTCCTAAACCTCCATCTCAGTCTGTGGTGACATCATCTTTGAGAGTCTGAAGTGTCCAGCAAGTGGCAGCTCCATCGATTTTGCTTCCTTTATTCCAAACCTCTCCAAGACCTTTTTGATGTAGCCTTCCTGAGATAAAAATAGCGTCCTCTTGTCTTGATCTCTAAAGATTTTCATGCCTAAGATCTTTCTTGCAGGCCCCAAATCCTTCATCTCAAACTTTCAAGATAAGGCTGCCTTTAGTTCCTGCACAACCTTCCTACTCTTGCATGCTATAAGCATGTCATCCACATACAAGAGTAGAAACACCTTAGACTCATTCTCTAAAAATTTAACATACTCACGAGAGTCATATTCACACCAGAAAAGTCCAGTGCTCCTCACATATGAGTTAAATCGCTTGTACCAATGCCTTGGCGATTGCTTCAGCCTATACAATAATTTTTGTAGCAAATAGATTTTTTCTTCTGCTCTTGGCTCTTGGAACCTTAGTGGCTGCTCCATATAAATGCTCTCCTCCAAATGCCCATGGAGGAATGCCATCTTGACATCCATCTGCTCCAGCTGCAAGTCCTGAGCTGCCATAATGCTTAGCAACATTCTAATGGAAGTATGCCTGACAACAAGAGAAAATACTTTACTGAAATCAATGCCTTTCTTCTAGAAGTATCCCTTGGCCACTAACCATGCCTTATACCTGACACCTCCCTACTCTGAAGGCCCCTTTTTGCGTTGGTAAACCCACTTGCAATCAATGGATTTCTTTCCTTATGGGAACTGCACCAAATGCCACATCTCATTTTTGTTGAGAGTCTGTATCTCCTCGAACATTGCTTGGATCCACCTCTCTCTATCCTAGCTATCCATAGCCTCCTCATAGGTGTATGGATCTCCATTTGCTATCACCAGGGTATATGATATCCATCCTTTCTTTTGGACTTGTGCAGCACAACCTCGATATCCGTCCTAGGTCCAGCTTGCTCCTGCTAGGCCTCCTGGTTTCCATTACCTATCCAAGCTCTCTCCACCTATGAAGACACCTCCAATGAGTGCTCCACCTAAATACCAAGTCCTCCTAATGCACCTACAAGTGGCAAAATAGAGTAAGATGTTAACTATCCAACCTACCCTGCTGGACATCCTGCTGCATCTGCTGCTCCTTCATGCCATCTTGCCTTTGGAGAACTGAATTTTCATCGAAGGTGACATCCCTACTAATGACAACCTTCTTCTCCAAGGGATCCCATAGTTGGTATCCCTTAACTCCTTGTGGATATCCTAAGAACATCATCTTTCATGATCTGGCATCCAACTTACTCCGCTCACCAACACCAATGTGCACAAAAGCTGTGCACCCAAAAATCCTTAGATGGCTCAGCCCAATCTTTCTTTCAGACCATCTTTCCTCTAGAATACCATCATCTAACTTTGTATGAGATGATCGATTCACCAGATAACAGGCTATAACTACTGTATCAATCTAGAATGCCTTTGGAAGCCCTGCCTGCAGCCTCATACACCGTGCCTTTTCCAAAAGGATTCTGTTAATCCTTTCAGCCACCCCATTTTGTTGAAAAATTTTTTTTACTAAGAAGTGCCTTTTGATACCACACTCCTCACAAAAGCCTAGAAACTCTTTGCTAGTGTATTCTTCATCGTTGTCTGATCGTAGACACTTTAAGTTCTGACCTATCTCCTTCTCCATCTCAGCTTTTCACATCTTGAATCTGGTGAAGACTTTTGATTTCTCCTTCATGAAGTAGATCCATACCTTCCTTGAAAAATCATCTATAAAGGTCAAGAAGTATCTTGCTCTATTTTTGATCGAAAATGGAGCCGACTCCCACACATCAGTGTAAACCAGTTCCAGTGGAGCTGCACTATGGGCTGAACTGATGGCAAACTATACTCTCCTCTATTTACCCATCTGGCATGGCTCACCTACCTCTATAATACCTTCATCCAAATCTGAAATTGGACCATGTTTGCTTAGCTCTTTCATCCCACGATCATCCATGTGGCCTAGGCGATAGTACCACAATCGATAAGCCCCTTACTGATCTTGCGCTGCTGTCACTGCATCAGATTCTCTGATCACCACGGATCCAACCAATTTATAGAGCTTGTTCTCCATCCTCCTACCCCTCATCACCATCATAGCATCTTTGAAGATATTGAGAACTCCACTCCTGGCATGACTACTGAAGCTGTTGCTGCTTCGCTCTAGACAACCTAGTAACATGAGATTTTTCTTCAAATCTAGGATGTGCTTCACATTTGTGAGAGTCCGCACCATCCCATCAAACATCCTCACCCGAATGCTTCCAATACCAATAACTCTACAAGGGTGATCATCTCCAAGTGTCACACTCTCCTCATCAATCTTAGTGTATGAGACAAACCAAGACCAGTTTGGGGTGTAATGATGCGAACAAGCTGAATTCAGGGTCCATACATCTATGTATCTTCTGTGACCATTTAATACAACCAAAAAGTTATCCTCCACCTCACTATCAGCCACTGTACTCAGTGCATCAAATCCACTATTTTCTCCCTTCTTGTTCTTCCATTGTGGGCAATCATGCCTGAAGTGCCCGATCTTGTTGCACTTGTAGCATCTGGCTTCCTTTATGTTCCTGCTCTTCTAGGATTTTGATCATTTTCTTGATTTGCCTCTCTTCTTTGATCTTTCAGGTCTCTCCCCGATGATCAAGCTCTCCTGGGGAATATCTTTCTTGGTCAACTTCTCCTATTGTTCGTTGGTTCGCAATACCAAGACCATATCTTCATACTTCAGGGTCTCCTTACCATAAAGCAGCATCACCACCAATGGATTATAGGATGAGGGCAACAAGCATAATAGAAGCAATAATTTATCTTCTTCCTTCATTTTCACTCCAATATTCAGTAACTTGTTGCACATCTAGTAGAATTTTTGGATGTGTTCCGAGACATCTCCATCTTTCTGCATCTGAAGGCTGTACAGTCTCTTCTTCAACATTAACTTGTTGCACATATTCTTACCCATATACATGGTTTACAACTTCGACCATAAGCCTCTTGGGGTCCTCTCCTCTAAAACTGAATAGAGTGCCACACCCGATAAGCATCCTTTGATCACAAAGCAGGCCTTCTTTTTCAGAGACATCCACTGACGATCTGACATCCCTTCAGGCTTCTCTTCCAATGCCTGATCCAATTCAGCTTGAATCAGAAGATCTTGTTAGATATGTGTACCCTAGAAGCCAGAATTGGCTGACACTTGTAATACACTTCTAAGGAAAAAATTATAATTTTGACTATAAATAATAAAATTGGTTATTTTCTATCACATAAGTGTATTTAGTGTCCGTGATACATCCCTTGAGTTAATGGTAATGATAATTCATATTTTCAAGAGTTGAAAATTTAAGACATGAATTTTTATTTATTAACTCATAAAATATACCTGACCGTAGGATCATCATGAGGATGGTGATTGATTCGGAAGGTTAGTGTACAATCACTTCTTTGTAGTAGATGAGTCTTAAGTCTACGGTGTAGAGATACTGAAGCGAGAGTACAGGTACTCGTTAGAGAACGAGGGCACTGAGCATGACCACCTCGAGTAGTCATAAGAAAGTCTACCTTCTTATCAATGATTAACTCGATGCTGCAGTGGTGTGCCTGGTTTTTGGACCTGAGGTGCATCGGCAGTTCACCTTGAGGGTGTTATAGTTTGACTACACCATGACTTGACCTCCTAGCCATTCAAAATCTTGAGGTGTATGTTGGCTATAGCATGTTCATTGTAGGAATTGGATTGCACCAAGATGGAATCTATCTACCTCGGTGGATGAGGAGCGGCCCTATGATAATCATGAGAATCAAGTCCATAAGCCTATGGCCATGGTAGAATGTGAAATAATAGAAAGAGTTTCTATTAAGGTTTTCACATTAGACTTGAATCGAATGATTAAATCATATGATAGAAATTAGGGTTTGACGAGTTCACCTTAACCCTAATCTGATCGGAGCTCAAGATAAAAGAACTTAATCACACAAGTAACTGCACCAAGAGGTTCATTTTCAATTCTGAAGGGTTGCCACCATATGCTGCTAGGTGTCACTGGTGGATTTTGGGAGCAACTAGAATGATTTTGATGATCGATCATTCTAGTTGTCTGAATCAGAAAAGTTTTGATCCATCGAAAGAAGTTTCAATGATGTCGATGATGGAGATCATGACATATTCCATTACCATACAGAACTGAATCTAACTGGGTCACACAAATAAGGGTTTAGATCTAGAAATTATCAATTGGACTAACCCAGTTTAGTTGATTTGAATAAGATTCAATTAGGTTCAAGGATCATGCTAGCACACGATTGAGCCTAATGTTCTCCTTTTTCTATCATAAAAGTTGTCTCGATTGAGCCAAATGAATTTGTGCTCACTCAGGTACCTTTACTTGATCTAACTGGAGCTTGTCCAAGTTAGAAAAGGATTATCTTAATTTATGAAATAAATTTAAGACAACACCTACCATTTTTCATCACCCGCTAATTCTTGTACTTTGACTTAGTCAAACATTGACCTTTGACCCTTGGACATCTGCCCATGTGTCACACACTTATTAGAGAGTAAATAGGGGCTTGTCCCCTCTCTAAAAATTGGGAAGAAAGGGGGGGCACGCCAGATAGGGATGCTAGAGTCCCATACGGATGGGACTCCAGGTTGCTTGTTGGATTCAAACTAGGTGACCCTCACCTATAGACTTTGACCAGTCTTAGGTGCCATCTTAGGATGAATCCATGGGTCTCTTATCCCATCAATCAGATTTAGATCTGATTGAACGAAGCAACATGATTGGTCAGGATGATGCAGTACTGCATGGCGCAGTAGAGTCTATAAATAGACTCTGTCTGTGCCCACTTTTAAAACAAACTTCTCTCCTAGCCATGCCCCAAGGCTGCCACTCTCCCTTCTCCATGCTACCATCTGGCCCTCTCTCTCCTTCCCACGCCCAAGAAAGTTGGGTTCTTCAGATTAGTGCGAGTCAGGCAAGAAAAGGCTGACGAAAAAGAAAGATGGCAGCACTGCTCAGAGATAACGGGCGATCTTCAGAAGGTGTTTTGAAGATCCTCCAAATCAAATCCAAATCTGATTTTTGGAGAAAAGAAAGAGAAGAAAAAAAATCTTCAGATCCAGCCTGAGTAGATACCGATAGAGGTCAGGTGCTTGCGTGGCTAGATTCAGAACCTCAGAGCTTCCGCAGGATCATCAATGGATAATCAGATTACCCAGGATCAAGGTAAAATTAATTTAGTTTCAATTTAATTTAATTTTTTTTATTTATTAGATACTAATATCAGATCTAAAAAATGTTAGATCTAATCTAGATCTAAGAGAAGAATTTTTGAAATACACCTCTCGATCCAATCAGATCTGAACGAATCTGATATAGAAAATTCAGGATTCCCCCTTCAACTGGTATCAGAGCCAGGCTCTTATTAAACTTATTTAGATCTAATTTTAATATTATAAATTAGTGATTTTAGATATCACATGAGATATGATTAGATCTAAAATCAGAAAATAGAAAATTAAAATTAATTGATCTAGATCTAATATATATGAGATACATAACTAGACTAAGAATAGAATTGTTCTATGTGAAGTCTAGCATAATCATGTTTTTTATTTGATTAAATATAATTTTTAGATCTATTTATCTTTTATTTTTTAATATTATAAATATTATAATCAAATCTAAAAATAAAAAATAAAATAAAATTAATTTGTTCATATGAGATATGATAGTTGCATGTTTAGACTAGTTGTAGAATAGTTCTGCAAATAGGTCTAGATTAAATTTTATTTGATAAGATCAAAATTAAATTTAATTTTTTAGATGATTATGAGATAATTTAGATCTAAAAAATATGCATGCATGATATATATGATATATATAAAATATATTTTAATTAGATCTATTTTTTATATGAGATATATGCTTAGATCTAATTAGTTTTTGTAGATTAGTTGTATTTTTGATTAAGTCATTTCCCTTGGCCGTCCGATCATAAGAATAAAGTAGGGCTTAAAGATCCTCTCCTCCCATTCGATAGGATGTTCTTATGATGTGTAGGGGTGCTGTGCGTTCGTCCTTAATCAGAAATTAAAAACTTACTTTCTGCAAAATCCTAGATCCTGAAACCCTAGGATCTTATTTACATGTTTTATTTAAGAACCTTAACTTAATTAAGAATTAAGTTTATAAAATATCAATTAGATCTAAAATTGAGAATTTCAGATCTAAGACATATTCATAAAACTGGGTTCGGGCTTGGGTAGCTCAATTAGGTCTAGCGGTTGATCAAACCGAATCAAGAGTTGGTTAGATGGGATCAACAATGCTTAAATTGACCAGCCTAATAGGATTAAGTCTGGATCAAGATCGAGTCACATGAGTGATCGATCAAGCTAAGACCTAATTAGGCTCAGTGGTTAGAGTCTGGATTGTAGGCTAATCCGATTGGTTCTGGCTCAATAATTTGGTGTCTAAGGTAAGTTTGGCAGATACGATCGACTGATTTTTAATTGGGAGCTACTTGACTCGAATGCATTCTTATGTCGAGTTAATGGCATATCCCTTCCACCGGTCTCACTTACCTGGCCATGTTTGTTGACTCAGTTCTGATCTGAGGTGGTCAATAATCTGAGCTAACCCATGCCACTAGGTTAGTCATAATGGTTATGACTATGTCAAGTCTAGTTTAATGAGACCTAAATCAAATCTTTCTAAGAAAAGATTAAGTCTAAGGTCTTCCACCATTGTAGATGTGTAGGCCCTTCCCGGGGTTGATTGTTCTCGACTGGTTATAGTGGCTCAGTTGCACCGAAAAGATGCAACCATGTCTATTAGGCATTGGATGCTACAGACTGGAGGATGGATTGGGCTCAATATTCTGGATACGGTGAGAGACCCAATTAGAAATCCAATCTATGCAAATGGTGGGTCTGACTTAACTAAAGAGTGGATCAATATTTCGGACACGATGAGATTCATGAATTAGAGACCATGTTTGGGTGCATCATGATTAGAGAATCATTGAATAAGAGTTTTCACTCATTGGCTGATCCATCACCCATAACTGTTAGGTGAGGTAATGAGTCAGTTGATGGGACGCACCATCCACTAAAAATCAGTAATCATGGAGATTTTTGCATCTCTACAGAGGGAGTGTAGAGATTCGAAAAAATAGTGGGAGCTAATTTATTTTAAAATAAAATCCCTAAATAAATTATTTAAGTCTTAATTATAATATCTAACTAAAAACTTTGACTCTCTACAGGAAAATGTCTGCATCCAATCCACTAGCATGAATCCTGGACACCCATAGATTGACCAGACTAAATTACAAGGATTGGCTCCAAAACTTCAAAATCATTTTGGGTTCCGAGAAGTTAACTCATGTATTAACCAGGACCCTCCCACCTTACCAATCCATCCATTTACTGAATAGAGAGCGTCTTTGGATTAGTGGACTTACGAAGATAATAAAACTAGATACTACATGTTGGGCTCGATGTCCGATGAGCTTTAGCGCCAATATGAAGATATCAGGACTGCTCACCAAATGTTGGCTCACCTATAGGAGATGTTTGGTGAACAGAGTCATGCAGCCAAGTATCAGATCACTAAACGACTGTTCAAGACTAAGATGTGCGATGGACAGTCAATCTAAGATCATTATCTGATGATGATCAAGGACTTGGAAGAGCTTGAGAAGCTCAGAGTGAGGTTAGACTTGGATTTATAGAATGATATAATTCTACAATCCTTGACTGATACGTATGGGCAGTTCATCATGAATTACCATATGCATAAACTTCAAAACTCCTTGGCCGAACTTATGAACATGCTGGTTACCGCTGAGCTTTCCATGAAAGCTTCTAAAGGCTTAGTGCTTGCTATGGAATGGACTTCTTCCAAGAGAAAATCTTTTGGAAAGAAGAAGTCTGTGAAAAAGCAGAAGGTGGAAGGAGGAAAGAAGAAAAAGATAGAGCTGAAAAAGAAAGCTGCTGACAATGAAAAGTATTTCCATTACAACAATGACGGGCACTGAAAGCGGAACTGTCCTACATACCTGGCCACTCTGAAGAATAAGGAGTCTGGTCCTTCTGAAGGTATGCTCATTATTGAGTATAACCTTACAGTTTCTTCTGCATTCAGTTGGATGCTTGACTCTGATTCTAGTGCTCACTTGTGCACTTCTGTGCAGGATCTTGAGGATAGCAGGAGGCTGAGGGATGGTGAGATGATCCTGTACGTCGAAAATGGAGCAAGAGTTGCTGCCATGACCATAGAAATATACCCTCTTCGACTACCATCCGATTTAGACTTAGTATTAAAAGACTGTTATTATGTACCTGCAGCAAGCAAGAAATTTGATTTTCTGTTTCTTATCTTAGCATAGTAGAAGGCTATGTAATTAGTTTTCTTAAGGACCATTATAACATTCTTTATGAAAGAAATAAAATTGCAAGTGGTTTTCTTATTAACGGATCTTTATCAGTTACATATTGATGTATCTATTTTTAATATTGAGCAAAATGTGAATGCCATAAAATCAAAATGACCTAGGGATAGTCCAAATGATAGGATATCTATGGCACCTAAGGATTAGGTCATATAGCAAGAAGATAGGGTTAACAAATTGAGAGAAAATTGGGCTATTGAGTCCGTTGACTTTTGAGTCATATCCAATTTGTGAATCCTTGTCCTTCATGGCAAAATGACTAAGCTCCCTTTTGTAGGACATGGGAAAAGGGCCACGGATCTTCTTGTCCTAGTACATATAGATGTGTGCGGCCCATTTGATGTGCCGGCTAGAGGCAACTTTGTCTACTTCATAACCTTTACCGATGATTTATCTAGGTATGGGTATGTGTATCTTATGAGACACAAGTCTGAAGCTTTTGAAAAGTTCAAAGAATTCAGACATGAAGTAGAAAAGCAAACTGAAAAATCCATTAAGGTTCTTCGATCAGATCGAGGAGGTGAATACCTTAGTTGAAAATTCTTGGACTATCTCAAGAAAAATGGCATAGTCTCTCAATGGACTCCACCAGGAACACCTCAACTCAACGGGAGTTTCAGAACGAAGAATCGGACCCTATTAGATATGGTTCGATCCATGATGAGCTTCACAGACCTTCCTGATTTTCTTTGGGGATACTGTTTGTTAACTGCAATATACTTACTGAATAGGGTTTCCTTCTAAAACCGTTCCTACCACACCGTATGAGATATGGCATGGTAAGAAACCAAGTCTGAGTCATCTCAGAATTTGGGGTTGTCCGGCTCATGTCAAAAGACAATAAGCGGACAAGTTAGACTTTAGGTCCTTTAGAGCTCGATTTCATAGGATATCCTAAAGAGTCATTAGGATATTATTTCTACATTCCAGAAGATCACAATGTGATTGTGAGTCGACATGCCATCTTTCTTGAAAAATAGTTTATTCAAGATAGCGGCATTGGAAAGCAGATCAAGCTCGATGAGAAAGTCTCACAAGAGCAACGAGCTAAGGACCAAATGGAACCAAATCAGGTTGAGCCAATCCATACACTACCTCCTCCACCTCATAGATCGGAAAGAATTTTCTATCCCCCTGAGAGGTACTTAGGTACTATTTCAGAGGATGTAGAGAAAATATTCCTCATAGGTAATGGGGTTCATGGTGATGATCCCAAAACCTATAACAAGGTGATATCAGATATCGACTCCGAGAAATGGTTAGAGGCAATGAAGTCAGAAATTGACTCGATGCACTCAAACCAAGTCTGGACCTTGGTAGATCCACCAGAAGGTATAGTACCTATTGGGTGTAAATGGATCTACAAGAGAAAGATTGGTGCAGATGGAAATGTGGAGACATTCAAAGGCTAGATTAGTGGCAAAAGGATTATAGTCAATGCGAAGGCATTGACTATCAGGATACCTTTTCACCAGTAGCTATGCTAAAATCCATCCGCACATTGCTTGCTATTGCAGCCTATTTTGATTATGAAATATGGCAAATGGACGTGAAAATGGCATTCTTAAATGGATATCTTGAGGAAGATATCTATATGGAACAGCCGCTAGGTTTCACATCCAGTGATGATGATCACAAGGTATGCAAGCTGCAAAGGTCCATATATGGACTTAAGCAAGCATCTCGGAGCTGGAATACTCATTTTAATGATGTGATCAAAATATTTGGTTTCATCAAAAATGAGGAGCCATGTGTCTTCAAAAAGGTCAGTGGGAGCGCTGTTGTCTTCCTCGTATTGTACGTGGATGACATCCTCCTTATTGAGAATGATATTCCCATGTTGACCATAGTTAAAATATGGTTATCTAAAGAATTCTCCATGAAAGACCTAGGAGAAGCATCCTTTATTCTAGGAATTAAGGTCTATAGAGATAGACCGAATAGGATGCTAGGACTTTCACAGAAGATGTACATAGAGGAAGTACTAAAGAGGTTTAGTATGGAAAACTCTAAGAGGGGTTTAGTACCCTTCAGACATGGCATTCATCTTTCCAAGAAGATGTGCCCTAGCACACCTGAGGAAATAGAATGCATGAGCAAGATCCCTTATGCTTCAGCAATAGGGAGCCTCATGTATGCCATGTTATGTACACGACCTGATATAGCCCATGCTGTGAGTGTCACACGAGCAGATATCAGTCGAATCCAGGTGAAGAACACTGGACTTCTATGAAATGTATCCTTAAGTACTTGAGAAGAACTAAGGATATGTTGTTGGTCTTTGGTAATGGAGAACTCCAAGTCCAGGGGTATACAGACTCGGATTTTATGTCCGATGTAGATGATCGAAAGTCGACATCTGGGAGTCTGTTTGTGTGCAATGGTGGTGCTGTCAGTTGAAAAAGTTTCAAAGCAGACAGTGATAGCAGATTCCACCATGGAAGTAGAATATATCGCTGCATCAGAAGCTGCAAAGGAGGCATTCTGGTATAAGAAGTTTGCCGCAGAGATCGAAGTGATGCCATCAGATGCCATTCCTCTATACTGCGACAACAATGGCACCATAGCCCTTGCTAAGGAGCCGAGGTCTCACCAAAAATCCAAGCACATCGAGCGGCGATACCACCTCATCCGCAATTACCTCGAGAAGGGTTACGTCGAGGTCAAGAGAGTCGACTCCGCAGACAATGCGGCAGACCCACTTACAAAGCCATTGGGCCAGCAGAAGATCGAAGCCCATCTTGAAGAAGATGGGACTTAGATTTGTAGCCAATTGGCTTTAGGTCAAGTGGGAGTTTGTTAGATATGTGTGCCCTAGAAGCCAGAATTGGCTGACACTTCTTAATACACTTCTAAGGATAAAATTATAATTTTGACTATAAATAATAAAATAGATTATTTTCTATCACATAATGTGTATTTAGTGTCTGTGATACATCCCTTGAGTTAATGGATAATGATAATTCTTATTTTCAAGAGTTGAAAATTTAAGACATGAATTTTTTATTATTAACTCATAAAATGCTTCCTGACTGTAGGATCATCATGAGGATGGTGATTGATCCGAAAGGTTAGTGTACAATCGCTTCTTTGTAGTAGATGAGTCTTAAGTCTACGATGTAAAAATACCAGAGCGAGAGTATACGTACTCGTTAGAGAACAAGGGCACTGAGCGTGACCACCTCGAGTAGTCATAAGAAAGTCTACCTTCTCATCGATGACTGACTCGATGCTGCAGTGGTGTGTCTGGTTCTTTGACCTGAGGTGCATCGGCAGTTCACCTTGAGGGTGTTATAGTTTGACTACACCATGACTCGGTCTCCTAGCCATTCGGAATCCTGAGGTGTATGTTGGCTATAGCATGTTCATTGTAGGAATTGGATTGCACCAAGATGGAATCTATCTACCTCGATGGATGAGGAGCGGCCCTATGATAATCATGAGAATCAAGTCCATAAGTCTATGGCAATGGCAGAATGTGAAATAATAGAAAGAGTTTCTATTAAGGTTTTCACATTGGATTTGAATCGAATGATTAAATCATATGATAGAAATTAGGGTTTGACGAGTTCATCTTAACCCTAATCTGATTGGAGCTCAAGATAGAAGAACTTAATCACACAAGTAACTGCACCAAGAGGTTTATTTTTAGTTCTAATAGGTTGCCACCATATGCTGCTAGGTGTCACTGGTGGATTTTGGGAGCAACTAGAATAATTTTGATGATCGATCATTTTAGTTGTCTGAATCAGAAAAGTTCTAATCCATCGAAAGGAGTTTCGATGACGTCAATCATGGAGATCATGATATATTCCATTATCATACAGAACTAAACCTAACTGGATCACTCAAACAAGAGTTTAGATCTGGAAATCATCAATTGGACTAACCCAGTTCAGTTGATTTGAATAAGATTCAATTAGGTTCAAGAAAATCGTGCTAGCATACGATTGAGCCTAACGTTCTTCTTTTTCTATCATAAAAGTTATCTCGACTGAGTCAAATGAGTTTATGCTCACTCAGATACCTTTACCTAGTCTGACTGGAGCTTGTCCAAGTCAGAAAAGGATTGTCTTAATTTATGATATAAATTTGAGACAACACCTGCCATTTTTCATCACCTGCTAATTCTTATACTTTGACTTGATCAAACGTTGACCTTTGACCCTTGGACATTTGCTCATATGTTACGCACTTATTAGAGAGAAGATAGGGGCTTGTCCCCTCTCTGGAAATTGGAAAGAAAGGGGGTGCATGCCTAGGATGGCGTGCGCCCATGGATAGGGATGCTGGAGTCCCTTATGGATGGGACTCCAAGTTGCTTGTTGGATTCAAACTAGGTGACTCTCACCTATAGACTTTGACCAGTCTTAGGTGCCACCTTAAGATGAATCCGTGGGTCTCTTATCCTACCAATCAGATTTAGATCTGATTGAACGAAGCAACGTGATTGGTCGGGGTGATGCAGCACTGCATGGCGCAATAAAGTCTATAAATAGACCCTATCTGCGCCCACTTTTAAAAAAAACTTCTCTCCTAGCCATGCTCCAAGGCTGCCACTCTTCCTTCTCCATGCCACCATCTAACCCTCTCTCTCCTCCCCACGCCCAAGAAAGTTGGGTTCTTCAGATTAGTGCGAGTCAGGCAAGAAAAAGGCTAACGAAAAAGGAAGGGAGCACTGCTGCAGAGACGACGGGCGATCTTCAGAAGGTATTTTGAAGATCTTCCAAATCAGATCCAGATCTAATTTTTGGAGAAAAGAAAGAGAAGGAGAAGATCTCTCGATCCAGCCTGAGTGGATACCGGTAGAGGCCAGGTGCTTGCATGGCTAGATTCAGAACCTCAGAGCTTCCGCAGGATCATCAATGGATAATCAGATTATCTAGGATCAAGGTAAAATTAATTTAATTTTAATTTAATTTAATTTTGCTTGTTTATCAGATGCTAATATCAGATCTGAAAAGTGTCAGATCTGATCTGAATCTGAGAGGAGAATTTTTGAAATACGCCACTCGATCCAATCAAATCTGAACGAACTTGATCCAAAAAATTTAGGATTCCCCCTTCAGATCTTCCACATGAACTTTCCACATAAAAAAAGTTTTCTTTCCCATCAAACTTCTCAAAATTAACCTTCACATTGCTTCCCATGGCTGGATCTAATCCAAAAAAAAATGCAATACAGATTCAAAAAATTTGAGAAATATCTTGACAGGACCTTGCTAAATTCACAGCACCTAAAGATCTTCAACTTTCAGGCATCTTCTCCTCTTTCCACATAACTTAGCTCTGATACTACTTGTTATGAATTATTCTCGGATCTATAAAAATTTTTGTACCTTCTACCAACTCTGAGGAAGCAAGTTGGAGATGATAGAAAGAAAGATAAAGATCAGATGATAAGAAGATGAGATAGTGGCAAAGTGAGAATGAGAGAAAGTTAGAGTTTCAGGGAGAAAAGGGATTCAATTCATTCTCTTATCCGTAATCTATATATACAAGTATATATATAGACACCCTGAGTCAATATAACTCAGCCTTAAAAAACTCTCCTCGGCTAACCATACATGAAAATACTCATCCAAGCCCATGTAAATCTATGTCTTGCATGCTCTCATCTCCTGGACTAAAGACCTAACCCAATACATAAATTAGCCACCTTAAGATCTCTCATATCAGGTCATAAGATCCCTTGGATTAGATCCAATCCAAGATCAAACAGAAAATCCATCCAAATCTGTTTGCCACCGTCGAGCTGGCTCAATCAAAAGCTGAGCTAACTTGACTGCATCTCTCTAAACCATGTCTTCTGTCTGCCTGAGACAACTGACTCGGCTGCGTATCCGAGCCAGCCCGACTATGTGCCAACCTCTTTATCTTTGCTGATACATCTCCGACCAATCCTAGCCTTTAGGAGCTATCATTTTGACTCCTTCACAGTCTTCCAAGACTTGAGAGCACCACACTTACCCTTTCAATCTATCTCTGAGATGTTTGGATTTTTCAAAATTCCATAGATATGCAGAAGAGAAATGTTATCCCCCCTCAGACCAAGACATAACCTTTTATCAGAAAAAAGTTTATTGTAATCTTTTTGTTCAAATAAAATTAAGATGAAGTAGGGTTAGGAATAAGGAATGAAACACCCTTAAAAGTTTCAATAATAGTATGAAAGATATCAAAGAAAAATAATTACAAAATAAAAAGAGAGCCCGAACATGGCCTAAACATGCCACACAAACCACATATATCATAAAGCAAGAACCATGCCACTACACCATACAATAGATAACATAAGTAATCATGCTTAAATTATCCATGTTATAAGAAACCAAAACTCCCATAATCAGCCAATAACAAAGAATTCATAGCAGTAGGGAGTGTATTAGTTGAAGAGAAAGCACAATCAACATTAAGTGCCCAAGAAGCCAGAAAGTCCGCCATCTAATTACCTTCCCACCGAATATGAGACACCCAAGAGTGAGGCCGAGTTGAAAGCCAAAACTGAATATCTGAAAAAAATAGGAGAATGAGATCTAGGAAATAAGGCAATAGCAATCCATGTAATTACCTTCATGGAATCTCCTTCTAGCCAAAAATGGTCTACATTAAACTCATTAACTACTGCCTACAAACCTCACTAGGCAGCAATCAACTCAGTAAAAGGAACTGAAGTATGTTGCATCCTTTTCCGTGCTATATGAATTAATTTGCTTGTATAATCTCTAATAACAAAAGCAACAGAAGACTGTGAATCCTATATAGCAGTATCAAAATTAATCTTAAGTTCTCCACAGGAAGAGGATGACCACTAAGGAAGTTGAAGATGTAGAGAGATGAAGAGAACCACCCCAGCACTAGAATGAAGATGCAAAAGAAAGATACTAAGTACAAGTAGGCATATCACAGAAAACTTTGCAAAGTAGCTGAATAGGAGAAATCAGAAGATGCTGAAAAATATGTTTGTTACAAGCTACCCAGAGCTGCCACGTAATTCATCCCAACAATATCCTCATTCCTGCCTCTACCTGGGACTTAGAATATACAAGTCTGGCAAAGAGTGAGCAATAATAAAAGATATTTGGCATGTATTACGCAGCAAAGCCCAGAAGCTACCAGCAAAGGAGCAATATACAAGAATCACATGATTGCTGTGTCTCAGATAATTTACCTCCATGGAACAAAAGAGATCGACATGGTAAACGGTCCCACAATAGGCGCCACCAAAAGAATTGAACCTTTTGTGGTAGTTGTAGCTGCCAAACCCATTTAAGTCTACATTAGTAATAGAATGAATCATTGGGGAGACAAACACCTGCATGTCACACAAAGACGCTATAGCATATCCAATCGAACCCCAACAAAGCTGATCAGACCAATGGGTATAGATGTAATATTCATCATCATATCAGCAAAAAATAAAGAGGCAAGCGCGGTGACATTCTATTCCTGATAAGAAGTAATAAGGTGCTGCAGAAAAAGATCTGGCCTACAATGGTGGACATTTAGGTAAGTAGACAACTGTATTAGACGAAGAGAAGATTCCCAAGGATCCACGAGGACATAAATTTGATTATAAGTCCCAATTGTCTATTGAAATGACCTCGAACCAGATGGCCAAATTGGCAAACTCACCTTCAAATAGCAGAACATTTAGGAGGCTTTCGATAATTATCCCAAGAACCTTGAAATTGATGCTTGGCATGAATCAACTGTGCCCATAGTGAGGTTGGATGAAGTACTATCTGGGCTGCCGATTTATAAAGAGAAGCTTTGCGCCAATTGACAAGTGTCACCAGACTAGAAGCCCCATAAGATCATGGCAAACAAACTATAGACCAAGCCGCAAGTTGAAAACCCCTATGGTCTGATGCATGTCCCTATAAAAATGATCTAAATTCTTTATCCAACTTAAGCAAAGCCGAAAGAGGCACGAGGATTGAAGATATATAGTATAAAGGAATAGATGACCACAGGAATTGTAGAACAGTTGCTCGTCTATCTAAAGACAAGACCTTCCACTTCCAAGTAGCAATCCTAGCCAACACCTTGTCCAACATAAAATTAAAATCCAAAAGCACCAGATTCCTACGTGAGATAGGAACCCCTAGATACTTCTAAACCCCCTCTTGTTGTGGTATTTGAAATAGCTATAGAATTTGACTCTTAAGATCAAGTGGTGTGGATAGGCTGAAAATAAGTTGAGATTTATGCACATTTATTGTCTGTCTAGACAAAGAGTAGTAAGCATCAAGAATAGAAAATAAACATGTGCTATCTTCACAGTTGCTCTGGTAAGTAATAAACAATCATCTATGAAAAAGACATGAGAGATTTGAGGGCCTCTTTGAGGTGCATGATAAACCTTCAACAAATGAGTTTGGACTATACAATGTAAAAACTGAGACAAGACCTTAGAACAAAAAATAAACAAATTTGGAGACAATGAACAACCCTATCTAAGACCTTGAGCTAGGAAAAACCAATTAGAGGGATAAACCATTAACAAGCAGAGCAATCTGAGAATGAGTAATACATTGATGCTGCATAGTAATGAACTGTAAGTGAAACCCAAGTTGTTGAAGAAGATGGGAAAGAAAAGGCCAAGAAACCCAAGCATATGCTTTCTCCATATCACCTTTAAGCATCAAAAGATTTTGTGAGGCTGCGATGCACTCCAAAGAATGGAAAAGCTCCTGGCTAAGCAACACCAGTACAATAATATTGCATCCTTTAAGAAAAGCAACCTGCTCCGGAGAAATAAGAGAAGAGAGAACAGGCTTTAATCGATTAACGAGTACCTTGACCAGAATTTTGTAAATAGTATTACAAAGACTAATAGGCCAATAATCCTAAAGTGTGGTAGGGAAATTGGTCTTAGGTATCAAAGTAATAAATTTTTTTCTATTCTAATGGCATAGATGCAGTAGTAAAGGCATATTGAACAGTTTGAGTAACCTCCTTGCTAATAAGAGATCAAAAATGCATAAAAAAGAAAGGAGGAAATGTATCCAACTCCAAGAGCTTTGTCTTGACGCATATAAGAAATAGCAGCTAATATTTCTAAATCAGTAATATCTTTGACCAGATCTCTATCCTTGTAGTAGTAACCTTAGCTAAGACTGGTGGCAAATACAGAGGTTGAGATTGTAAAGGAGTAGCCCATCGTTCCTTAAAAAAATCCAAGTACATGCCTTGAGATGATTGAAGCTATGTGATTCTATTGTGCCGTTAGCCCATCACTGAAGTACAGTGGAATGATGGAAGAAAGAAGTATTAGCATCACTAGCTTGCAACCAAAAAACCCTAGATTTCTGACGCTAGAATAACTCTTGCATATGATGATAGGCCTTTACAAAAGACATAAGATGCATATGATCAAAATCAAAATGCCCTCCTTGTTGAGCTTCTAACTATTACAACCGATAAATCTGATCATTGAGATGTTGGCCTAAAGAGAATAGATTTCTGATATCCTACTACCATTTGAAAAGTCTTTTAAGTGTTTTGAAGAAGCACAGATAACCTATCATCCAGCAAAATAGACCCCTGACTAGCCCATGCCCGACGAACCACTGCTTGAACACCCGAACATGCAAGCCAGAACTTCTTGTATGTAAAAGGCGACCTTTCCCCGTGGGATATCCTTAATAAGTGATAAAAAGATTGGACAATGATCTGATACCTAGTAAGATGATTAACACAGGACTTTGGAAACATGACAATCTAAGATTGAGATGCAAACGGTACTCTATCCAACCTTTCCCCGACTCTAGCCAATCCCAAATGATTATTACACCAAGTGTATCGAGGACCCCAAAACCCTAAAACAATAAGGCCAAATTGTTGAAGAAAACCCTGAAACTCCTTAGGTTCATGATCAATCTTAAAGGGTTTACCCCTTTTCTTATCCTCAAAGTTCAAAATACAATTAAAATTACCAATAAGAGGGAAAGGCAAGCCCAAAGACATAACAACCTTAACTTGATGCCACAACCTACAATGTCGAAACAAATATGCACAGACTACCCCCAATATCTAAGATTCCCTAGAAGAAGTTGTAATTACATTAAAAAACTACTTGCCTATACCCATTGTTGGAGATCTAGTACCATTTATTACGGTAAAAAGAAAGAAGAAATAAAAGTAAGATATAATCAAATACGGGGACTAGATCAAGGTCTATCTTCATGGGGCATGCAAATGCTTCACTATGAGAAAAAAAATTTATAAAAGGAGATCACATCTTCAACTCTTGTATACCAATCTCTTTCTCTAAATAAGAAGCATTTCCTCATAAAACTCTCTCTTTAGAAGATCACCTGAAGCGACCGTTGTTCGCTGCCTGATAATCTACCTGAACTCTTACTACAAGAATTTATTTTTGATGATGTAAAAAATTTATTGCAAATAGTCAATTTCCATCGCTTATAATTATTAGCAATGAAAATTTTGTCACTAATTTTTTATCATAAAAATAGGGCTGCAAATAATAATTAGTGATGAAAATTTAATTTTCATCGCTAATAACAATTTTTTACAATAAAAAATTTTCACTAAAATTTTTTTATTCATTAAATTATTTGCAACAAAAAAATTTGCAATGAAAAATTTTCATTTTGCATCGTAAATAATTATTTTTTTGATGAAAAATGTTTCATTGCAAATAATTTTTTATTTGCAATGAAAATTTTTCGTTGCAAAAAATAATTATTTGCAACAAATTTTTTCTATCGTAAATAATTTTTATTTGTGATGGGCTATTTTCATCTTAAATAATTTTTTATTTATGATGAAAAAAATTTCATCACAAATAATTACATCATAAATTATTTTTTAAAAAAATTATAAATAAATATATTTTATAATTTATATTTTTCATATTTATATTTATAACTTATAAATAAAAATAAAAAAAATTATTAAATAAGTTTATAAATAAATTTCATCATTTCATTATATAAAAATATAATTATAGCAAGTATTTTTTGTAAATACAAAAGATCCAAAATAAAAATAAAAATATACAAAAATAAGCTACCGGCCGTAAAGTATCAGTAGTATCTGGAGGAGAATGGGCCGAAGGAGGCAAACACTTGGAGGAGCTCGGACCAGCTTGTTGCTGCCTCATCAGCTTTATCATCTACTCCATCTACGCCATCTGCTCCATCATCCATATCTGAAAATAGCTGGTACTCGTCGACGCATATAGTCAACTCAATAACTCGCTATCGATTCTCAGCAGCCTATCTCTTTATCTCTACCAATTGAAGATTACAAACAGCATGAATGTCAGCTCTAGACAAATATAAAAACATAGAAGCTCTAATCCCATGTCCTAGCCTTCTAACATAATAGGATCTAATACCAAGCACCTGATCATAGATCTCGTCATTTGTGGATGCGGTCGAGCCCTCTGGAATAGGCTGAAATCTAATGTCTATCATACAATTCTAAAAGTTAAAGTTATAGCTATTCTAAATTTATATTAAAAATTAAAATACTAATAACAAAAAAGTTGAAAAAACTTACATAAAGCTTCTGGCTCCCGATCATCCAATCCCCTGATCATTGCTGATGGATCCACTGGTATATCTTGATCCTACTAGAAAGCTCGAAACTCTCTACATCTCTCTACAATTTAAGAATAATTAATAAAAAAATTTTAAATAGTTAAAGAGTTAAAATATGATAAATAGAAATTACTTATCATTTGCTCCATATGGCGAGCAAATGGCCTCGAACCTCCACAATGTGAGACTGTCTGTCTCGCCCAATTTGCAGCATTTTTGGCACATCGATCCTACATAATTAATAGTCAAATTAGTAAGTAGTAACTAAATTTAAAAATAAATGATCCAATTATTAAATTTTAAATAAAAGAAAGTTACCTAATATGTCGGATTCTCGTACGTGTGGCATATGACAGTCTAGTCCTCGATACTGATGCTATCATATGGCCGCTACTATACTACCTCTACCCCTTAGTCGTGCACTACAACATACCAGCAGTGATGAATTTGATGCTTCTATAGCTTGCCGCACATGATTGTGCTTGAAATCAATAATATTAAATATAGCATGCTAATAACAAATATTATAAGAATATAGTGTTAATTAAATATTTAAATAAATTTTATTATACCTATAAGTAGCTATAGAAGACCTTCCTCTGAGGCCATATAACCTAACGTCAATCGAAGAGCATCGTCGGGGCAAAGCTTTGGCAAATGATGCCCAGCTCAATCTACCATGGCTCGTACCATCCCTTAATAGGTCTGGTATAGCCTGATGAAATCTTGATGTAGAGATGCTATCCCACATCTCGCATCTCCAATGCTCAAGGGTGAGGTTCTTGGACCGACCTCGCCCTCACCTCACCACTGATAGAGAATGGCCTGAAAGAATAATGAATAAATTATTAGTATGATAGCCATCTATAAACCTAATAGGTAAATTAAAATTAAATTTTATTATATAAAAAATATCAAATACAAGTCGGACCTGCCTCACTCGAACCTACCTCACTCAGAGCCGTCTCTATAGGCCCTCTAGCGACTCCGATGGTGCGATAGTGGAAATAGGGGTAGGCTGGAAACTCGAACATCGTCGTCTCCCTTTTGGCATCATACCTGCAATGCTTAAATTATGCATATAATTAACTTGACATATAAATGAATATAATAATAAATAATAATAATAATAATAAATACATAAATGAACTAATGAATAGAATTGTATTGCATACCATTATTGTAAGAAAAGATTCAACAAAAAATATAGATGTACTTATCAATATTCGTATCCTCCTGATTTTTAGATCCTCCTCTAAATCACAATAATCGACTAATGTATCATCTTCTATCTCATTGTCATTAGAGAGAAGATATCAACCAATGAGCACCATTACCTATGAGGAACATTTCCTCTACATCCTCTAAAATAAACCTAAGTATCTCTCAGGGGGATGGAAAACTCTTTCCCGATCTACGAGGTGGAGGAGTAGTGTCTTATTGGCTCAACCTGATTTGGTTCCAATTGGTCCTTAGCTCATCACTTGTAGACTTTCTCATCAAGCTTGATTCTATTTTCCAATGCGCTATCTTGAATAAACTATTTTTCAAGAAATATGGCATGTCAACTCACAATCATATTGTAGTCTTCTGGAATGTAAAAATAGTATCCTAATGACTCTTTAGGATATCCTATGAATCGAGCTCTGAAGGACCTAAACTCTAACTTGTCCGCTTGTTGTCTTTTGACATGAGCTGGACAACCCCAAATTCTGAGATGACTCAGACTTGGTTTCTTACCATGCCATATCTCATACGGTGTGGTAGGAATGATTTTAGAGGGAACCCTATTCAGTAGATAAATTGAAGTTAACAATGAGTGTCCCCAAAGGAAATCAGGGAGGTCTGTGAAGCTCATCATGGACCGAACCATATCTAATAGGGTCCGATTTCTCCGTTCTAAAATTTCGTTGAGTTGAGGTGTTCCTGGTGAAGTCCATTGAGAGACTATGCCATTTTTCTTGAGATAGTCTAAAATTTCTGGCTAAGGTATTCACCTCCTCGATCTGATCGAAGAACCTTAATGGGTTTTTCTGTTTGTTTTTCTACTTCATGTCTGAATTCTTTGAACTTTTCAAAGGCTTCAGACTTGTGTCTCATAAGATACACATACCCATACCTAGACAGATCATCGGTAAAGGTAATGAAGTAGACAAAATTGCCTCTAGTCGGCACATCAAATGGGCCGCACACATCTGTATGTACTAGGGCAAGGAGATCTGTGGCCCTCTCCCCATGTCCTACAAAAGGGAGTTTAGTCATTTTGCCTTGAAGACAGGATTCACAAGTTGGATATGACTCAGAAGTCAACGGACTCAATAGCCCATTTTTCTCCAATTTGTTGATCCTATCTTCTGCTATATGACCTAATCTTAAGTGCCATAGATATCTATCATTTGGACTATCCGTAGGTCATTTGGCATTCATGTTTTGCTCGATAGTTAGAATAGGTACATCAATATGTAGCTGATAAAGAACATTAACAAGGAAACCATTTGCAATTTTATTTCTTTCATAAAGAATGTTACAATGGTCCTTAAAGAAGGTGATCACATAACCTTCTTGTGCTAAGCATGAAACAGAAATCAAATTCCTGCTAGCTGTAGGCACAAAATAACCATCTTTCAAAACTAAGTCTAAACCAAATGGTAATCAAAGAGGGTATGTTCCCACGACTACTGCAGCAACTCTTGCTCCATTACCGACGCGTAGGATCATGTCTCCATCCCTCAGCCTCCTGCTATCCTCAAGACCCTGCATGGAAGTGCACAGATGAGCACTAAAACCAGAGTCAAGCACCCAACTGGATGCAAAAGAAATCGTAAGGTTAGACTCAATAATGAGCATACCTCCAGAAGGACCTTCCTTCTTGTTCTTCAGGGTGGCTAGGTAAGTAGGGCAGTTTCGCTTCCAATGGCCGTCGCTGTTGCAATGGAAACACTTTCCTTTGCCATCGGCCTTTTTCTTCAGCTTTGCCTTCTTCTTCTTTGATCCTTCCACCTTTTGCCTTTTCACAGACTTCTTTTTCTTTTCAGAAGACTTTCTTTTGGAAGAAGTTCGTTCCATAGCAAGAACTGAGCCTTTAGAATCTTTCATAGAAAGCTTAGCGGTAACCAGCATATTCATTAATTCGGCCAAGGAATTCTGAAGTTTATGCACGTGGTAATTCATGATGAATTATCCATATGCATCAGTCAAGGATTGCAGAATGATATCGTTCTGCAGGTCCAAGTCCAACTTCACACTGAGCTTCTCAAGCTCTTCCATGTTCTTGATCATTGTCAGACAGTGATCTTGGACTGATTGCCCATCACGCATCTTAGCCTTAAAAAGTCATTTTGTGACTTGATATTTGGCTGCACGACTCTGTTCACCAAACATCTCCTACAGGTGAGCCAACATTTGGCGAGCAGTCCTGATATCCTCATGTTGGTGCTGGAGCTCATCAGACATCGAGCCCAATATGTAATATCTGGCCTTATTATCTTCCTCAATCCATTTTTCTAGAGACGTTCTCTATTCAATAGATGGACGGGCTGGTAATGTGGGAGGGTCTTGGTCCAAAACATGGGTTAACTTCTCGAAATCTAAAACAATTTTGTAGTTCCTGAGCCAATCTTTATAATTGGGTCCAGTCAGTCTGTGTGTCCAGGATATATGCCAATGGGTTGGACGCAGACATTTTTCTATAGAGAGTCAAAGATTCTAGTTAGATACTGTAATTTTGACTTGACCAATTTATTTAAAAATTTTATTTTTAAACAAATTAGCTTCCACTATTTTCTCGGATCCCTACACTCCCTCGGTAGAGATGAAAAAATCTCCATGATTAATGATTTCTAGTGGGTGGTGCGGTCTCACCAACTAACTCATCACCTCACCTAACAGTTATTGGTGATGGGTTAGCCAATGAGTGAACAACTCTTGTTCAATGATTCTCTAATCATGGTGCACCCAAACTTGGTCTCTAATTCATGAATCTCACTGTATCCAAAATATTGATCCACTCCTTAGTTAAGTCAGACCCACCATTTGCATAGACTGGATTTCTAATTGAGTCTCTCACCGTATCCAAAATATTGAGCCCAACTCATCCTCCAGCCCATAGCATCCAATGCCTAATAGACATGGTTGCATCTTTCCGGTGCAACTGAGCCACTGTATCCAGCCGAGAACAATCAACCCTGGGAAGGGCCCGCACATCTACAATGGTGGAAGACCTCAGACTTAATCTTTTCTTAGGAAGAATTGATTTAGGTCTCATAAACTAGACTTGGCTTAGTCATAACAATTATGACTAACCTAGTGGCATGGGTTAGCTCGGATTATTGACCACCTCAGATTAGAACTGTGTCAACAGATATGGCCAGGTAAGTGAGATCGGTGGAAGGAATATGCCATTAACTCATACAAGAACGCATTCAGGTCGAGTAGCTTCCAATTAAAAACCAGTCGGTCGTCTATGCCAAGCTTACCTTAGACACCAAAATTATTTGAGCCAAAGAACCAATTGGGTTAGCCACAATCCAACTCTAACTCTGAGCCTAATTAGGTCTTGCTTGATCGTGACTCGATCTTGACCCAGACTTAATCCTATTAGGCTGGTCAATTTTAAGCATTGTTGATCCCATCTAACCAACTCTTGATTTGGTTTGATCAACGCTTAGACCTAATTGAGCTACCCAAGCCTGAACCCAGTATTATGAATATGTCTTAGATCTAAAATTTTGAATTTTAGATCTAATTAATATTCCATAAACTTAATTCTTAATCAAGTAGGGTTCATAAACAAAATATGCACAATAAATCCTAGAATTTCAGGATCTAGGGTTTTGCAGAAAGTAAGTTTTGGGTTTCTGATTAAGGACGAACACGTAGCACCCTACACATCATAAGAACACCCCATCGAATGGAAAGAGAGGGCCTTTAAACCCTTCTTCGTTCTTATGATCGGACGGCCAAGAGGAATGCCTTAATCAGGAACATTCAATACTGCAAAACAGTATCAGATCTATATCATATATCTCATATATAAATCAGATCTAATTATGGCATATTTTGCATACATCTCATGTATCATAATAATGCATATTTTTAGATCTAAATTATCTCATAATAATCTAAAAATTAGATTTAAATTGATCTTATCAAAATAAACCCTAATCTAGACAACTATGTAGAACTATTCTACAACTAGTCTAGACATGCATCAATCACATCTCATATGATGTTTTAAAAATTAAATAATTTTATTTGCTATTTTTTAGATGTTATTATAATACTTATAATATCAAAAAATAATAAATAAAAAGATCTAAAGTATGATTTAATCAGATTAAATCAAGAACATGCAAGACTACTCTATAGAACTATTCTATTCTAGAACTAGTCATGCATATCATCTAATCTTAGATCCAAATTATTTAATTTTAATTTTTTTTTTGATTTCAGATCTGATCATATCTCTTGTGACATCTGAAATCACTTATTTTTTGATTAAAATAAATTTATAATTAGATCTAAATAATTTAGAACCATGGCTCTGATACCAGTTGAAGGGAAAATTCTGATTTCCCGGTCCAGGTTCGTTCAGATCTGATCAGATCAAGAGATATATTTCAAAAATTTTTCTCTTGATCTCAATTAGATCTTGATATATTTAAAATTTGATTCTTATTATTTTAATAAAATAAAATTAAAAGATAAATTAAATCAAATTTAATTTATCTGATCTGGGTAATCCTATTACCCTGTTGATGATCCTGTTTGCAGCGGAAGGTTCTGGATCTTAGCCATGCAAGTGCCTGGCCTCTACCGGTATCCACTCGGGTTGGATCTGAAGATCCTCTTCTTCTCTATCACGCCTCTAAAAAAATTAGATCTGGATCTGATCTGGAGGATCTTCAAAACTCTTTTTGAAGGTGAGCAGTCGTCCTTTGCAGCAGCGCAGCCTTCTTACTTTTGATCGCCTTTCTTTGATCTGAATCGCACCAACCAAGGTCCAAAACTCCTTTTGGACCTGGAGAGCAAGGGGAGAAGGTGGTTTGGCATGGAGAGGGAGGAGAGAGGCAGCCTTGGGGCGTGGAGTTTTCAATTCTCAATTGAATCTTCTAAACTGAGTTGGGTGTAGGGTCCTTTTTATAGACTAAGCGTGACCAACTCCTCTTCCTCCCAACCAATCACAACCCTTTGTGAAATCAGATCTAAATCTGATTGATGGGAATAGAGACCCCTGGATTCCTACATAGAGGGTGCCTAAGACCAATCAAAGTTGGTTCTTAGAATAACTCTAATTGGAATCCAAAAAGGAGATGAAGTCCTTGTCCAACAAGGACTCCTAGGCGCCTCCAACTTGGGCACACGCCTAGGGTGGCGTGCGCCCTTCTCCTTGCCAGGTTTTAGCAATGGGACAGGCCCCCACCAGCTCTCCAATAGGTGCATGACATGTGGTCAAAAGTCAAAGTGTCAATGGTCAACGTTTGACCAGTCAAATGTAGACTTTTGACCAAAGTCAAAGAACAAGAAATGGCAGGTGACCAAAAATGGCAGGTAATATCTTATAAAATAAGATAACCTATTCTGACTTAGACAACCTCCAGTCAGACCATATGAAGGCCTCTGATTGAGCATAAACTCCTTTGGCTCAGACAGGACAACTTATTTATGATAGAAAAAGAAGAACGTTAGGTTCAATCGAGTGCTAGCATGATTTCCTTGAACCTAATTGAATCTCATTCAGATCAATTGAACTAGATCAATTCAATTGATGATCATCAGATTCAAACCCTTGTTTGTGTGACCCAGTTAGGTTCAGTTCTGTATGGTAATGGGATATGTCATGATCTCTATCATCGACATCATCAAAACTTCTTTCGATGGATCAGAACTCTTCTGATTCGAACAGCTAGAATGATCGATCATCTAAATCATTCTAATTGCTCCCAAAATCCATCAGTGACATCTAGTAGTATATGGTGGCAACCCATCAGAGCTGAATGCAAACCTCTTGGTGCAGCTACCTATGTGATTCAGTTCTTCTATCTTGAGCTCCGATCAGATTAGGGTTTAGGTGAACTCATCAAACCCTAGTCTCTGTCATATGATGTAATCATTCGATTCGAGTCCAATCTGAAAATCTAAATAGAAACTCTTTCTATTATTTCACTCTGCCATGGCCATGGGCTTCTGGACTTGATTCTCATGATTATCATAGGGCTGCTCCTCTACCACCGAGGTAGATAGATTCCATCTTGATGCCATCCAGTTCCTACAATGAAACATGTCATAGCCAACATACACCTCAGGATTCCATATGGCTAGAAGATCGAGTAATGGTGTAGTCAAACTATAACACCCTCACGGTGAACTATCGATGCACCTCAGGTCAAAGAACCAGACACACTACTGCAGCATCGAGTCAGTCATTGACGAGAAGGTAGACTCCCTAATGACTACTCGAGGTGGTCACGCTCAGTGCCCTCGTTCTCTAACGAGTACCTATACTCTCACTCCAGTGTCTCCACACCGTAGACTTAAGACTCATCTACTAAAGAGAAGCGATTGTACATCAACCTTTCGGATCAATCACCATCCTCGTGATGATCCTATGGTTGGGAGCAATTTATGAGTTAACAATGATTATTCATGTCTTAAATTTTCAACTCTTGAAAATATGAATTATCATTACCATTAACTCAAAGGATGTATCACAGACACTAAATACACATATGTGATAGAAAATAATCCATTTATTGCTTTTAGTCAAAATTATAATTTTGCCCCTAGAAGTGTATTATAAGTGTCAGCCAATTTTGGCTTCTAGGGCACATATATCTAACACTTACCTTCGTTAAGCATAGCAATGGCAGTAGCAATGATGGTAGCAATGGCAGTGATAGCATTGGTGGTAGTGGGAGATGTGGTTGCCGGCTGATGGAAGCCTAGAAGGAGGAGGAGAGAGAGGAGCGAAGAGGATTTTAGAGAGAATGGGTTTCACAGGAAGGAAGGAATATAGTGGGGACAGATATTTAAAGAGTTTTAGCAACAAAATTTTAGTGACGAAAATTTCATCGCTAAAACCAATATTTGCAATGAAAATCATATTTTCATCACTAATAAATCCCTCCAATTATTTTTCAAAAAATTTTTCTCTTAAAAAATGATAAAAAAATTGAATAAATTTATTTACCATAAAAATTAATTTTTTTATTACTAATAATAATTATATAAATAATTTTTATCTAATTAAATAGCATGCAATATTTGCAATAAAAATTTTCTATCATAAATAATAAATTATTTGCAACATAACATTTTCATCATAAATAAATCAGCTATAAATTTATCATTTAAAAAATTAAAAATGATGGATTACTTTTGATAAAAATTTTACATCATAAATAATATATTATTTATGAGGAAAATTATTTTTCTATCATGAATAATTAATTATTTATAATGTAAATTTTTTCATCATAAATAATTTTTATTTATGATGAAAAATTTCTATCGTAAATAATCGAACCAAAATTTTTTACTTATAAGATTAAAATGGTTGACTATTTTAAAAATAAAAAAATGGTAAAGATATGCCATGCATCGTTGATGCGATGGGGTTAAGGGGTGCAAGCACATCTAATATTAGCTAGCCTGCAGGCAAATTAATATTTATTTTAATTTTTTTAAAAATTAGTATTCTTTTTAAAAAATATTTTTTTAATTTTTTTAAATATTATATAATTTTAAAATTTA